>CM021109.1:152232315-152823020 GCA_007115665.2 Sequoiadendron giganteum | reverse complement strand
TATGACTCCTCAAAAATGATAAAAACAACTTTTTTGTCATGCTCACAGACCTCGATCAGGTCTTGCACATTATGTCAAGCAAATCCACTTATACTCTATACTTTCTATTCTACTTAACCAAAAATTTCTTAGTATGTCTCTAATATGATAGCAAACTCCATAGATATTTGTGTGACATGTTGGCATCCAAGGCCTAATCGGTCAATGACAACATGAAAAGCAGATGCTAGCACAGACGTCGGACTCTGACACGTCAACTAGACGTTTGTGTTGATTTGCAACCTTGGTAGGCTAAAAAAATACCAAAATGACAAGGGAAAAAAATTTCCTCGTACCTCATCAAGTGGCTTACTCCTCTCCATGACGGTTCATAGTTGTTCGATCCTTGGTAATCGTAGCTCCCATCTGCGAGGCATTTTGCTAAAAAATCTCTTAAAAATTCAACAAAATCTTTGTAGTGAATAGTGAAAATGATCTTCCTTGGGCCCACACTAGGCATATATAGGCAAATTTTTGCCCATTTTTCATGGCCAAATTTCCCTTTCCCATCTTCTTATTTTCACCCTCCTGGTTGGGGACAAAAATAGGAGGGGTCATATACTCACTTCTTTATCAAATTTTTCTTTCGCACCAACAATTTTCTTAAGTATTCTTCTTGTCGTGGTAGTTTCTTCCATTTTTTAAATTGACTAGTTTTTAAGTATTGCAGAATTGGATTTCATGTCAGAGGCTATAGATTTTCGTTGAGATCGAACATTGAGTGCATCGTTAATATTCTCTTGCTTGACCTCTACGACCTCTACAATATCCTTTTTAACAAAATCATTAAAATTATTCATTCTTTCTAGCTACTTTAGTGTAGCTGATTTTTCTTAAAAATAAGATCACTAAAGTGGGGGAAAAATGTAGGGTCATAAAATTACACCCTATGGCAATTTCACACTTACGCATTTAGGCCCGCCCTATTTATGGAAAAATCCTATGAGTTGGAATTTCATGATTTTGACTTCACAGGCGACAACAATGAAGCATTAGCAACTTGAGTGTCTAATTCTCTTAAAATTTTGGTCGAACACTAGCATGATGTGTAGATGTCTCCATGATGTGCTAGTGTCCGCGTACTAAATTCAAGATTCAAACATGAATATTTCATGTCCTTTGCCCATGGTAGGTGTCGCGGCAGCAAGGATGCATGTGCAATAGCTACTCCGACCATGCAACTCAACAAAACTCCATTTTTCACTCTCATTTTCACATGGAGTGCTTCTTGAACAACTTCTTGCTCTCTCATTCTCACGACGAAGCTCTATTGGATTTCTCTCTCAAGTAACAGTCAAGACTCCTCTTGCATTCAAGTCCATCACATCTATCAATCCAAGAGGGGAGCCACAGGTTGTTGGTAATGCTCTCTTGTCATTCTATTTCATACGATCTTGTCCATGTGATCTCATCTTTATTTACTTGCCTTTGTGATAGGGGTTTTCCTCCTTTGTGAGGTTTATTTCTATCACATGCCTTTACTTTATGCATTTTATCTATCTCAATCTTATCTAGCTATCCATGGAGGTGGAAAAATTGAAATGAGGGTTTGACTGAGGTAAACCCCTAAACAACCCCCAACATTTTTCCTATTTTGTTTGTGTGCAGATGATAGATTTAGCAAACCGGGTATTTCAAATTCTGGACTTTTATTATTTGTTTCATCAGAGACAATACTGCAGTGCACAAATATTCACATGACACATAGGCGTTTGTGGCCGAGAGCTAACCCTCTTAAAGGTACTATATACTAAATGTATTTGTAAAGTGAATAAACAAGTATGAATATCAATACATTAACATTAATGAGACATTACATTAAGGAATTCAAGTAAACAAATAAACCAAGACAAACCAATTCCTCAAAATCATCCCACTATTCTCTATCCTCATGGATTCCTTTAAATCATAATGTGGCTCTTAGATTTAGATAATGCACTATGATATTGGAATGACAACCTAAAAGAACGAGAGGCTGAAATATGCAAGAATTCTATTCCTACATGATGTATAAACTAAATGCCATGATGACAATGTGATTGCTATGATACTATGATAATTGATATGAAACCAAGTATTGTAATTAAACTATTGGAATAACTAGGATGCAACTATTATGAAAGCCATGATAATGCTAAACTATTCTAATTTTTATTTTCTATTTGCTCTCAAATGCTAAAAGTGATCACAAATGCATAAATGATATTTATGTAGAGTAAGTTTACTCAAAGTTGGGATCCCAAATGTTGGAGAATGATGTATTTATGGATTTTCCAAGGCATAAAATGATGTGACATGATTCAAAGGTTCGGATTTGATCTGGATGGATGAATAGTGGAAGATGAAGAAGTTAGAGGAAATCATGGAGAATGTTCCCTTTCATGGAACAACCTTGCCAAGTGTTCAAGAGCATCAAATGGAAGAAGTAGCCATGTGTCCAGAATTTGTTAGCAATTTGTTGCACCTAATTACCAATTTAAATATTAGAAATATTTAAATTTGTGAGACACATGATGAGTTGGAGGTAAGAAGTTGTAGAAAAGTGACTAAATTCAAATATAAAAGTTGAATTCAATGAAAGGGAATTAATTAAATAAAACAAACTTAATTGAATTTTTTTATCTTGTTGGGGATACGAAATGGGTCTATCATCATAGAACGAACGTCTAAGACAACAGTGCCTTAGTGATTTTCATTTTTATCAGTTCAAAGACACAAACAACTATGCCATAAAGCAGAAACAGGCATAGTAAATCCCCCATTGATCCTTTGAGAAAAGTAAATGCTTAACATAAGAGCAGATTCAACACAAGCACAGATTCAGAATACAAAATTAGACAACCATGAAAGACAAACATATGGACACACATATTTACGTGGGGAAAACCTTTTCAGGTAAAAAACCCCACCCTCCAAAACACTCAGCTCACTTGTATTATTCAGTAACAAAAACGGTTACAATACAAACACAAAGCTATGCTCTTCAAGAGATAACATCTTGTCTATCTGGAGAAAAATAGGCGACAACAAATACAAAATCTTCACATAGTTACAATATCTTCAATCGACATACTATGTAGATTCCCTTCATCTCCTCATATGACACTCTCAACTAGCCTCATGGCCTCCACAGGTTCACGTCTTTCCTGATCTGAGAGTCTAAGTGTTCACGGTTACAACAATATGCAAAATCGCTCAAACACTCTTAGCCTCTCTCTAAACGCTCATAATCATCTCTAACTGCACATGAGATTACATATAATCTCTTACAGCGCGCCAACCTGTTCTACCGGTCAAATCCTTCAACGGTCGTCAGGATAATAAATTATCCTACCTGCAAGCTTCGATCACTTTCTGATAACATACACAGATCTTACAGCTGCATCGAGCCACTTAGCATTAAATCATCTTCAGACGCGTCCATCAACCTTCATTCAATAATGCAGTCCAATCGCACATCAGAAACTAACCATCGGCCAATCAGATCTTAAAGATCTTACCACGTGTCGCCTTCTCATTCGTTCATCATTCTGACCATTTTGGTCCAGCTCGATCAACCAAGCTCTGAGCTCTCTCTACCTTCTACCGCATCACCACTGAGCTCATCTTCACCAGTCGCGATATGGCGGTGAGCTCGCCCGAGCTCACCCTTGACTTCCCTGCACTACCACTCCGAACTCATTCATCCACCGCGGTATGGTGGTGAGCCCGTTTGACCCGACCTTGACCTCCAACCGTGCTACCGCTGAGCTTGACTTTGCCCATCGCGGTATGTCGGTAACTGTCGAGTAGACCATCAGTGGTCATACCGCACTACCACGAAGGGCGCCAGACCACCCTGCGGTACGGCGGTGACTGCTTTGGTAGTCCACCAGTGGTCTCACCGCGGCCACCACGGTGAGCTAATTCATCGTCTACGGTGAGGCGGTAACTGCCAGGCCACAACGTAGGTGGCTTACCGTGGCCACCACGGTCACTCCGAGCACCGACCACGGTAGGGCGATAACCGGCACCAGACTGCCACCATTCAACCGTCAATGGTTTACCGCGCCCATCGCGGCTTAAGGATAAGCCTTCGTGGTAGGGCGGTAACCGCTTCTTCTGCCAGCTCACCACCCTTGCATCATTCACCGCACTACCATGCCACTAGGAGAAGCACCCTACGATAAGGCGGTAAGCCTTTACGCCCACAATTATCGCTCACCGCGCCACTGCCAAGCATAAAGAAGACCACCACGGTAGAGTGGTGACACCGCCCAACTGCTGAACAGAGTGGCCCGCGGTAAAGCGGTAAACCGCACAACTGCGCCTCCAAGGAAAACATGTAGCGGTAAGGCGGTAAAGGCCATAAACATGAAGAAATCACCTAAGTCTTCAAGGGGAAAGACCAAAAAGTTGAGGCATACTTTCCCAATAATCTCCCACTTGCCGAAGACTTTCAGGCTTCCTCCAAAAGGTGAACAAGGACCAACACCATGCTTTCATGCTCTAATCAAAACACCTGCAACGACATCCGATAGATGTCCACCATCTCAGGCAACAACTCCAACCATCACAAGAAAAGGAACAAGCCAAGGCATATATGCACCAGTCTCCAAAACACAAGCATCAAATCCTCTAGGCGGCAAAAGGCAACATAGCAGCAACAAAAAAGTACAACGCGAACACAAAATGAGAAACCACTCTCCAGAACAAGACTAACCATCAGCTAGAACTACAACCAAAAAATTGACTGCCCTTCATCCAACTGATCAAAACCACATGACTGAAAATAACACTCACAGCTCGTGCTAATCCATCCAATCACCCATACCTCAAAGGTATGACCATCAGTAAACTCACGCCATCACAAAACCACCCATCATCAGCAAACACAAGCACCATGTGTCAACCAGTCGAAAGACTAAACACATCCAGGTACTCCCACTGCAAGGGTTCTGTCCAAACGAGTGCAAACAAAGCACCATTACAAGTGATCCAGGCATACCGAGTCCACCAAACCCTGCACATAGAAATGAGTAACCATGTAGTTCTAAGGAACATCCACAATGATATGCACAACCTACAACGTCCTGCTGTAGGAAACATTTCTCTCAACAATCTTCCACCGTTCTTCCAAAGTCCTTCATATCTACAGAAGGAGAAGTCACAGGAACCTTCGTGTCATCACCCAAGTGACAACACATGACCATAGAAAATAGTGACCAACACGGCTCCACATACATCTAAAGTCATATGAACATACAGGAAGAAAATACTAGATTAGAGAGAAACAACAAATCATAACATGTAGCATCCTCCTTCATTCATTTCTAAAAGCCAGTTATGTCAAGAATGATCTTCTTCACATCCCAAAGGGAAAAGCCATAACAACACCCAACAATTCCATGGATGTAAGAACCTCAAAGAAAATTAGACTAGCCCATATAAACATCTCCTATCAATCCTCAAAATCACAAGGAGATACACTATGCTTCCCACCTTCCATTATGATTCCTCCAGAATCTTAAAACAACTCAAGATTCATATCATGAAAGCAAGCATAACACATATCTGAAAGTTATAATGGGCAAATACCTTTCAAATAAACATCACTGCCGAGAAGACCAAGAAGAAAAGAAAAGATGCTCCTCCAAGATATACAAGTCACCGTGACTTACCCAAGAGCATTCTCCTTCATGGTCTCTGTTGAACTCGCATTCAACCAAGGTGTAGGCTACTCGGACTTTCAGTTGTAACAACAACATTCTCAAAAGAATTCCAGCCTCACCTTATTCTCCATGCATCCATGAGCACCAACATCTTGTCATCTCATGCTAACTCCAATCTACATTACTGCATTAAACATGAAGTCCTCAAGCATATGACCAAAGTACTCAAAACATAGAGAAACCAGACCACTGTCAAAGCTCCAAACCAACTGAACCAGGAACTTATCATGACACCATGATCTAACCATCCCCCTTAGGAGATACCACGCTTCAAGTGAATAAGCTATGGTCTCAAGAGAAATGCAACATGCCAAAACTCTAATGCACAAGCAAGAGTATACCGTGGCATAAAGCAAACAAAACTCTAAACCAACATCACATATCAATCACCAGCAACATCTCAGCCAAAAATGACCAATGTCCTCCATGGCTCCAAGATGTTGCACATCTTCAAATAGTGACCATGCAGATACAAAAAAGCTCTTCTGCAACAATAGGATCTAAGAGTCCTCAAGCATCTGCAACACCAAAAAAGAGCATTCACCCACCAAGTGATGAATCCACGGTCATTGCTAAAGCTCCCACTGAACCGTGACACCGAGCTTTCCAAGCATCATGACTGACCACACCATCACTATCAAAATCTTACACTATCTAGTGTAACAAGCTCTCCATGACATCGTGATTCTCATGCTACAGGTCCCCATAACTGACTATTTAGGTACTCAAAATGCCATTCACCTTCTCATCTCAAAACAACCACACCAATGCACAAGTGACCATAGACAAGGTCAGCTAACAGATTTGCAACAACATAGAAGCAATATCGTGGATATTGACAGTCCACTTCCGAGTTGTCCCACTACACCCAATGGGTAGTCAATCCATCAGTCGCACAACTCAGAGATCCACTTCAAAAACCTGCAAATCTATCATCGCACTGGAAACTGCAAAACTGAGATCATCAAAGAGAACAACCCATGTAGACAACTTGACTCAAACACCAGATCAAGACTAGATCCAATTTTCCAATCACGTCCACAACTCAATCACCATAGTCCAAGCAACCAGTAAGCAAACACACCACAAGAATGTTGAATGAGTAAAACACATACCCAACACTCCCATGCAAAGAAGACAACACAGCTCCTCAAACCCATGTCGAACTACAACTATCTCATCTAGTAACACCCCAAAAGCCAGGGTCTAGAAAATAGCTAAACAACAACTCCACACACCACAAGTTTTTCTTGACCGTCTAAAACCTGCAAAACCATAGTGTTTATAAAACATCCACGCATCTCCATATTCACGGCTCATTTGGACAACCCAAGAGTCTGCACATAACCAGCATGGTTAACCAGAACAAAGAAAATAAAATATGAAAATGTGTCACAGACCTTTTTTTAGGAAAATCTACATAAAACCTCCAGAGCCAAAGACATGAATCTGAACCATGCGGGTGCAAGAAATGGGTAAACAGGAATAACAGGTCCATTTTAGACCAGTTCCAAAACCTTAGTCATGCACAAGCATACGAGACAGACAAGCTATACAAAACTTACAGACCACCCAAATCAACTTCATAACCTTCATGCAACCAGGGTAAAAGAGAAACCGCCTTCACTGCTAAGTCAGAACACCCAGCACAAGCACAATGCTCCATGGCTGAACAACAACACAAGCAAATCCATACCACCAAGGAGCCTCTCACATAGACACCCAGTATGAGCACCACGCTCTACTACAACACAACCATAAGCATATCTCACGCTCTTTGCATCAGGAACATTTGTTACCAGCCAAGAGCCTTAGACCATACTCCCACAATATGATCAGCTCCAATAACTCTAGCATCTTTCAAGCTGCGTGTTGAAATAAAGAAGCAGGAACTTCCACTCATCGAAGGATCAAACACCAACTGATTTCTCCAGATTTCCTCAGGCTTGCTAGGCTAAGAAATCATCATAGGAGAAATACCCAGAACTTCATTAACTAGGAGAAGGCTTTGACACCACTTTTTGGTATCATCAAGCCTTGACCTCCCTTAACCAGATCTGATACCACTTGTTGGGGATACGAGATGGGTCTGTCATCATAGAACGAATGTCTAAGACGGCAGTGCCTTAGTGATTTTCATTTTTATCACTTCAAAGACACAAATGACTATGCCATAAAGCGGAAATAGGCACAGTAAATCCCCCATTGATCCTCTGAGAAAAGTAAATGCTTAACATAAGAGCATATTCAACACAAGCACAGATTCAGAATACAGAATCAGACAACCATGAAAGACAAACATATGGACACACAAATTTACGTGGGGAAAACCTTTTCAAGTAAAAAATCCCACCCTCCAAAACACTCAACTCACTTGTATTATTTAGTAACAAAAACGGTTACAATACAAACACAGAGCTATGCTCTTCAGGAGATAACATCTTGTCCATCTGGAGAAAAATAGGCAACAACAAATACAAAATCTTTGAAAAGTTACAATGTCTTCAATCGACATACTATGTAGATTCCCTTCAACTCCTCATATGACACTCTCAACTAGCCTCATGGCCTCCATAGGTTCACATATTTCCTGATCTGAGAGTCTAAGTGTTCACGATTACAACAGTATGCAAAACTGCTCAAACAGTCTCAGCTTCTCTCTCTAAACACTCATAATCATATCTGACTGCACACGAGATTACATATAATCTCTTACCGTGTGCCAACCTGTTCTGCCAGTCAAAGCCTTCAACGATCATCAGGATAATAAATTATCCTACCTGCAAGCTTCGATCACTTTATGATAACGTGCTTACAGCTGCATCGAGCCACTTAACATTAAATCAGCTTTAGACGCGTCCATCAACCTTCATTCAATAATGCAGTCCGGTCGCACATCAGAAAATAACCATCGACCAATCAGATCTTAAAGATCTTGCCACGTGTCATCTTCTCATTCGTTCATCATTCTGACCATTTTGATCCAGCTAGGTCAAGCTCGATCAACCGAGCTCCGAGCTCTCTCTACCTTCTACCGCATCATCACCGAGCTCGTCTTCACAAGTCGCGGTATGGCGGTGAGCTCACCCGAGCTCACCCTTGACTTCCCCGCACTACCGCTCTGAACTCATTCATCCACTGTGGTATGGCGGTGAGCCTGTTCAACCCGACCTCTGCCTCCAACCGTGCTACCGCTGGGCTTGACTTTGCCCATCGTGGTATGGCGGTAACTATTGGGTAGACCATCAGCGGTCATACCACGAAGGCCGCTAGGCCACCCCGCGGTAGGGCGGTGAGCGCTCTGGCAGGTCACCAATGATCTCACTGCAACCATCGCGGTGAGCCAGTTCATCGTCCGCAGTGAGGTGGTAATCGCCAGGCCACACTGCAGGTGGCTTACCGCGGCCACCGTGGTCACTCCGAGCACCGACCACGGTAGGCCGGTAACTAGCACCAGACCGCCACCCTTCAACCATCAGTGGTTTACCGTGCCCACCGCGGCTTAAGGATAATCCTCTGTGGTAGGGCGGTAACCGCTTGTTCTGCCAGCTCGCCATCCCTGTACCATTCACCGCACCACCAAGAGAAGCACCCTACAATAAGACGGTAAGCCTTTACGCCCACAATCGCTACTCACCGTGCCACCGCTAAGCATAAAGAAGACCACCGTGTAGAGCGGTGACATCACTCAACCATAGAACAGAGTAGCCCGCGGTAAAGCGATAAACCGCACAACCATGCCACCAAAGAAAACATGCAGTGGTAAGGCGGTAAAGGCCATAAACATGAAGAAATTTCCCAAGTCTTCAAGGGGAAAGACCAAGAAGTTGAGGCATACTTTCCCAACATATCTAATTAAAACTAGAAGAAAATGATTTAAGATGGAAGAATTTAGAAAAAATGAACTATATAAATAAATATTTATATTTATTTATAAGTAGATGAATTAAAAGGTCATTAATTAAATAACTTGTATTTAATTAATTATCCAGACCAATTTTAGGTGTATACATGTTTCCCCTCTTTGAAGTGATGTGTTTACACATTGCTTCAAAAAAAAATTTGCTGACCAAAACATTTCAATATGCTCGAGACATTGATTTTCAAATGATGATGAATGTATGCCCCCTCGGGAGATAAATCGAGAATTTTTTTTATTTTTGAAGATTTTTTTTTTGAATTTTCTGAAATTTGGAGGATTTGATGATGAGCTTCAAATATTGTGATGTTGTAATGATTTATCTCCTGATGGATAATACTAATCCTGCAAGTTGATGAATTGATGAAATAATGCCCCTTTTGAAACATAAAATGAATCGCACCTTAATTCCCACTTTAATTACCCCTCTTAATAGGTAAAATGTAAAAAATAGCTCATTTTCATTCATTTGTAATTTGAAAATTGGAGAAATTGAGAGAGCTAAGCAACTTAGATAAAATGGTGATCCCCCATGAAACTCATCGATTTGAGCGTGTGTGACGCCACAACCGCCCGACAACTTACGGTCCTCCAGTAAGAATCCCTAGTAACCCACATGTTAAATTTGTCATAAAAAAAAATCACATTTTTTTTTAATTTTGGTTTTTTCGGTTTAGCGCATGCGAAGCCTATTTTGGCGCATAGAAATTAGAGTTTTAGCGCATAGATGAAGATTTGTAGCACCTTGAAGAACTTTTTTAGTGCATAGGATTTTTTTGTAGCGCATATAGGAAAATTAGCACATTGATGACACAGATTAGCGCATTAGGTTAGTTAGCGCATTGATTAGATAAAATAGTGCATTGGATATTTTTGCGCATAGAATGACTATTAGGG
Source organism: Sequoiadendron giganteum (assembly GCA_007115665.2). Taxonomy (NCBI): domain Eukaryota; kingdom Viridiplantae; phylum Streptophyta; class Pinopsida; order Cupressales; family Cupressaceae; genus Sequoiadendron; species Sequoiadendron giganteum. The sequence goes on along the minus strand of CM021109.1, from coordinate 152,812,454 downwards.
CGCATTGAAGAAATTTAGTGGCACATTCATAAATTTAGCGCATTCACGCTCTGTTCTAGTGCATTGATGAAATTTTCTAGTGCATCCATGTTTTTCAGCACATAGAATGACTATTTTAGCACATTTAGACCATAATGATGAAATTTTGGTTTTTGTCCTCATTTTCGATGTTTGATGATCGTGTCAATTGATGATTTGATGATGTTGATAGTTTATATGATGATTGATCTCGTGATAGGTGATAATCAATGATAGGATGATAATAGATTGACCTCACGATAGGCGAGGATCAATGATGGGTGAAGCCACAATAGTGGTTTACAATTCAAGTGAGGAAGGAAAACTCACAAAAAATGTGATTTTGGGGGTTCGTACGAATCTACTGGTTCGACTGAACCCATAAGGGGTTCGCTCAAACCAAGGTTCGAGCGAACCTCTTTGAATCTTGACTGCCAGAAAACAATAAAAAATGCATTGGAAAGGGGTTCGTATGAACCCCCCTTATCCCTCATCCCCCCTTGAGACACAAAAAAAACCTAAAGTTTGGCACTTCGGAGCTCGGGTTGAGGATGAAAATGGAAGAATCTTCACAAACCCAACTAGAATCAGGTAGTCCTCAAAATGAGCTATCCAATGAATATAATTTTAATATGTTTTGGTTTTATTATGTACTTGTTTTTTTAGTTTTATTAAACATAGGTTTTTTATTGAAAAATGAAGGTCTCTATTCTGCACATGTGGAAAAATAACAGATTATCAAAAAAAAATTTGAAAAATATGAGTGCACCAGATATTGAAGTCCTTGATCCAACAAAAAAAATAAAAAAAATCGATATATACAAAAAAAGCTACGCGTTATACTGTTGCGCTATCTCTGAATTATAATTGGTTTGACTTCAAATCTTGATTAAAGAAAAAATATTTAATAAAAAATTATCTAACCAAGTGGAAGCACTAGATATCAGAGTTACAAATCTAAATTCGAAAGAATTAGAATTTTATCCTTCATGGAAAAAAAGTTATGAATTATACGGTGTGTGTCACTTTTTAAAAATGTTGTTTTTTGAAAAAAAACCAGTTTTCATGGGAGATGGAAAAAGAAGTGTAATCTGGTTCCAAAAATTTTCAAAAAAATATTTTTAGAATCTATAGACAAAATGTGACAAGACTCTAGTTTGCATCATCTTCAAATTCCTCACGATTCAGCTGTTATAAGTGCCCGAATGTGAAGATTTAGTTAAAAATAATAATTTCACTGTCCAGTTTGGCCAAAAATTGTAAACCACTATTGTGGGATCACCCTAATAGGTTGGTTGTTTGCCATATTGGATATCATGTTGATTTATGATATGTCATGATGATAGGAGGATTTTGGTGTGTTGATGTCTCGAGAGTGATTCCAAAATATGTGGGATATTATCCCACAGCTGGTATAGGAAGATATAGATTTGATTGAGAGATGCGGGTTGTATTACTTGATTCACATGCCCCAGTACCGGATTAATAGGGCACTACTAACATCTTTGGTGAAGAGGTGGCATAGCGACCACAACACCTTTCATTTATTGACTGGTAAGATGGTTGTCACTATCAAGGACGTGTACCGGATTATGAGGATTCTAGTTATTGGGGAGCTCGTCACATATGATCAAACAAAGTGGGGAGGGACAGATGCCCTGTAGAGGATATTCCACGATGATCAGATCAACGGGTACGAGATACCTTGGTAGGAGATGGTCACTTCATACGAGCCTTTGCCTAGTGTGCTTGTTGGATTTGTGGGTGGTTTCCTATGTCCCGACCACAAGTCAAAGGGACTATCCATTGGTTGGGGTCGCTTTCTAGAGAAGATGATATTGCAGGGTACCAAATACGCTTGGGGTTCTTGCATGCTAGCACAATTATATCATGTTTTGCACCAGGTGGTTTATCTCGGAGCTGTTAGCTTGTCTGTTGAAGTTACCTTATGCAGATATGGGTGTGGGAGCACATAGTTGTCACATGACCAATTGTAGACAAATATCGTCCAATCGGGAGGCCTTACGTATATGGATACACTGACCTAGTTTTCCAACATAAGCTGGGAAAACTAGAGTACTAGCATCGAGTGCTAGATGATATGGACACTGTGATCTAGCGACCTTACCTAGATTGTGAACAATGGGCCGAGGATGGAACTGAGATGCTTTATGTTTGCACTTCCAAATTTTTGATTAGTCACACACAATTTATCATTAAGAGATTTTTGTCTATGAGGGTGTTGCAATAGTTCGACAAAGTTCAGGGCATGCCCCAGGGGGTGGTTACATATGCACGTCGACGATAGGATACTTATGAGTGGGGGCCTATGATATCTTATGAGGTAGCTTGTGCAGAGTATTTTGATCTACAACCACGGGTATGGTCTTATCATCTAGAGATTTCTTATGCTTCCATGATTGATGAGTATGCCTAGTATTTCGGTACACATCCCTTCCCTAGGATCTTTGGTCCAGACGAGCATGTGCCAACATTGGAGGATGTCGAGAGGGGACCACCACATCGAGCTCCGAAGAGGAGGGATGAAGGAGATGATGAGGAGGAGGATGGAGATGGGGATGGATATGGGGATGGAGATGGGGATGATGGTGGAGGTGGGGGTAGAGCTCGACAAGTTTTAGATCTCAGAGTGCCCAGGAGGAGGAGGTCCATGGTCCCCTTAGGATAGCAGTGGCATAGCCCTCATGGATTCAAATCACTGTGCCTTCACAATAACACTAGACTCAAATAGCTGTGTTACAGTCACAAGTTCAAGAATTACAGGGGTAGCTAGCGCAGATATAGGCACAACTAGCGCAGGTTTAGGCACAAGCATAGGTGCATGCCCAGATTACTGCCTTGACAACTGAGAGGGATACCGTGATACAACAGTATGAACAGGCAGAGGTTGTATTTGATAGACTTCAGAGAGTGGCTAAGGGATCCGTTATGGGAGATATGCTGAGAGAGCTTTGCCAAGGAGGCAGAGTATTACAGAGGGCAATATTAGGGCTGATGCAAGAAATTGGGTCCACAAAAAGCTCAAAAAGTGGGTGTTTTTGCTGTTTTTCAGAATTTGTCACACTTGAACTGAAAATTTGAGGCACTTACACAATGAATTTTTAAAAAAGTCAGTAATATGAAATTTAGAGATTTGAATCTAGTTTATAAATATGTAAATTATTCAAATACCCAAATTGTAGAAACTAAATTTTGATAAAGATCTATAAAAACCACTTTTTAAAAGTCCCTATTTTTTTACCATACCATGCACGTGTACGGACAACACTTTTTGAATCAAATAAAAGTATTTTACTAATTCCTTTTGGGGAAAGAGAGCTAACAACATTAAGATTGATGAGGAATTTTTTTTGTAAATTTTTGTTGAATATTTTTTTTATTATTTAATTAAAATTGGCCTTAATTGTTGTTTTTAAAAATCAACGTGTACGGACAGCATAATTTGACCTAAACTAAACTTTTTTTGATTTTTTTTTTTCATTGTGTAAAGAATTGTCTAAAGATTGATGTCATATAATTTTTTTTCTAAAAAATTTAACCAAAAAAAAGTTATTTAAAAACAAAAAAAGTCTGATATTTCAAGTTTAATGACTAGTTTGCTTTGAAATTAATTAAAAAATAGAAAATATAATCCAATCTTAATAAAAATTATATATATAAAAACTAGACATTATGTTCTGTAATGGGTTTTAATTTTATAGATTGATTCAAAAAAAAATTCATCAACCATATTGTCAAAGTTGAACATTCTTCTTCAATCTGCCTTAGTTTTTTAGTTGCAGGTCAAAGGCTAAGGCTCGGATTGCCAAAGCTTTCCCGAACCTAAAACCAAGTCTCCAGGCGGGTTGGGAAATAAATTTTTTAATAACGCATACGCGTTATTGAAACAAAACGCGTACGCGTTTCATAATGCGTACGCGTTATTTTTTTACCCGTTGGGTAAAGGTAACACGTACGTGTTATGAAACGCGTACGCGTTCCTTTTTAAGAACGCGTACGCATTTCATAATGCGTACGCGTTCCTAATATATCCGTTTATCCTGATTTGACATTTTCTGATACAGTACGGTTTTCCTGCAACATTCTTTTTTTGCAATACGGCCCGCAAGTTCGATTTTCTGCATTTTTTATTACAAATTTGTCTTGTGCAGGGCATATTCTATTGCAAATTGGTTGAAAAGTCAAGTGCAAGTTGAATTTTATGAAGTGGAATCAAGTACAAGAATAATTTACAAGAAGATTCAAAAAAAAGTTTTTGGATGTATTCATGATATTTTTGTGTACTTCAAAGTTCAAAGAAGAAAGGATCTTCATAGTACAAAGTGTTATTTGAATATTTGAAGGAGATAAAAATTTGAAAATTGGTTACAAGTAAATCATTTGTTTTTTCATCAAAAAGGGTTTTGTAACCATGGGATCAAAACAAAGACAAAGAAAAAAGTGTAGAATGTCAATGACACCCGAAGAAATTCAAGCAAATAAAGATATGGAGGCAAAAAGACAAAAAGATATAAGAGAAAGAATTCGTCAAATGAAAAATTTGGAAGCATCTACTTCAATGAATGTTGAAGAGAAAGTCATGAATGATGAAATGAATGTAGATGATGCAAATGTGGAGATGGTGAATATAGAAGAAAATACAATTATGGAAAGAAACTCAACTATGTCTTCAACTACAACTTTGAATGATATGGAAACAGTACATATGCAAACAGCTTCGGGTATGTCTTCAAATCCACCTCCCAATGATATGGAAAATGCACCTATTCAAACAATCTCTCCAGGTATTCTTTCAAACCCAAGTCTTGATAATATTGATTTTGCTTGTTTAGATGAAGCTGGATACACCATTGATGATATCAATAATTATAGGGTTGAAAGAATGCAAAAACAAAAAAATTATGAAAATATATCTTATGAGAATACAAATGCTAATCAAATCCCTCATATTGATGAAAATGAGAATGAAATCTTTTTTACTTTTGAAAATGAAAATGGAACCCCTTGTGTGAATGAAAATGAAACCCCTTGTGTGAATGAAAATGAAACCCCTTGTATGGATGAAGATGAAAATGTTTTTTTTACAATTGAAAAAGATGTGTTAGATAACCTTCGTGGTAAAGTTTCTTGGAGACAAATTAGAACTTATGGAAATAAAATATATAAAATGTTTTTTTATAGAAAGAAATTAGGATTCCAATGTCAACTCATGGTGCAATTGATGAGAATGTGGAAAATGAGAAAAGTGATGAAAAAATTAGGTATTTTTGTAAAACCAAAAAAGAAAGATGATTCAGTAGAACAAGTCATTTCTAGTGTTGCTAATGCTATTGATTTTATAGGTAAGAAAAGTCGATCCAAAGATAAAAATGCGGCTCGTCGTGCAATAACAACTGCTTTAGTTGATAAAGCAACTTCAAATAAAAGAATGTTAAGTAGGATTAGTAAATGTATAAAAGTAAATCCCAAAACTTTGATTAGAGCTGCTAAAAGAAGAGAAAATATTGAAAATGATCCAATTAATCAATGTTGGAGTTTTAGTGGTAGACTCCCAAGATCAGACATGAAATTAACTAATGAAATTAAATCTTTAATCGATAAATTTTGGCATGATAATACAAGAGTATCACCTAACATTAGAGATGTCTTAAAATTAAGGGTGGGTTCCAAAATTCGTGTACCTCATCCAAAGCATCTCTTAGATATGACTCAAACTGAATTATATAAAAAAAATTTAGATGCTTCAATCTTACCATTGAATATTAAAATAAGTCAAAGATCATTCGAAAAGTGTAAACCTTGGTATGTTAGAATTAATAAGCAACGAATTTCTTGTTGTTGTAAGACTCATGTACAATTTCGTTATTATTATGATAGTTTTCGATATATACGATGCACTTTGCATGTTAACCAAATTATGCAGGACATTTGTGGTATTAATATGCCACCTGAAAGAATCAAAGATTTTATATCAGGTTTGTTTTGCGAACCCTCTAACGGAAACTTATTTTATTTAAAATCATGTATTTCTAGAGAATGTGATAGATGTGCTAACTTTTCATTATTAGGTGAATGTATGCATGAAAGTAGTTTAAATGAATTTGGACAACAATTAGTAGATGTAAAAAGATTCAAAAATGTTGAGTATTCTTTAAAAGATGGAAAAACTGGAAAACGTTGTGAGCTAATTATGGAAAAAAATACTATGCATGCATTTATTAAAGAATTTAAAGATAAGATTGTACCTAAATATGTTCAACACTCTCAGTATGCTCATTGGCTTGATAATCAATTTCGTTTATGTAAAAACACATTCCCAATTGGAACTATATTGTCGGTTGTTGATTTTGTTGAAAATTATACTCTTGCTCCACAAGAAGAAATTCAATCACAGTATTATAATTCAGTGCAAGTATCTATTTTTGTTCATATTGTTTATAGACATGCAGATGATAGTAGAGAAGATAATAGAAATTTTTTGAGAGAGTACCATTTTTATGTAAGTGATAATCGATTACATTCATCTGAGTTTGTTCAATATTGTTTTGATATATTTTACAAAAATTTAAAAGAAAGAGGAATTCAATTGCTAGAACATCTCATATGGTCAGATAATTGCACGGGTCAATTCAAAAATGCTAGGATGTTTTATTGGTTATGTAGAGTTCATAAGGAAAATAATATCCAACACATATGGAGTTTTTTTGAAGCTGGTCATGGTAAGGGAGAACACGATGGAGCAGGTGCATGTGTGAAAAGAGCTCTTGCTAGAGAGCAACTAAAATTTGAGGATGTTGCAAAATTTAGAGATGCACATGCAATTGTAGATTGGTGCAATACCAAATTATCTACAAGAGTAAGTGAGAGCTCAATAATTCACCGCTTCTTTTGGTTAGTTGAAGAAAATGATATTTGTTCTCAACAAGATTGTGAAACAATTAATGGATCTGCAAAATGGCATTCATTTAAGAGTTCGAATGCAAACACATGGACAATATGGACAAGGGAGTTGGCATGCTTTTGTCAATTTTGTATTGCAGGTGATTGGGAGGCTTGTGAAAATATGGAATGGGCTGAACAATGGCAACAAAGAGCCTTAACACCTACATCGACACATGTTCAACATGGAACAATAATTGAAGATAATCAAGCGTTCGCATCAGATGATTATGACCGTGTTTCTGATCTTGTACAAGAAGGTACATTATTTATTGAGATGAATTTTATATGTATGCATGTTTATATACATGAATTAAATATAAGTCGTGCTCTTTATTGAATTTTTTATCTATTTTTGTAGGACATGTGTATGTTGTTGTTGCACCCGAGGGGAATGAAGAGGAGACAGAGTACTGGTTGGCTAGATGTGTTGAGAGAAAATATAAGTTGGTACATCCTAGAGTGGATGATGATAACTTTGAGTATCCAACTGGTTCAGTCGTTGTTGTTGGCACCTGGCTTCGAAAATATTTGATAAGAAAGAATGGCTTGCCTGCATTTGAAGATTATGAAAGACACAAGAAGATTATACATTATTCACATTTGATTTTGGCAACCAATATAAAACTAGTTAGATATCACGGGAGGCCTGCTAATAAAGTTTTATGGACACTTTCAATGGATGATCATGAGACAATCATAGATGCATTACAAAAAAGAGAGGATGTGGATGGTACAACAGAGTAAATAAATATTGGTAAGTATATCTAGTTGTATGTATATATTTAATTGATATATATATTTGTCTTTAAATTCATTTCCTTATTAAAGTTTTATATCATTTTTTTTTTCAGGTCTCCCTTGATACAAAAAAGAGAGGAGATGCACTCTTATTACAATGGAATTCGAATCTACAGACAGGTAACTATATATAGTTGTAGATACATTTAGTTGAGAGTATAAATATAAAACTAAATTTAACTCATTGTCATTTTATAAAAAGTTTATAATTTATTTCATATCCCCTTAAGCCATCCTCGTATGTGCCATTAATCCATCCGCTTGCATCCCCTTTAAGTCTCTCTATTAATTCCCCTTAATTCATTCTATTAGGACCCCTTAATCCATATCCTTGTATATCTATCCTTAATCCATCCTCTTGCATCCCCTTAAGTCACTCTCTCAACACCCCTTAAGACATCCCCTTAAGCCATCCCCTTAGGTCACATGGTTTAGAGTTTAGGGTTTCTAGGGTTCATGAGATGCTTAGAATAACAAATTTATATGGATTAATGGTTTAGGGTTGATCTCCTAGGATTTAGGTCATGTGGTTTAGGGTTTAGGGTTTCTAGGGTTCATGTGATGCTTAGAATAACAAATTTATATGGATTAATGGTTTAGGGTTGATCTCCTAGGATTTAGGTCACGTGGTTTAGGGTTTAGGGTTTCTAGGGTTCATGTGATGCTTAGAATAACAAATTTATATGGATTAATGGTTTAGCGTTGATCTCCTAGGATTTAGGTCATGTGGTTTAGAGTTTAGGGTTTCTAGGGTTCATGTGATGCTTAGAATAACAAATTTATATGGATTAATGGTTTAGGGTTGATCTCCTAGGATTTAGGTCACGTGGTTTAGGGTTTAGGGTTTCTAGGGTTCATGTGATGCTTAGAATAACAAATTTATATGGATTAATGGTTTAGCGTTGATCTCCTAGGATTTAGGTCATGTGGTTTAGGGTTTAGGGTTTCTAGGGTTCATGTGATGCTTAGAATAACAAATTTATATGGATTAATGGTTTAGGGTTGATCTCCTAGGATTTAGGTCACGTGGTTTAGGGTTTAGGGTTTCTAGGGTTCATGTGATGCTTAGAATAACAAATTTATATGGATTAATGGTTTAGCATTGATCTCCTAGGATTTAGGTCACATGGTTTAGGGTTTAGGACCCTTAAGTCATATCCTCTTACATGTACCCTTATTCCACAATCTTGCATCCCTTAAGTCACTCGCATAATTCCCCTTAAGCCATTCTCATAGGACCCATTAAGCCATACCTTAGGGTTCATGACATGCATCCCATTCATCCATCCTATGGAAAACATCATTTGAATTTTTATGAAATTTATAAGATCCAATTTTGTAACTTTTACTATATATTTACTTAAATGAATCAAAAAAATTATAGAACTACTTACAGTTTACATTAATTATTTTTGCAAGTTCTCATCAAGTCGGTCTACCATGCGATTGTCATTGAAAAATTATTTTATCAAGAGACTATGTAAATATCAATTTTTGGTCTTCACGTAAAAATTGATAAGCTAAATAATTGGATATACATGTGCACACATATATGTTTCATCATGTTGTGTAGTTGTATGATTTTCAATTAACTTATTAGTAGCATTTTAAAAATCTCATTCCAATTTTATAGATTATACATTTCATATAATTGTTCAAATATTTTCTAGAATTGGTAAATAGTTAAAATTATGTGAGCTCTTAATTTATTATGAATATAATCTAAACTATTTAAGGAATATTTAAATTTCTCACCTTTAACCATGTGATAAATTATATATTTATGAAATTTGATTGTAGAGATAAGAATTTATATCTAGTGCATGTATTACTTGAAAATTAGATAAAATATCTAGATCTACATATACATATGAGTGCATATAATCATCAAAATGAACATAACATGATCATAATTGACTGCATATATATAATCATCACATTAAAGTCATCTGATATAAATAAAAAAAAATATGTATATGTCAAGTCCAACACATAAAAGTTTAAATAAAACTAGAGATGTCTGGTCTATTTAAAATTTAAAACCATTTAACTATCAGGCTGATCAGTCAAATCAAGTCTCCTCTTTGTTCCAGGTCGATTAGATGTACCTGCATCATGCTGTAAAAGAGTACAAGTAACTTGAAATTAGATTTAAATTTATTTATAAATTTTGATATAATTAAACATATTTAAACCTGACAAAATATAAACTTTTGGATAAAAAATAAATTAATTAATTAAATATCTAGTAAATACAATAAAAATGATTTTTAAGACATGAATAATTTACCATATGATCATGTGGATCTACTGGAACATTTTGTTCAATGGGTAGCATAACTATCACTTGAGAAGATTCAAATGCCTGATCTACTATATCCTGCATATTCATATAAAGCAATCAATATGTTAAAACCTCGATATATATATATATATATATATATATATATATTTAAAAGATCCGTAAAAATTGTTTAGGATATTTAGTAAAGTTTACAACCTTGAATGATATGACCTCAAGATCACGCATCTGAGATTGCCCATGCCTAAATGTTGACAATGTCTCAAGTGCACCTGCAATGGGTGTCTCATGAAATGCCTGCATATATATGTACAACAATTTGTATAGATCATTCACGCATGTGTATGTAAATGTAAAAATTAAATTAGATCTATGATGTGTATTTAATTCAAACTTAACAAACTTTTTGAAAGAACGCACCTGAGCTGATGATGACTCAGGAGCGCTCACCACAACATGTGCTTGGTCAGCACTAGGCATGCTCATCTGACCTCCCTGCATCTAGATATAATATATATCAATCACACATAATGTGTAAACATTCAAAATAAATTAGATATATATATCCACACAAACTAAATTTAATATATATTGGTTTAAGTACCTAACCAAACGGTGAGCCCATATCTACAACACTCGACATATAGACATGATCATTTCTAGTTTTAGGCATTGTCTGATCATGCATCTAAACCAAAGACTTACTGAATTAATACTGTATTATATATATAATTTGATGTTATTATTTAAACATGAATTTTGCACATTCCAAAAAAATATATTAAATTCAAAAGATGAACATACCTATGTAAGATGATGCTCAGAATATAGTAAATCCAAAAATGACTCTGTCTCAGACGCAGGTGGGTCACCTGAAGTGGATGCCTGAGTATTCCTATTGCTGGAGCCTCCATGCTCTCTATTGACCACTTCAACTGCCGCGTGTGAAGTCTGATGAGTGAGATGTCCTGAAAGTGAACTCAAAGCTCCTAATGTCGATAGCATGGTTTGCTGCTGAAATGTAGCAGGAACACTAGGAGAAGCAGGAGGAACAATAGGAGCAATTGGAGCATGTTGTTGAGGATCAACACGTGCTCCTAATCTATGTTGGGGCATGCCACGCCTAGCTCCCTAAAATTACCTCATATCAAAATAGTTGGGTTTTAAACCCAACTCAAACTCTGCCCATAACTTTCTCAAAATGTATAGGGGCACCTCAGAATTGCCATGTGGTGGAGTATCAAACACCATCCACCATCTATCCCAAAAATGTGCAACTATCAAGGGGTGCCTACACCATAAAATTGAAATTCATTTTTTGGTGGGTGGAATTGGTTGGCTAGTTTGAGGGTTAAAAAAATACTGGCACATGGCTTCTTTGGTAATTTTAAGGTCATTAACTTCTTTATAAGACAATCCATTTGCATAGAATTGTCTCCTCTCGTGTCTCCATTGATGGAACCTATCTAGGTCCGCATCAATAGATCGAACAAAATCGACAATAATTTGCATCGTAGATGCAAACCGTGAGAGATGGAGGGGAATTCTAGGCTCATTTTTTATCAGATCTATATATTCTTGAATGACTGTAAGATTTTCCCTAATGCTCTCTCTCAACTGATCCTGGTCTACTATAGGGGGTGGGGGGTTAGGAGGTGGAGGGTTTGGAGGAATGGGGTTTTCTGGTGGTGGTGGGTTAGGAGGAATGGGGTTTTTTGGTGGTGGTGGGTTAGGATCTATGGGATCTACAGGAATATGTGGTTCAGGCATAAAATCCTCAATGCTAAACAGTGGATCCATGTGAATGTACAACCAAATGGCAACTGCACATGTTAAACAATTAAAAAATATATATCAACAAACTAATTAAATAATGCAGACAATTTGAAAGAACTATCTAAAAATCACATTGAACGTGCACAAATCCAAAATGCAATGCATTTGAAGACCATTCGATTTATCATTAAAAAATCAGTAATGTTCATTAAAAATCCATAGCATGTACACATTTTAAAGTTTATAATTTAAGTTTGTACAAGTTTTGAAAATTTCAAATTTGTGATTTACAATTTGAGTTTTGGGTAAGGGTTTGTGTTCATATTTTAGAATGTAGGGTTTAGTGTCTATGCATATTAGAATAATGTAATAACCATTAAGATCTAGAAATTAAAAAAATTGGTTATAAGGATACATTTAAACATATTAAGAATACATTTAAACATATAATAATAGAAACATAGGAATCATGGTACATTTGAAAAGGGGAAATGATAATAGGAGTTACCATAGAACACAAAATAATGTTCATATGAGAGACATAAAAGGTATGAGAATTAAATATTATTTTAATAATAAATTATTAAACAATAGTATACTACATGAAACTTAAAGGATGCAAATAAATTAAAATTATAGTGATTAAAAGTAATAATTATGCAAAAAAATAAGGAATCCAAACTACCAATTCGGTAGGGTCAAATCCAAGAAAGTTTGCAACCCAATCCTTCACCAATTATAGAATTTAGAGTTATACATTTTAATTTCTTGATTTTTTTAAATTTTGAGTAATAATAATGAAGGAAAATCTATAAGTTGATGTTCTAGGACCCCCTTTGACAAAATGGTAACAATCGACCTAGATTATGTTGAATCAAGAGTGAAGGAAATGAAAATTCAATATGTTATGACTAAAAGTCTATGGTTGTTATAACAAATTGAGGGAAATGCATTGTCTTGTGATACCTCACAATTATCTCTACTAAAAATAAACTTTGTTGATCACACCTAAAGACCCCATTGTTATATAAGTTTGTAAATAAACTCTTTCAAAACTAAGATTGTGAGAAACAAAAATTGAAGAAATAAGACTAAAACCCTATGTGTTTTAAAAAGTTCCACTAGTATTCATGATTTTTAAATCCTTATTTTTCAAGTTTAAGATAAAAAATTTAATCGATATAGATGAAGAATTTTTTAAAATACGATTTCATCTAGGGATATGTTGCCTTATATTAGAATTTTTATCACACTAATTCTAACTTGAACCATAGATGCTAATTATAACTTGAACCATAGACCCTAATTATAACTTGAACCCTAATGTATTCTAACTTGAACTCTAACCCTAATTGTAATTAAATCGGGTATCATAACCTTAGTTGAACACTAACCCTAAATGCATATAAACTTTTTAATCATAAACCTAATTAAATATTGATTGAATGTTTAACTCTCACCAAAATTACAACCATTTAACCCTAGACTCTTAATTTAATTTTTACCCCAACCCTAGAACCCTACACCAATTGACGGGGCTAATTCTAACTCCAACCCTAACCTGCATCTTAAATTTTAATTCATAATTTCATAATCCTAAACCTAACCCTAATAAAAATATAACCCTAACTCTAAACCTAGTTGAATACAAACCCTAACCTCAACCCTTACCTGAATATTTATCTTAGAACCCTAACCCTAGAATGAATTTTAACCCTAGAAGCAGGTAATTGAATTCTTTAATAGTAAACAAGTAAACCTAATCATAACCCTAATTGTACCCTAGATTGAACCTAATTTTAACCTACAAATAGGGTTTTAGTTTACGTAAATTCTAGGATTTTAGTTTACGTTACATTTTCTAGGGTTTTAGTTTACATTTTCTAAGGTTTTAGTTTATGTTTTCTAGGGTTTTAGTTTACGTTTTCTAGGGTTTTAGTTTACGGTTTCTAAGGTTTTAGTTTATGTTTTCTAGGGTTTTAGTTTATGTTACGTTTTTTAGGGTTTTAGTTTACGTTTTCTAGGGTTTAGGTTCAAAGATTAACGGTCTGAGTAAATTAGTTTTTTAGAACCTACAGTATAGGGTTTTAAATTTCAAAACTAAATGTGTCAAATTTAGGTTTTTGATTTAAAATTTTATGTTGTTTGTTTCGTTGATGTTTTCGGTTAATTAAATGCAGTTTAAAAACTATTAAATATTAAATTAAAACAAACTAAACAAAAATAACTAAATAGCAATTATAAAACAAAAATAACTAAATAGCAATTACAATGCAAAAATATTGTAGAATTCAACCAACCTGGAGGTCGCTGAGGTCAGGTGTGTTGACTGGAGGAGGTGAGAGTGAAAATTTAGCAGATTCCGGCCATCCAAAACGCGTACGCGATCTGCTATTTGTTGTCTTGGCGCTTCCAAGTCGGCTGTGAAAATGACTTTCGCAGTTGCTTATTTAAAAAAATAAAGTCTTTAGAAATGCGTACGTGTTATGAACGCGTACACGTTTTAGGTTTGTTACCCGAACCGTAACACGGACGCATTATTGATTTAGGATCGCGTATGCGTTTTGCGCGAGAATTTTTTTTCGTCTGAAACTTCCCCTCTTCGTGGACCCAACTTCTTGCACCAACCCTGTGAAAATTGATATATTCATAATTTAGAAATTACATGAGATGATTTGCTTTATAAAAACAATGTATGCAACCCTAATGTTGACCTAAAAAGGAAACCCTAGTGTGCACACTTAATAATTAATCAATTATTAATGTGTCTAATTTTAGCTTAAGTAACTAAAGGAATAAGTGACTTAATTAATTAGCCAATATGATATAATTAATTAAGTGTAATAACTTATTACTCTAACACTAACCACATCAAAATGATAAATTTTTTTATAATATTTTAGATATAAGAAGAGGACTCATGTCCCGATGTGATGCATATTTTTTTGTAATTTTTTTCCAAGTAAATAATTAATTATAATTATTTGTATGACAACTTTTAAAAAATATAAATATTTGTGTGTTTGACCACCTTAACTTGGTCAAAACTTCATTAAATACAATTTTTTCTTTTTTAATCTTATAGTATGCAAAGCATAGAATGTGACACATGTTTTGGATTCAAAAAATATGATTTCATTTGAAAGCTATAGATGTTTTTCAATCAGCCTAAAAATCAAGACTTTAGTCGTAATTCAAACGAAAATGAATAATAATTATTTATTAAATTCAAAGTAAAGAATAATTTATATTGGTGGAAAGTTGAGAATCTCCTTTAAAAACCCTTTTCGTTTCATCAATTTTGGGTAAAAGGAAAGTTGTCAGCCACATACCCATCATATTGCCACTTTTTGGCCCATCATGATCCTACACATACCCAATAATTATGGTTTACAACCTAGCAATATCAGCATAAAATAGATGGATATTTTTTTAAATGACTTTAAGAGGAGTGAGAGTGAACCCATAGTCTATGTCAAATTGAGAAGTATTATTGATGATTTACTTATATTATGTTTATATGTTGATGATTTGATTTATATAGGAAATGGAAAAATGTTAATAGAAGACTAAAAAATATGATAAAGAATGAATATGAATGATAGATTTGGGCTCAATATATTATTTTCATTGATTAAAAGTAAAGCAATTTAATGATGATACTGTATCAATGAGAATTTTCCTAATTTTAGCAATGTAAGATCAATAATATAAAAACCAAAGAAAGCTATAAAGCACAATGAAGGAACAATAATAAATAGAACGATTATACTAGATAATCCTCGAAGCCTCCATGAATCACCTTCATAGAACCTTATAACTTGCTGCAATTATGTGATTGTTTCCCTCAGATTTCAATGTGTGAGCAATAACTATGACAAAGGACTAGTCCACAACAAGGTTTGAAGGATTTAAATGACTATAATGCTATCATGCAAATAATAAAAATTAAACTATATAAATATGGCTATGCGTATGAAAAGAATACCTAAGACTCAATAAGCAATGAGATCGAGTATAAAAATGCAAAGCAGTCTAAGTGTGTAAGTGTAGGTAGTCCAAAAATGTGAGCAAAATTGGCATTTTATAGAAAATAGAATTTTGGATGGACAGCCAGGATCAAAAGTTGACGAAAGCCTAAAATCAGAGGTCAAGATTGTGTGTGACAACCCATAATTAGGGTTAGGGAAAAAATATGAAGTGAGCGGCCAAGATGCAATTTGAAAAAATCAAATCGATGGTTTGAAAATAAATGTGACAAGAGGATAAAGATTAGCCAGAAAAAGAAAGATTTTGAAAATCAAGAAGATCAAGATTGGACAAAAAGATAAGATTTGGAAAATCAATAATTTACTTGTTTATGGAAGAATATTACCATTTTTGAATTAAAATTAATTCAATATTATGGATTTTGTGTGACAATAAAATCTAAAAGGAAGTGGCACTTAACATGTGAGGCACATTTTAAATAATTAATTTTATTTAAAACGAGGGAAATGTCAAATAAGACAATTAAATAATTAAAGATAATTATTTAATTTAGAGATTGGGCCTAATATTTAAATAAATTAATAAATCTATGTAATTATAAGAAGAGTTAAGAATTAGTGACATATTAAATAAATAAATAAGATATATTTATTTAATAATTAGGAAGACATAATGAATAAAGATAATTAAATAAATTAAGAAATTTATTTAATTATAGGAATATTTTAGACAATTAGTGGCGTATTGAATAAATAAATAAAATTTATTTATTTAATGATCATGAAAAATAAAAAACATAAGTTCATTAAATAATTATGACTTATTTAATTAATAGTCAAAGGTGGACCAAGGACATAATTAAAATGTCATAATTATGCTAGGACAAAAGTGGCAAAATAGAGCTTGCAGGCCTAGGTCATTTTTATGTGTTTACATTTTCCTCCTCTTTGTCATAATGTAGCATGTTGCATTGTGACAAAGAAAATAAGTTAAATTCATGCCCCAACGAAGGTACAAAGTATCAATGCCCTCTTGGGAAAATTTTCAAATTTTGGGCCGACGACAGAAAAAATTGGAAGGTGTCCCGATAAGTCAATTTGATAATAAGAAAAACAATGGTGCAAACAGTTTAACCATTAAATTGAATGGATGCCATGTTTATGTTTATGTTAATGCATGACTATATATATATATGATCTAATATGTGATGCAATATATGTGATTTAATGATATAGATGATGTATGTATGGGCCTAGTGGAATACCTATATGATCATGTATGCATTTATGTTTTTGTAGGCTATGGGATATCATCGTGAGATGGATGAGAGAAGAGAAGACGAAGATGAATGTTAGTGCAGAGAAAGATATGCATGTTAGTGCAGACACAAGAATTCTTCAACAATTGCCATAACACTATAATAATTTTTCCTCTTAATCATCATTGGGGAAAATGTTGTAATGGCCAAAAAACACTATGATATGACATAGATCAATAGTTGAAAGGTCGAACCATCACATAGATCAAATAGCCGCAGACAAGGATAATCATGAAATGTTGTTGCTTCTCTAAATTTTGATGTGAGGACATCCTTGAGAAACTAGCCTCATGAAAACCAATAAAAAACGATCATCGTACTATGTCATTCCTCCTTTAAATCCTAAAACTAGGACATCCTTGTGGAACTAGTAGTAGGATGATAAAAAAAATACAATGATGATCGTCACAATATGTCGTGGCTCCTTTGACATAAGGAACTAATATCATGATAGCCATAAAAAGACAGTCAATGTTTTCCAAGTGTTGAAAATTTCAAGTGTTCTAATGTTGAAATGCCAAGTTCGAAAAGGTCTAGGTTGCTAGATGTCGAGTGATGCCAGATTCAGGAAGGACACATCCTGAATGATGTTGATGTCAAGAGGATCGATTATCAAAGTTAGGAGAATCTATCAAAATGTCAAATGATAACGATGATGCTTAGGAAGGACACATCCAAAAGCATTAAGAAATGGTGAGAGTTATTCCTCAGAAGAACACATATGAGGAAGAACAGTGATTGATAGGTTGGCTTGTCTTGATAGCAATTGCGTAGATGACAGATTTGATGACATGGCATTGTTGACATGCAAGTTTGATTGAGATGCTGATTAAAAAGATTGTTGGTCTAGATTTCTTATGTAGAATTGAGAGACAATTTTATTGTCCTAAAGATATTTGATGTGTGTGAAAGTGTAGTGCCATGAACCCTAATGGAGTGACCTAGTGTAGCCGCAGGGGGCTCATCAATTGATGGTATTTCTTACGTTGTGCACTCAGAGACCTCGTAGTTCGACACAACCAATGACTTTGTCTGAAGGACAAAAGATTGAATCATGATTTTATTGCGACAAACCTAAAACGAAAGACCTAATGTCTCGAGGGTTCAAAGATGAACCTTTCCTACCTAGCAAATGCATAGAGACAGCGTGGTTCAGACCAGGACAAAGATTGAATGACGTGATTGATTTGAAATGACGGGACAAACTTGACTTTGTTTTGAGATTTTTGACACTTTTGGAATATTTTTGCATTTTCCTCAAGACATTTTCTCATTTTTAGGACTTTTTTTTTTTTAACTTTTTTCAGGACTTTTTGCAATTTTTATGAATTTTTTAAGACTTTTTTTTGTTTTTTTCTGACTTTTTTCACGACTTTTTGTAATTTTTATGACTTTTTTCAAGACTTTTTATGATTTTTATGACCTTTTTCAAGACTTTTTCTGATTTTTTTAGACTTTTTTCAAGACTTTTTCTGATTTTTATGTCTTTTTTTAGGACTTTTTTCTGAATTTTTTTACTTTTTTAGGACTTTTTCACAAATGTCAAGACCATGTATGATACCCACTATAGTTGAATGATAAAGGTCTTTCCCCCAAGTAGGTCAAGGATTACCTATGTAGAATGACATGGACAAGGGCATACACAGGATAAAAGGCAAGGGTATGCAAGGTGTGATGTCAACCACTGCTAGCCATGGTTAGAAATGACAGGAAAAATGGCAAATGTCATGAATTTCAGGGTGTCATAGTTATGCAAAGTGGACAAAGGCTGATTGGAGTAAAAATAAATGGTGGAGCAACTATCGACTATGCATGGTACCTATTTACTAGGTTTTGGCCATGGTACTTATCCAAAGCACCTGTTTGCCAGGTTTTCACTTTTGGACAGATTTATTTCTTTTTACTATTTTTTCATTTTTTATTGGTGTCACCAAGATGCCTATTTGCCAGGTTTTCATCAAGGGACTATTTTTTTTCTTTTTATTCAATTTTTTTGTATTTTTAGGGTTTCAGTCAAGCTCTCTGATGCTATGTGTAGAAATTTTGTAGGTGTAGGCTATTGATGGGTTTTGTCAACTATTCTCCATCAAGTGTGGCTAACTGATATGTACAAGAGATGAATTTTGTATTAATAATATAAGGACTGAGCCAATTAGGCTCAAACTCAAACTTTCTAGGCTTCTCACGATCAACCTGATTTCTTGGATTTCACATGAGGACCAAGTCACCAATTTCAATTTTTTTGACCATCACCCTTTTGTTATAGCTCCTACACAGATGATTTTGATATGCATGTAAGTGGTTCAAGGTATTATTTCTTCTTTCTTATAGCATTTCTAGTTAATACAAGTGAGACTGTCTGTATTCTTCATCATCGATCATTCCCTTCAATGAGACTCAAAGAGAAGGAATTTTGACCTCGATGGGAAATATAGCTTCAGATCCATAGACCAAGAAAAATGGAGTGGCTTTGGTGGGTGTGTAGATGCTAGTACAAGGTGATCCCACAATAGTGGTTTCTAATTTTTGGCCAAACTGGACACTGTAATTATTATTTTTAACTAAATCTTCATATTAGGGAACCTATAGCAGCTAAACCGTGAGGAATTTGAAGATGATGCAAACTAGAGTCTCATCAAATATTGTCTATAGATTGTAAAAATATTTTTTTCAAAATTTTTGGAATCAGATTGCACTTTTTTTTCTATCTCCCACGAAAAATGGTTTTTTTCATAGAACAACATTTTTAAAAAGTGACACTCACTGTATACAACATAACTCTTTTTGTATGAAGGATAAAACTCTAATTTTTTAGAATTTAGATTTGTAACTATGATATCTAGCACTTTCATTTGGTCTCATAGTTTTTTATTGAATATTTTTTCCTTAATCAAGTTTCAAAGTTAAACCAATTGCAATTGAGACATAGGCGGACTATATACAACATAACTTTTTTTGTATGAATAAAATTTTATTTTTTAATGGATCAAGGACATCAATACCCATCCTCAACATATTTTTTAAATTTTTATTTTCATAATCTGCTATTTTTCCACATGTGCAAAATGGAGAGCTTGATTTTCGATGAAAAATCTATGTTTAATAAAACTAAAAAAACACATACATAATAAAACCAAAACATATTAAAATTATATTCATTGGATAGATCGTTCTGAGGACTACCTAATTCTAGTTGGGTTTGTGAATATTCCTCCATTTTCATCCTCAACCCGAGCTCCGAACTGCCAAAATTTAGGGTTTTTTTGTGTCTGAAATGGGGGATTAGGGATAAGGGGGTTCATTCGAACCCATAGGGATTCGAGCGAACCTCTAGGGGTTCACTTGAACCCCTTTCCCATGAATTGTAATTTTTTTTTTGGCATCCAAAATTCAAAGGGGTTCGGTCAAACCCTAGTTCGAGCAAACCCCTTTTTGGTTCGATCGAACAAGAAGGTTCGTACGAACCCCTAAAATCACTTTTTTTGCCTTAGGGCCATTTTTTGTGAGTTTTCCTTCCTCATTTGAATTGTAAACTACTATTGTGGCTTCACCCTACAGTAGGCCCATAAGGCAGGATTGAGTTGTAGATGCCAATCTCGGCCAGCGTCATTAATGGTTTTCTTAAGAATACGAATAATTGTTTTATTTAACACCTCAACTTGACCATTGCCTTGTGGATAATATGGTGTGGAGAAGTGATGTTGGATGTGGAATCGCTCACAAAGCTCACGAGCATCCTGATTTTTGAATGGACGACTATTATCTATGATGATGGACTGTGGGACACCATATTGGCAGATGATGTAATTAAGGATAAAATTTGAAATCTACTTACCGGTGATGTAAGTGAGTGGGAGAGCTTCAATCCATTTTGTGAAGTACTTAGTGGCGGTAATAATGAACTTATGGCCATTTGAGGAGGATGGGTGGATTTTTCCCACGACGTCGAGTCCCCATTGTGCGAAGTGCCACAGAGAAATGATTGTTCTCAACTCTTATGCATGTGCATGGATTAGGTCACTATGTACCTAGCATTTTTGACATGTTCTAATAAATTGAAGAGCATATTTTTCTAATGTCAACCAGTAATATTCCACTCTAGCGACTTTCCTAGCTAGAGTTGGGCCACTTGAATGAGATCCACATATACCCTCATGTACCTCACATTAATTTGTGTGAGTTTTATCATTTTCGAGACAATGAAGAAGGGTATTGTTAAAGCTACGGTGGTAAAGGGTGTCACTGACGATGGTTTGTCGGGTGAATTTTTAGATGAAGGATTTTCTCTGATTATTGGACAAGTTGGGTGGAAGGGTCTAGGATTTCAGATAATCATAGATGTATTGATACCAAGGAGAGCTGGGTTCCAACAATTTCACAAACCATCTCTGACTTTGTAATATCATATGCGGGCATCAATAGTTTCTCAACTAAGAACTCAAATTGTGACACATTTTTGGAGATGTCTAAAAGAGATCCAATAGTTTTCATTGTATTAGTTGTCTTGTTTTGTGCCCTGGGGACTTGTTCAAAAGTGATCATCCTAAAAGATTTCATGATCCTATCAACCATCCATTTGTAGGGCAAAATTTTTTCATCCTTTGTCTCATAATCATCATTTACTTGGTTGATAACTAACTGAGAATCCCCAGATATTAGCAATGTCTAAATTTTCCATTTTATTGTCATTTTGAGTGCTTCATATTTTATAATATTATTAGCACAAGGGAAGGAGATCCATAATTCCTTAGGAATTGAATCCCTTGTGTTGTGATGAACAAGATAAAAACTCTTGAGCTATGACTAGTGTGAGACCTATCAAAATATAGCTTCCACGATGATGAAGGTTCCACATGAAAGATAGACTCATCTGGAAAATTAGTTATCAATGGATGAGTGCCTTGGATGGGTGCATCTACAAATTGATCAGATATTACTTATCCTTTTATTGTCTTCTACTCAACATATTGTATGTCGTATTCACTCAAAATCATGACCCACTTTGCCAATTAGCCTGTTAATGTTGCCCGACTAAGAAGATACTTCAATGGATCAATCTTTGCTACCAGTTGTGTTTGGTGATTCAGCATGTAATGTCTTAATTTCTGGGTTGCAAAGACAATGGTGAGGCAAGAACGCCACAGATGTGTAAATAAGTTCATATCCTATCAATGTGCAATTGATATAGTATATGGCTATTTATTTTTCTTCATAGTCATTTTGTGCCAATAATGTCCCCAGTGCATTGGTGGTTGGAGAGACATACAGGATCAATGGTTTGCCTTCAATGTGAGGCATTAAGATAGGTGGTGTCAATAAATATTCTTTGATTTTTTTGAAGGTTTTTTGGTATTTTTCTGTCCACACAAAGGGGATACTTTTGCACAAAACGTACTAAAATGGCTAACATTTGTCTACTAGCTAAGCAAAGAAGCATCAGATGGATTGTAATCTACCCTCTAGTGTCCTTAACTCTTTGATACCTTTTGGTGGAGGCATGTTTAAGATTGATTTTACTTTTGTAGAGTTGACTTAAATGCCTCTTCATGAAATTATGTATCCCAATAATTTACCTAAAGTTACCCCAAAGAGACATTTCTTTGGGTTCAAATAGACCTTGTATCCATCGAGCCGCCGAAATATTTTGTCCAGGACCCTAAGATGATATTTTTGTGTCATATACTTTTCCAACAGGTCATCCACATAATCTTCCATTAGGATATGCATCATGTCATGAAATATCGTTGTCATAGCTCTTTGGTATGTGGCGCCTATATTCTTTAAGCCAAAAGGCATGACATTCCAATAGTATGTTCCCCACGGGCATGTGAATGTCATTTTTTTTTAATCCTCAAGTGCAATGCAGATTTGGTTATAGCCCGAGAAACCATCCATAAGGTCTATCATATCATACCCTACTGTGAGATCAACAATTATGTCTATGTTCAGTAATGGGAAATCATCTTTTGGACAAGCCTTCTTTAAATCTCTAAAGTCTGTACGAATGCAGATCTTTCCATTTGGCTTTGTGATAGGGACAATATTAGAAATCCAGTCAGCATAATCTATCAATCTTATGAATTTGGAATCCAGTAACTTCTTAAGTTTAGCCTTCACAAGTAGTGCAATATGTGGATGCATCTTCCTCAAATTTTGTTTGACTGGTTTGATACATGAGATCAAAGGAAGATGATGCAATACTAACTCTAGATCTAGACCTAGCATGTCGACATATGACCATGCAAAGTTAACTTTCCTTTCTATGAAGAATTGTTGGAATTCAAGTTTTTCTTCTTCTATCAATGATGCGGCCAAGAGAACCATTTTGGGATTCTCTGGTGTAGCTATGTTAACTTCTATGGTATCTTCAATAATCATTTCTGATTTTTCCTATGTTACGGGAAGAAACTCCAATCCTCCATCCTTAGGTGACTCAGAGAGTTTTTCATCTTTAGATATGTCCTTTATTTTTACTATTGAATTGTCAGAAGGTGCCTTGCAATTTTCACCTAAAGACATATCTTTTTTTGTTTTATTTTTCATATTTTTGTGACTAGAGGATTGCACAGTCTCCCCAAAGTATGTTGCACAATCTAGATCAATACAAAATCCTACCTTGTGATCACCACTTGGTATTCCCTCATGGAGTCCCATGAATTTTATAATTTCCTCGTCATTCTGAAAGATATCCATAGCGGGTGGGTCTTGTTGGTCCCAGTCAATGAGTTGTGGGTAGATAATGGAAATACCATCATTAGTGTTGGTAAAAGACGGTGAGGATGTGGAAAGCATGAAAATAGAAGCTTCAAGTGTGAAGGCATAATTATCGTCCTCGATTTCCTAGTCAAGTTCAATCCAAGGACCATAGTCGGATTCAAATGAGTTATATTCATGGTCATACTATGGGATAAATGGATTAGAATCATGATCAAAAGATGGTAGTTCAGAGGCATGGAGACTAGGAACATGCATGTCAGGATCATGGGTGGGTTTGGGAATGGGATGAGACAATTCAGGATTTTTCGGTGACAACTTATGCTCCAAAGGGATGCTTACCCATTCTTTATGTTTAGAATGGTGATCTATAGGATTAATGTTATAAATTTTGCTAAATCTTTCCTCAAAAGGGAGTTGGTTGGGTTCCAATAATCAATATCATAGTCACTCAAGGTTCTAGCAGATCCCCATTCCCATTCATGATTTCAATTCTGGTAGGGGAGCCTTCACATGTCTCGACACTTTCAGGAGTTGTTATGTCCTTACTTGAAAGTTCATGGGTACATCGATCATCAGTTTCAAATTTATCAAACCCTAGCCCTATATACCTTGGTCTTTGAGAAATAATGATTGGTTCTCTCCTTCCTGTGTTGTTTGGTCCAAGGCCACTAGTTCCATAAAAACCCTGTTCTTTACATATATCATAGACTTTTCCATAGATGTGTACTGATAGCGAGGGTAATCATTTTGGGTCTTTGTAGATCTAGTCAGCTATGTTGATAATAGCTTCATCAGTCATGTCTCCCCATAGTATGAATACTCTTTTCAGAGGAACCTTGAAAGTCTTCTTAGGCTCTACTACACAGCAAGGTTGACCATATACTTTTGGTGGCTTAGGTATTGTGTTGATACAGTAAGCCGTATTCAATTTTAATTCTCCATGTCCATGTCCTAGATATTAAATTCAATACTTGGTATGGAGGCTGAGGTGGATTGTGTGGCGGAAGTTGACATAGTGGATATGGATGAATTGGTAAGTGTATATGGGTCAATGTATTTAGAGGAAGTGGATGTTGAAGCCTCTCAATTGATAGGAACTTGATGCTCAACAATAGCTCTTAGGTTGGTACAATATTGAAATGGATCAAGATCTCCTAGGATAGTAATTTTGGTGCCATCAAAGGGAAACTTTAGACATTGGTGGTAGGTGGAAGGAATGGACTTTAAGGAATGAATCCATGGGTGACCAAGTAATATTTTGTAATCTATATCACGATCTAGGACTTGGCATGTTGTGTCTATGATAAATGATCCCACAAAAATTGGAAGTATGATGACACCTTTAGAAGAAAATTCTTCATCATTATATTCTTTTATCACAATACTCTTGGTAGCATCCACACATGCACCAGAGAAGCCAAGAGCTTTAACCAATTTTAAAAATCAGATGTTCAATCTTGATCCACCATCTACTAGGACTTGTCTAGCCTTGTCTTTATGGATGAAAAACTCAATATGCAGGGCATCATTATGAGATGGTTTGGGCGAGGAATAGTCAATGTTCGAAAAGGTAATGTGATGAGGCGAAGTCAAATATCCAACCATAGTTTTGAAATGGTTGACATAATATTGTTTGGGACAAAACACTCTTGCAAGACTTTATCTAAGATGGCCTTATGCATGGGGAAAATGTAGAGGAACTAAAGGATGGAGATTTGAGTTGTTGTTTTGTTTAATTGCACGATAATGTTAAACTCTGGATTGGGTTTTGGCTGCTTGACAAATGGACCAAGTATGATAATCTTGGGTTGATGAGTAGAGGGACTTGGGATGGTGATTTTTCCTTTGCGTGTAGTGACATTGCATTCCAAGGCCTTTTTAATAGTAATGGTATTGACACATTTATCTTCATCAATAGCATGAAGATTATTAATGATAGTTCCATTAGTATAACTTTGTATGTAGCACAGATGTAACTGGCTTGATTATTATTATTCTTTGTGTTGAACGAGAAGGGGTTACCTAAACCATGGTCCTATAGTGGGTTCTTATGGATTGTATGATCTGCATTAGTTGCAAAGGGTTGAAATCCTAACTCAATGGTGTGGTTTTCAATAAGATCTTGGACAAGATTTTTTAGTTGGCGACAAGAGGAATTTTTATGCCTTTTAACATGGTGGTTGTCACAAAATGCATTATCATCCCACCATGATATCTTAAATTGATCAAGATCATTTGGTTTAGGTTCTTCCAAAGCTACAACACCATTTTGGATGAGTTTCTTTAGGACAATTTTGATTGGTTCACCCAAACGGGTGTATGTGTGTTTTTGGAATTGCTTTGTCTGACGAGGTTGCCTTTTGTTCGATTAAGTAGGATTATTTTGAATGGAATTAGTAGTTGGTGTTGGTGTAGTCACAGGGGTATTTTGAGTTTGAAATCCTTTGATGGTGAGTAAATGACCTATTGTGTTGACTTTTTTGGCATCGACCACACCATCATTGGTGACGTGTTTATTTTTAACCCAATATTTGTTTTTGTCATTGGAAGCACTTTGGATGGTGTTTGTGGTAGTATTGATGGTTTTTCTTCCATACTTAAGTTCACCTTTGACAAGTAAGGCTTTCTTAATTTGGACACCTTTTTCAACAAGATCAGTAAAGGTGGTGTAGTAATGGACTTGTAAGCCATATCTTAGTGGGCTGAGGAGATTCTACACAAACATTGCGACTTTTTCCTTTATAGGAATCTCCACAGGACATCGATTAGCTAGAGTTCTCCATCTTTGGAAGAATGAAATAAAGGTCTCTCCTACATCCTCTTGGGTGAGTCTACATAAGGAGACAATGTCAATATTAGTGTCAATGTTATAGACATAGTTTTCAACAAACCTAATTGCCAATTCATCCCAAGATTTGGTTCCTTTAGGAAATTGTGTGAACCACTCCAATGTGTGTCCTGTGAGACTCCTAGAGAAGAGTCTCATTAAATAGGTGTGTTCATAGGCAATTTCCATGGAACTGGTAGTGAATTCTCGGATATGTTCAATGGGATTTGTCTTGCCTTTGTATTTAGGGAAATGTGGCACCACATATCCATGAGGAAATGGTGACATATATAAGGTTGTGTCAAAAGGATATGGACATAAGTCATATGAAATGTAAGACTTCTTGTTTGATTTTTGCAAGGATTCTACTTATGTTTGAAGAGCAACAAGTTTGAGTGTGAGTGCTTCCACAATTGGGTTGTTGGTAGCATCACATGTTGGTGACAGGTATGGATTGGTTTCCCACCTATT
Organism: Sequoiadendron giganteum; assembly: GCA_007115665.2. NCBI lineage: Eukaryota > Viridiplantae > Streptophyta > Pinopsida > Cupressales > Cupressaceae > Sequoiadendron > Sequoiadendron giganteum. Next base: position 152,785,274 of record CM021109.1, on the reverse strand, counting down.
TTGATGAGATGTGTTGAGTTGGAATTTGTTGTTGGTGGGAAAATTGGGTGTTCTAATTTGGTGGTTGTTGGAAATGAATGTTTTGATGAGGGATGTTTTGTTTTGTATGGACTTGAGAAGCATAAGTTGGGATGTGGGATCCATCCACATTAGATTGAATTTGAGGGCCTTGCTGACTTTGAGCATGTTGATGCCCAAATGGAGTGGAATATTGGGTGCCTTGATTTCCTTTCCCAATTAGATAATTATGGCCTGGAGGAATATTGGTGTTAACCTGTGAGGAATTAGGTTGAGTTCCTTGAATTAAAACTCTTCATTTATTTCTCCCAAAAGGGTTTGATGAGTTTGCTGCCATTACATTTGAAGAACCTAATAAGAGGTTTGTTGATGTACCCATAAAGGTAGATGATGCCCCAAAGAGATTTGATGTGTTGGCACCCATTGTTGATCCAAAATTTTGTGAGGAAATTGTGGATGTTTTTTTGGGGATGGGTTGTGATGTAGTATTGATCACTTTGGGTGCATTGGTTGTGGTATGGGTGGTAGTTGTACCAAGGGAGGTAGCATTCATGATGTTGATGATATTTTGTGTGGTGGCTCCCATGGAAGTATAGATTGCATCGTGTGATTTATTGGTAGGATCAAGAGATGTTTCTCTAATGGTATTGATTTCAAATCCTTTTGGTATCCTAGCCCATTGGTCAAGGAGCATAGCTAGGTATCTATCAGAATCTTGCAAGACTAGTTCTTCCACAAAGGAAGCTACTTCAGGATTTTGTTGGGCAGCTTTTATATCTTCCTAAAATACTTGTCCATTTCGGTCTCTATGAATGAATTATTCAAAAGGATTACGTGAAGAAGATGGCATGGTCATCTCACTGAATGGATTGATGAATGAATTCACCATGTTGGTATTTTTATTCATTTCATTTATGTCGTTAGGGAAATTATTAGTATTGGCATTCATGTAATTGGAAAAATTGTAAAGGTTGGTGTCCTGACCAGAAGAACCCATGAGTCTTCTTTTTCTCTGTAATCTAGTTTCAAGCATAAAAAGGTTTGCTCAACTTGTGGAAATGGTGGAGGATGACTTAAACATGCAAATGGGTGAACCCACAAAAGTGGTTACAATTTGAGTGAGGAAGGAAAACTTCCAAAAACCTCACCCATGAAAAAAAAATCATTTTGAGGGGTTCAAGCGAACTCAATGTTCGAACGAGCCCAAAAGGGGTTCGGTTGAATCTAGGTTCGAGCGAACCACTTTGCATGTGGGAACCCGCGTTTCCCATTGTGGAATGGGGGTTTGATCGAACCCTAGTTCGATGAAATAAGAGTTAGAGCGAACCCCTGGGGGTTCGGGCGAACCCATTAGGTTTGCTTGAACCTTGTTTTTCCCACCTTCCCACCCTCTGGCACAAAAAGACTCCAAATTTTTACCCTTCAAAGCTCGGGTTGAGGATGAAAATGGAGACTTCACAAACCCAACTGGAAGATGGTAGTCCTTGGAACGAGCTATCCAATGAATATAATTTTAATATGTTTTGGTTTTGTTATGTTTGTGTTTTTTAGTTTTATTAAACATAGACTTTTCATCAAAAATCAAGCTCTCTATTTTGCACATGTGGAAAAATAGAAAATTATCAAAATAATCTTTTTTTTAAATATATTTGTACTAGGTATTGATGTCCTTGATCCATTAAAAAATAAAATTGAATTTCGATACATACAAAAAAGTTATGTTGTATACAATCTGCCTATGTATGAATTGCAATTGGTTTGACTTCAAAACTTGATTAAGGAAAAAATGTTAAATAAAAAAATATGAGACTAAATGAAAGTGCTAGATATCGTAGTAAAAAATATAAATTTGAAAAAAAATAGAATTTTATCCTTCATACAAAAAATTTATGATGTATACGGTGAGCGTCACTTTTTAAAAATGTTTTTTTCTGAAAAAAACCATTTTTCGTGGGAGATGGAAAAAAATGTGCAATTAGATTCCAAAAATTTTAAATAATATATTTTTAGAATCTATAGACAAAATGTGATGAGACTCTAGTTTGCATCATCTTCAAATTCCTCACGGTTTAGCCGCTATAGGTGCCCAAATATGAAGATTTAGTTAAAAATAATAATTGTAGTGTCCAATTTGGCCAAAAATTGTAAACCACTATTGTGGGATCACCCAAATGTTATGACACTATTTTTTTGGATTTTTTGGAATAAGGAATACAATATGACAATGTTGTCTAAAGAAAATGACTAATACCAAAGGACAATGAAGACTAATATGACAAGTTATGACACTATTTTTTTTGTATTTTTGGAGGATGTCAATGCAAGGTGATAATGGTGTTTGCCTAAGGGAAATGACTAATGGAAGGTGATAAAATTGTCAAGAAAGGATGCTAAATGCCAAGGTGACAATGAGGACTAATGTGAAAATATTGGTTAAGGAAATGGCCAATACAAATTCTAGATGCCAAATGAGGACTATGATGACAATATTTTGGATTTTAAAGATATGAAAGGTGAGGACGAAAATGATTTGAATGTCTAGTGTATGCAAATGAAAAGGTCTAAAATGATTTGGAAGAAGATTGCCTAACCAGCCTATGCTTGATCTATGTCTCAATTTTGGAATATAAAAGGACATGTTTGAAGGACTAAATGATAAGGAAAAAATGACAAGTGAGTCTTCTTAACTAGACTTTTGAGTTCGAAAGATCTCACAAAAGGAAATTTACTAATGATGATTAAGTCCAATGATAACCTAATTTTGAAAGTTAATATTTTTAAAGTGAGGTAAGGTTGTCCTAATCCAAAATATGCAAAATGAGATGAGGACCTAAGTTTTTGGTTTATGACTAAAAATGCAAATGGTGAAGCCTAAGGATGAAGCTAAAATTTGCAAAGATGACCCTATGGTAAGATGCAAGTTAAAGTGTACAAGGAATGAGACATTTGAGCAATTTTTTGATCTAGTTTTGATAGAAGACTTCTAGAAGAAGATGTTTGATATCAGGCTAAAAATGTTTGGACTTGAAGTTTTGGTAAAAAAAAAATCTGATTTGTTTGAAGTTGATTGTTTGTTTCCAGATGTGTCAGTGTTGTTTGTTTTGTTTCAGTACCCAAAAAAACTTGGCAATCATGATATTTTTATTGTAAACAAACACAAATAAGACAAGCACAATCTTATGGTTAGGCCATGGCAATATCCACTAGATTCCATGTGGGTTTCCCCAACCACATATCCTTAGCATGTGAATCCAGAAGCTTGGCTACGTGGTATCCCCCTTACAGTGCACTCTCTTCTCAGGATAACCAAGCTTCCAACCCCCATGAAATTCCCATGGTAGATTGATCACCTCTACTAAAGATTGTGAAGATGTGGATGCCTTCACAATGACCATTGCTACACTAGCAGATATAAATTTTTTGGCTACTACACAAGAGTATTTAGTTTGGGACCCCCGTTCGAGTGGCCATACATGGGGCACAAGATTAAGCTCTATTTAGGAGGCACTCTAGTCTGAAGAGGTTACACTTAATAGAGTTTTGGGGAGTACTACTTGGTCTGTATGACACATCTACACTCATAATCCTAGGCTTTCCCTTAGGATTCACATTTACATATCGATCGGGGGTAGCTTGGCCAAAAAAATTTGTTGTCGATCTGAGTCACCTTGGGGTGAGTAATTTTTCCCACCAAGGCAGGCCCAAGTTCTAGAGGCAATAATCATTTATCTCACACCCAAGATCTCATAAATTCACAAGGGGAGAGGATACTTCCATTATTGCATCAAGGTTACACAAAAATTAAGGTGGGTCTGATTTTTTAATCACCTAGTTTGTATAAGGTGAGAGCATAGTCACCTACCACCTTCAAGCACAATCAAGCAGAATAAAATACATTTTCATTTTAGTGCACCAAATTAAATGTTTTGTAATCTAAAAATAAAAGACACAATGTTTCAAATTTGGACTTCTTGGACAAATTAATCTACAAAACCATAAATTAGTCATTTGAACAAATTGTCTTGGACCCTTGAAATGTAAATTCCACACACATTGAAATCCTAAACTAAATTACAAATTAGAAATCTAAACTAAATTAAAAGGTTAAAAATCTAAATTAATTAAACTTATAAATCTAACTAAATTAAAAAAAATTAAAAAATCTAAACTAAATTATAATCTATGTAATGCCGAAAAATGCAAATTAGAAACCTTTTGCAAATCTGAAATTGAATTTTTTTTGTGAATTGACCCCCTATTTAAGCTATGTGAGATTGCATTGATTGATCTTTTTGACAATTTTTCTCTTTTTACAATAGTAGAATTGAAAATGGCATAACTTTTTCTATTTTTATCAAAATTCCAATCATAAGATAGTTGTGGAAAATTGAGGCCGAGATATAAAGAACCCCTAAATCATTTTCCTTAATCTTATATGTGGAATTTTTTGTGATTAGATGATTGGGATGGTTTTAATAACTTGTAGCCGCTTCACCAAAAATCAACAATTTCACAAAAAATCACAAATTGATTTAGATAATGCAAATTTTTGTAACAAAAAATTGCAAAAACTAATGATCAAAGTAAGAGACATCAGGTTCACCAATGTATCAATGGGAATTTTCCTAATTTTAGCAATAATTAGATCAATAATATAAAACCCAAAGAAAGCCATAAAGCACAATGAAGGAACAATAATAAATAGAGCGATTATACGAAATAATCCTCAAAGCCTCCATGAATCACCTCCATAGAACCTTCTAACTTTCTACAAATATGTGATTAATTCCCTTAGATTTTAATGTGTGAGCAATAACTATGACAAAGGACAAGTCTAAAGCAAGGTTTGAAGGATTTAAATGACTATAATGCTATCATGCAAATGATAAACATTTTAAACTATATAAATATGTATATTCCTATGACAAGAATACCTAAGACTCAATGAGCAATGAGATCGAGTATAAAAACGCAAAGCAGTCTAAGTGTGTAAGTATAGGTAGTCCAAAAATGTGAGCAAAATTGACATTTTATAGAAAATACAATTTTGGATGGATGGCCAGGATTAAAAGTTGAAAAAGGCCTAAAGTCAAAGGTCAAGATTGTGTGTGACAACCCATAATTAGGGTTAGGGAAAAAATCTGAAGTGAGCGGCCAAGATGCAATTTGAGAAAATCAAATCGACTATTTGAAAATAAATGTGACAAGAGGATAAAGATTAGCTAGAAAAAGAAATATTTCAAAAATTAAGAAGATAAAGATTGGACAGAAAGATAAGATTTGGAAAATCAATAATTTTAGCAATTACTTGATTTATGGAAGAATATTATAATTTTTGAATTAAAATTAATTCAAAATATGGATTTTGTGTGAGAATAAATAATTGATTTTAGATTATTACTAAAAAGAAGTGGCAGTTAGCATGTTAGGGCATTTTAAATAATTAATTTTATTTAAAATGAGGGAATGTCAAATAAGGAAATTAAATAATTAAAGATAATTATTTAATTTAGAGAATGGGCCCAATAATTAAATAAATTAATAAATATATTTAATTATAAGAAGAGTTAAGAATTAGTGACATATTAAATAAATAAATAAATAAGATATATTTATTTAATAATTAGGAAGACATAATGAATAAAGCTAATTAAATACAAAATTATTTATTTAATAATCATGAAGAATAAAAAGACATGAATTAATTAAATAATTATGAATTATTTAATTAATAGTTGAAGGTGGACCAAAGACATAATTAAAATGTCATAATTATGCTAGGACGAAAGTGGTAAAATGGAGCTTGTAGGCCTAGATCATTTTTATGTGTCTACAAATACACTTATCTTAATAGAATGAAATGTAGATTTACTTGATAAAATTAAAATAAATAATTGCAAAACAATGAACATGTTTTTAATATAAATAGTTAGTTAATCAAGGATGATGATTTTGAAAATATAAACACAATACTATACAAGAGTTTGGTTAATAGTCTTATATATCTTAGTACAAGTAGACAAAACTCCATCTCTATTATAGGTAATTTTTCTAAGATTTATCCAATATCCTAAAAAGGGTCATTTCAATGTAATAAAAATAAATCTTAGGTGCTTTCAAGGAACAAACAATCTTGACATTTTGTACACATCAACATAATTTTGGATTAGTTCGATGTAGAAATAAGGAATCGACATGATCTCTTGATGATCAAAAGAGTACTTAAATACATGATTTTTTTTTGGGTTCAAGGATAATATCCTAACCTTTAAAAAAGAAATCAACTATTTTGAAAGAATATATTAGTCTTGACGATAATTCCACAATTGTTGTCTAAAAAACTCAGTCTTTCACAGTTGCAAAAAGCATATTAATATTAGACATCATTTTTATGAGACAATCTTATGACTAAAAGACATGTTGAATTAAAAATTTACAAAACTAATGATGAATTTGTTTAAATTTGTTGATATATTTTTTAACATAATATGTAAGATTATTTTTAGTAGGATTTAAACATATGTTAGATATTAGGGAGGAAGTATTAATGCTTAACTATCACCACATACGCAGCCACTGCCTTTGTTCATACCAGTGCCAAGAGTTTATTACATTTTTTATACATAACATTTTTGCCAACTATTATTTTTTATTGACACTGATAATTTTTTCTCCAACTCCACAATTTCATTCATATCTAAGATTTAATACTTTCCATTCTTCTTCTTTGTGAGCTATCGAGTTACCTAAGTGTATTCACCATTGTTAGTGTTAAGCCAACATTGAACATAACTTCCCCTTTATAACTCATAAAACATTTGCGTATATATTTTGGTCCAGCTATATAACTACTCGCGCTGCGCGGTATTACTTAGCAATAAAACTGGAGGGCAATTCGCTTTCCCTGCTGATAGTCTTCTGTTTGTCCGACCGTGTCCCGCAATGCCTGCCACAATTGCTTTAATACTGTGAGCTTTGTTTCTGTCAATGGCTGTTCTCTTAAAGGATTTCAGAAGCTTGTTTTGTTCCTGTCAGCTCTGGTACTGTTCACCGTCATCATATTGTGAAAGCACCTCTGCGCGGGCAATATCCTTCATGCAAGTCTATGGCAGAGCTCATAGATTTGATACCAAATCTGAAGTTAAATTTATGGCAAGTGGTGCAGTTGTCAGGTGTGCCTGTGACATTCAGTTACATCTATATATTCATGTTATCGATATCTTATTTCCAAATATACAAAGTATCTTAGGTTGCTCAGCTATTTCTGTTTATGAGGCTTACCAACCAATTGACATTTACTGTATGCGTAAATGGACCTTTATATTAAATTGGTCATTCGAAGGAGTTGCACAATACATTTATGACACGACGACTTTCAAATTCAATTTTGGCAGTAAGGGATCCCATGGACGGCTCCGTACTTTCGACTAGAGGAGTGGCTAAGTGCATTTAGGCTTTTAGATATCTTGATTAGGGCACATTGGGTGATGATGATCGCCTTGGTAGAGTGATGACACAACAAGATGAGTGTATTTCATCTACCGAAGTGAGAGGCTATTATCATGTTAGAGGATTTTCGGAGGATCCTACAAATCCTAATCCAAGGAAAAGTAAATTAGATTATGATTTGATTTGGTTTGAGGACTATTTTTTACGAGTCTTTTTTATTGTTGGTTTGCTAGTGCAAGGGGTTGAGATGAACTTGGCTGCGAGGATCGATACGATACCTATGCTAGATCAATTTATGTAGTTAGATTGATATAAGGGTCCTAGTTCCAAACTCGAGGTATTATGGATTTGTCATAGAATGGGCAAGGGTGGTGAATTAGACGTTATCAGATTCAATGGTATATGCATAGGGATCATGTGTGCTAACAAAGCTAAACTAGGAGATGCATCTTGTAGTGTACATGGGTTGATGGTGTCTAGGTTGCAATATGATATTGTTGTATATTTGGGCCTTTGAGCACATAGTAATCTTATGACCAATGGTGGATAGACTGAAGAGGAGGGGGATACCCTATGTCTATGCTTATGTGGATGGGGGTTCGTCCTTTTTAGTATAGGGTTATTGATGATATAGATATATTTATATCAAGGCCATGGATGAAATATGATTGGAATGATGACAACCTACACCTACTAGATATGTTCAAAAGATGCACTATGTATAGTATGGAAGACATCATATGTTATGGATAGGTACTTGTCAAGATAGCTACAATGATAGTTTGGCATAGCATATATAGAGCCTAAGTAGGAGGTGATATTCTTACAAGTGGTTTGCACTATGGCAATATGGGGAGCAATAGTAGAGGCACATATAACATGTCAAGATTGGAGACATGCATCAACAATACGATAGGTGTGATGATAAGATGTTATTGATGTAGGTACTATAGTCTATTATGATGCATGGTGGGTTACACATAGGCCTATTCGGTTGTTGAGACTAGTTGATCATATGACACTTGGAGGAAAAGGTGATAGGGGGAATGAGGGGATGATAGAGGATGTTAAGTAAGATAAAGGGTAGCGAGACAAGTTGTGGAGGAGCCTTCTACAAAGGAGGTTGCTTTAGACAAGGCTATCAAAGAGGGGGAGGATGTGGACATTGGAGATGGCATGGTTGGTGCTAGTGGAGATGGTTATGATGATAAGGGAGATGTGTAAACTTTCTTTAACTTGGGATAGTTATGTAAGAGTGAGACGAGTTTTAAATTGAGAGAGACTAGGCTAGAGTAGAGCAAGACACACTACAAGGAGAGAAGGATGACCTACAAGCAGATGTAGCTAGACTCCATGATTATTTGATGGAGATCAAGGTGGATATGAGAAGCAGTTGGTACAAGTAATGGTAGAGAAAGATGTAACCTACACCATATAGAAGAGAGGAAAGTTAGATGTAGCCTAACTTAGATAGGATCATGATATTGTTAGGAGTATGTTTAGTGCCCAAGGGCCTACAAAATTATATACAAATATACTCCATGAGCAAATGGATGTAGTGTAATTAGTGTAGTGGGATCAATATTGATACATATTATATCAGACCATAGTTCCAATAGAGAAAAGTACTTTTAAAAGTTTTGTTGAGATCAACATATCAAGGTCAACATGATTAGGGCCTTCAGTTGAAATGGTTCCACCACCTCCATAGGGTCCACCTCCTCCATGAGCAGGATTACCAAGGCCTTCTAAGGGTGCTAGCACTAGTTAGAGATGTTAGTGTATGATTTTGTGTATGGATATACATTCCTATTGGCTTCAAGATTATTTATTTTGCAGAGCCTTTTTAACTCATATGCATGTACATATGGCTTATGACATATTCTATCAAGACACTTTTATTATTATATATAATAGTAATTATGATAGTATATAGCCTGTTATTATGGATGATTTATTTATTGTATAGCTTATGATTTGCATGCTTGTATTTTACTCTTTATGGATGTATTATGATGATGTAAATATTTTAGTGATATTTTATGTATACAATATGATATATATTATGATGGTTATGAATGTTATGTATTATTATGTAAAATGTGAATGATGCTACCTTTTATGAATGGATACTATGGTCAAATGCTTATGGGATATTGATGTAATTATATTTTTATGATTTGACTTATAGATGATATAGATTCTTATTATGCTATGGATATGTAGTGATGGATTGAGATGAGTGGGAATGCACATGGCAAGGATTATTATTATTTACTTATCTATGTAATTTTTTATGATATAAGATGAAGGTGAATGGAAATGGATGAGACAGGTGAAAGCATGGGTATGGATGTGTATCAGTGATTATATTGCATACATCAAAATTGTGAAAGAGATGAGGGTAGGTTAGGTGATGAGGTAGAAAATGGGGATGGAAAAAAAGGTGAATGCAGAGGATAATCATGCTAAAAATATGGTGAGAAATCCTAGGTTATAAAATAGAAACATAAATTACACAAGAGTGGTATAAAGACCAAGGTGGAGAGGTAACCTTTGCGTGGACTTGACTCTAAAAAAAAGGGTACTAATATACATGTAATTGAGGGTGACCAACCATGCCAAAGCTCTAGGCCATGAAGAGTCGAGAGCGGAGGGCTAGCCCAACTTACCTCATTCTAAAGGGATGTTGAGAAATAGGATTCAAGAATGATGAGGACTATAATGTGCTTCAATTACTCTTTAGACCCAAAATCTAGGTTTAGGCTAGGCAAACTGGTTTTCAGAGTCGATACTATACTTCAAACAACTCTTGTTTGAGGGACGTAAGCACAGTTTTAGGATGACAACGTGACATGCTAGCATCTCACAGGTGCATTGGCGTCTATATGTCTAGAGGACAAAAAGTACAATATGGACTACTAGAAAACAAGCTGACAGGCCTAGCTAAGTACTCCTAAATGAGAAAAACAAAACTATGAAGTATGAAAGGTACAAATGGAGATGATAAAATAGGTAGATGAGAGCTAAAGTGATGAAGATGATCTCACTAAGGCACCAATTCACCAGCTAGCTCCAAATGCACATTCATCTACACATAGGAAAGGTGGGAAATTGTTGGGGCTAATATGGGTCTACCTTAGTCAGACCCTCATTTTGGTGTTTCCACCTCCACAGATAGCCAAATAGAAATGATAGAGAAATATGTGATAAAGTAGAGAAAGTAGAGATGCAATAAACACTACAAAACAATAAAGTACTACTTAACCAAATCACAAAGGAGAGGAGCGAAACATTACCACATCCACCCAAAACCTCACTAGCCAATGGAGGAGAAAGCAGACTTGGGAAAGTCACCATAGCCTCAATTGTGATGATGAGAGATCTTGCAAGGCTCCAAGCCCACACTACTATGGATCTCTTCACACTTGCTTTGCGGAGGTGATAGAGTGTTGTTCCTACAATGGAGTGTTGAAGTGCTACTTGCTAGTGAAGAAAATGTTTGAAAATGAGATTGAATTGCTAGAGATTGAAAAGAAGATCAGTTGACTGAAGAATAGATGAATTTGAAGGAGAAGTGAGAATAATCTACCATTTTTGAGGTCGTTTGGCTAAAGAGGGGCATTACAAATCGACCCCAATTAAAAGTGTAATGCCTCTGCCAACTTCAGACACATGAGTCCGTCAGGGACAACAACATGCCACTCGATATATTTTCTCCCACTTACACAATAGATAAATTCCAAGTGGAAGGAAGGAAGTTGGGTGATGTGGAATTTTTCCTTTGGATTTGGTTTTCTAAGGTGAGGATGTGCAAAAGGGTAATTTTTTCAAGGGGTGCAAATTCACTCCTATACATTTTTCCCCCAATTTAACAAGCACGAATATTAATGAGAGCTTCGATAAAGTAGATAAAGAGTTAGTAGGGTAGAAATGTATACCTAAACTATCAAGGAAGTAGACCATGATCTAGTGAGCTCGAACATGTAAAATAAAACAAAATACTCCATAGCCCCAAAGAACTATGAAGCTGCACAAGGTACACCGAAGGCCCTCAGACCAACAATGGACAAATCTCATAGGATGAAAGTGTATTATAGGCCCACTGACCTGCAAGGAAGCAGTCACCAAGATATATCACATGAAGGAAGCCTCATTAAGTATGCACCTTATAGGCTCATAGACCTACAAGACAATATCCCCCAAGATATCTTACATGAATGAAAGACAAATAAAACTGCACCTTACAGGCTCCCAAAACTACAAGGAGTTGTCCCCTAGGATCTCTTTCAAGGAGGATACCCAGAGGAGGAGACTCTGCAAAGTCTAATTGGAAAGAGGTTTTATAGTCGCACCTACAAATTGACATGTTTACCCGCAAATAAATCATGTCAAAAACAAAGCGTCCATGCAAGTAGTCAAGCAAACAGTCATGCAGACCATCAACAAATTGGAAATTTTTCAAAGAGTTCCCTAGGAACCTGACGTGAAGAGGGGTCCACATCAAAGGATGCATTGTTTGAAAGTGCAAAAACTATTGATTCATCATCAAGGAATACTTTCAAAATATGTTCACTTCATTAAGGAATTAGAAAGGAAGAAAACTCCTCCTGGTAGGGGAAAGCCAAAGCTGCTTCCACCTTGGAGGAAAGTTCTCAAGTTATTTCTTTGTGAACCCATGATGAAGTAAACATGTTTTGTTAAGGGTCCAAATCAAGAATGCGATGCTTGAAAAGGGTTACAAAGATTCTTGAGAAAACATTCATTGACAACGAATGTGTTTTCTAAAAATTGGAGTATCATAGAAATGAAATTGTCACACATGAGAGGGACAAATCAAGAAAGGAATAGAAAAAGACAAGAAAAGAGCAAAAGAGAAGTAATAAAAACTAGACGACATAAGGGGATCTAGTTTTGTAGGGTTAGATATTCTCATGCATTTATAAATAATAGGTAACCGTGGTGCAAGGTGAAATATCATCAATCCCCAAGTAGATCAGGAAGAATGTATGAAAGACAAAGTAAAAAAAATAAAAAAATGGTCAACATGGAAGGGAAACCTAAATTCACCCAACACTTTGCATCATCCCCAATATTTTGAAAATCAAGCACAAACATGGAAGAATGATGATACAAATAGAAGTTTTGTGACACAAAAAATAACTCCTATATCTAAGCACCAACAAGGGTGAAAAGGGTCATCTAGGATCATGTAGTATGAGTATGAGGGAGCACATCACAACACACTTACATCCAATTTAAAGATAAAGAAGAGGCCTCCCCATAACACTCATCGAACAAGAGGTCATCTATTTCCCAATCTAGATCATCATAAGGGGAAAGAGGATGAGATTGTAGTGGTGAAAAATTAAGTGGAGGAGCTTCCGACCCTCCTGCAATAAGGGCCAAGGAAGAAGAACCCTCAAGGTCTTTTCCATTTGACTCTTGTGGAGCTATGGTTAATGAATTTGAAAACATCACTGACAAGGCTGAGACTTCATCTAGAGAGTTAAACATGCACTTTACTAGATTACTATGTTGTACCTCAATGGATGGGGAGGACTGCACCTGAGATTTTCCACTTGGCTCGTCGAGTGATTCAGGAGCAATGATGAACACAAGAGAAGTTGGAGCTAGCTTCGTCACTAGAACAAAACAAGCTAGAACAAGAACACCTTTGGGAGAAGGTGGGATCCTCTTACGCCCTCCATTGTTGGAATGTCCAACCTCTACCCTAGGCTTAATTGAGTGTTGGGAAATCCCTAAAGATGAGGCGAGAGGTGCAAGCGAAGAGTAGGAGAAAATCGCGGAAGACACCATCAAAGTATTTGACATGTCCATGGGTTTTGGGAAAGGATGGATGTTTGAAAGGGACATCAAAAAAGAAAACTCAACCAAAGGAGTGATGAAAATGTGCACCTTTTCTGGGGCCAGGGACACTCATAATAGGATTTGGGAGTGATACAAAGGTTGATTGAATAGGAGTAGAGGAGAGGAGATAGGAGGACATAACAAGGGTGGTCATTGTTCAACAAAAACTGCCTAAGCCTTACAGTTTTATATTTACCCTTGTGGCTATGCCTTATTTTGCAAATGATCACAAACCTCAAAGCCCTCCATGTGGCTTCCTCGCAAAGCTTTTTGCTTTTCCTTCGCTTCGCTTTTTGGAAATCTCCGTCTGCGTGCTGCGTGGCTCTTTTTGACTGCTTTTCTGAGTTGGACTTGCCTCATTCTTTATTTTGTTCAGAGCTCTCCATGTGGCTCTCTCTCGGGGTTTTCTGTTGGGCGCCTTTTCAACTTTCTATCGGGCTCCGTCTGAGCGACACGTGGTGTTTCTTTTTCTGCACCAGCTTCCTTGGAAATGTCAATGAATCTTTTGTACTTCCTGCCACCACGTGTTCTCCCCTGTTGCTGCATGTTTTTCCACTTTATGTCGTGGCCTCACTGGCGTGTTATTGATCAGTCGATATTTATTGTGGTGGCTCGAGATGATCTGAGGCGTCAATCACTTCGTGTGGGTTTCTCTTCTTTGGATGCATCTCCAGGCGGTGGGCTGGCCAATAAATGGGGCTTTGTTTTCTTTTATTAGGTTGTTGATTAAGTTTTAAAAAAATCTCAAGCACTGAGAAGTAGGCCTCTTGTAATAGTTGATTTCAATTCAAAGACTACGGACTGTGCCAAATAAATTTGGCCTTTCTTCTTTCAAGCATTTGTTAGGATTATTGACCTGTGCTGTTATTTTTATTTTTGTATGAATGCTTATTCTTAAGTTTTTGTAACCTTTCATGGCTAAAATGAATGCAGACCATGTTTTCTTCGACTCTTTTGTGTTAAGATAAAGTTATGCTTGATTACATTATACAAATTAGAGGGTACTTTTGCATGATAAGTGATTTTGAGAAAATTACCTTAATTAACAACAATTTAGTGGTTCGGGCCTTTGCATTCTGCACTATGTTCTGGTAAAGTTGTCTAAAGACTTTGGTGCATCGCCTATAGTGTATATTTTACATTCCTGCAATCTCCTTCACATTCTACTTTACCCATTAAACAAAGAGCCGGCTTTGATAAAATCTTAGAGGTTACTTAGCTAGTGCATGGTGTCCCCCAATAGCTAAGTTTCCCATAAGGCTACTGCTACATGCAAAATATTGTGTCAACAGTTCTTTTTCTTGCACGCCCGGTGGGACTGTGAACTAGCATGTTCGCCTGATCTTTATAAGTCTATATGAGCCATCGACCTGTGACTAGGTCAAAGACTGCAAGAGTCCTTGGCCAGCTTGTTTCGCCTTTAGTTTATGTGCACCCGAGGGGTCACCAAGGCAGCCCTTCACCTCCTCTGTCTCCTCTTTCTCCGACATCACCTAATCCACCCACATATATGGCTACTAGAAATTATGTAGCCTAGGACTTTGGCAGTCCATTAGTAGCACCTATGCCTCCTGCAGTATGGGCCCCTATCCCCATTTTCGCTCTAAAGGCTATCCCTAAATATTCTGGGAATGAATCAAAGACACCAATAGAGCATCTGGAAGATATAGCAGACGTATGCCTGGTACATGGCGTATTGAACAAAATGTAGCCCTCAGATTGTTGGTCGCCTCCTTCGGAGGAAAGGCGCTAAAATGGTATAGGACCTTACAAGCTGGTACTATTGCTACCTGGGATCAGCTCGAGACCCCATTTTATGAGCGCTTTTCAAATGCTGACAAATCTTCATTGTACCACCAACTGGCGAATATAAAGCGAGCCCCTCATGAAGCTCTGCCTGACTTCAATGCGAGATTCCATTCGACCTGGCAGAGAGTGCCTGTGGGTAGCCGACCACCTCCAGATATTGCATTTATGTTCTACTTGAAGTCAATCAACGCCGATATCTCCATGATGTTACAAGCTTTGGGTGGAGACACTCTTCCTAATTCCTACGCCCTAGTTGCTATTGCAGAAAATAATCTGATCGCCGCAGGGAAGTTGGCGCCGAGACCCATCATGCCATTATTCCCTAAGTGCAACATTGCAGAGGCCAAAGTTCCTTCCACTAGCACTCCTACAACTCCTCCCCAATCTATGTACACCTATCCTGGAATTTTTCCAAGCACGGCCCCAATGACAGGTCCTATGGTAGCTCCTATGCCTAATCGTATGGTTGCCGAGATGAACGAGATGAGAGAACAAATGCGGGCTATGAATAATGAATTGACCACCTTAAAGCGGTAGCAATATAGCTATCAAAAGCCTGCATACCAAAATTACCAAGGCAGAAAACCTCTGTACTAATCAAATCAGTGGTAGGATAGGTCATGTGGGAATACCTCGGCTCAGCCAAGTAACCAGATGGTTCTGGTAACCTTGCCTATGCAGACTGTTCATCCTAGTTAGAATAAGGAACTAGTAGTAGGAAAAAACAAATTGGTTGAAGATGCTAATTCATGGTGTTTTCCTTGCAATGATGCACACATGCCGCGAAACTATCCGCGGAGAAATTTGCAACCAAAAATCGCAGATCAACATAGCCAGGGCAGCGCATCTGTTTCCAACAATTCACCATATGCTTCTCAACAAATGGACAATGCAGTCTTCACCGCGCAAATGCAGGGGATGTCTATCCAGCAAGAGTCGGACATTGTTCCGGACCAAGCTCTCTTTTCTTGGATGGAAGGAGAAGAGTCAGCATTTTTGAATGATATCCCTATAGGTAAAATACCCCGAGTGCAATCTAACTATAACACACGTTCCAAGCGTACATTCACCGGAGAGTCCATAGCCTTACTTACCAAAGCTACATCACAACTAATGCCTAGCCCAGTGGCAAGCCTGTTTCCAATCCCATCACAGTTAGAAGTGGCTCTTCCTAGCACTCCAAGTCCACCTCCTCTAAAGGAGAAGTTTCCATTGATCACTCCAGTTGATGCTAAACTATTGGACGTACCAGTCGTAAGGCCTGTACTGACCATCAAACTAAAGGAGCAAGCCACTATCACTCACCAAGTATGAGCACAATTCAACGTGGTGGAACAACTAAAGAAGTCATCTACCAACGCTTCTCTCTAGGATGTCCTGGCTATTCCGGAACATAAGGTACTGCTACAAAAGGCGTTGTCAGTTGAGGAGGATTCTAAGGTTCCTACTCTATCCAATAGAGAGGATGTATCCAGGCCCAACTTGGATAAAGTGCTAACAATTCAACTGGAGGAGAAACTCGAGTCCGAAAAGGAAAGTAAGCCTAAATCTAAGCCTTTCTTTCTAACACTAATTATTGGTGACAAGCAGCTACATAACTGTATAATCGACTCTGGTGCTAGCACCATTGTCATGCCAAAGCAAGTAGCTAATGCTTTGGGTCTAAAATATGAGCCTCTGAATAAAGGAGTCATGCAGCTTGATGGAAACAAGGTTGATACTATCGAGATAATCAAGGGATTACCTATGAATTTATTTGTCTTCCCTAGTATCACTATAAATCAGGATACCATACTCATCGATATCCCTCCTTTATTCAGGATTTATTTGTCCCGAGAGTTTACTGCAAATGTAGGAGGATATCTAGCGCTAGACTAGTTGCACTTGATTCTGAGGACTAAGCATGGGGCTAAGATGAAACTATTGTCGGAAACTCTTCATTTCGAACATGTTGCTGATGAGGGTTTGCTAAATTTTGAAGCAGCACACACTTCAATCTCTCAGGAAGAAATGTACAATGTGGAATTTCTTGAAGAAGAAGAGGCTACTAGCTCTCAGACAATAGATGAAGAAAATTTGTTGAAAGAATTTATTAATACAGACCCTTTTGGGAATTACCACTCAACTGGCCTCGGAACTTATGTTATACACGAAGAGGGGCAGATCATGCCCAAAGTTACCAAAGAACCTGAAGGTGAAGAATCTTCATAAATTTGGACTTTATACTTTGATGGAGCTAGATGTAGAATAGGAGTTGGAGCTAGGATTTGTTTGATATCCCCGACTGACGAAAAGACCTTGAGGTCTTATCGCTTCCAGTTTGCATATTCAAACAATGAAGTTGAGTATGAAGGTCTCATCCATGGTTTAGGCCTTGTGGAACAAATGGGTGCTAGATAGATAAGCGCCTTCGGAGATTCAGAGCTGGTGTGTAACCAAATCCATGGGACTTCTGCTGCTAAAAACATTTGTATGCGATCCTATCAACATAGAGTCTGGGATCTCATTGACAACTTTGAAGTGTTCAATATCCAAGCTATTCCGAGAGAGATGAATTTTGAAGCTGACAGAATGGCAACTATAGGGGCTTAGTTCGAGCTGGCCTCTGAATTATTAAGAAATAAGCATGCGGTAAGGGTAATCGTAAGACCTGCTATTCCCGACAACAATGAAGATTGGCAAGTATTTGATAGTGATGCTCATATTGCATCATTCCTCTAGTCATTTGGAGAATCCACCGATTAGCTACAACCAAAGATCACCAAAGCCTATGGAGATCAAATCATCCAGTTGAAGTCCAACAAGCTCCTGAGAGGCCTAGTTACTCTGGAGAGCCTTTTTGATTTTAATGATGCGACAAGGGACAAGAGAAAGCTGGTGACGGATAAAGGCGATTACACTGATTTGCATATCAAGGAAGATAAGAGGCTCAAAGTTGGGAAAGAAGTCTCGCAAAAGAATAAAGACAGACTAAAACACTTTTGCGAAGAATACCCAGGTGTAGTAGCTTGGTCATATGATGATCTTAAGGGATATGATCCTAGAATCATCGAGCATACTATTGAGCTGTTTGAAGGGGTGAAGCCAGTTCGCCAAAAACAAAGACCTATGAGCCCAAAGATAGAATCTCTCATGTCACAGGAGTTGAACAAGTTGATCGCGTCCCGAATAGTGTTCTCGATCAAACATAGCACTTGGATGTCAAACCTGGTGCCAGTTCGGAAGAAAAATGGAGATATATGACAATGTGTGGACTTTCGAGACCTAAATAGAGCATCCTTAAAAGATCATTACCCCCTGCCTTCAATGGAAGTAATCTTGCAAACTGTTGCTAGCTCTGAAATGTTTTCAATGCTGGATGGTTTTTTGGGCTATAACCAGATTTGGGTAAAGGAGGAGGATCAATACAAGACAACGTTCACCATGAAGTGGGGAATGTATGCATATACTAAAATGCCTTTCGGGCTCTCAAACGCCGAAGCCACTTTTCAGAGAGCTATGGACATTGCTTTTAAAGATTTTATCCATAAGATTATACTCATCTACTTGGATGACTTAACAGTATTCTCAAAATCTGTTGATGATCATTTTGATTATTTGGAGCTTGTTTTCTAGAAATGCCAGGAATTCGGGATCTCCTTGAACCTGAAGAAGTGTGTGTTCAGAGTTCCCCAAGCAAATTTATTAGGGTATGTCATCTCCAAAGAAGGCATTTCCATTGATCTAGACAGAGTGGACACTATTCGAGAACTCTCGTTACTCGTCAACAAAAAGGGTGTGCAGTCCTTCCTGGGAAAAGTCAATTTTATTAGCTGTTTTATTGCGGATTTTGCAGGTATTGTTCACCCTATTACCTTAATGCTCAAGAAGGAGAAAATTTTCAAATGGACGATGGAATCCAAAAAATATTTTGAGCTTATAAAGGATGCTATTTCTTCCGCCCCTATGTTAGTTAATCCGGACCTATCGAAAGATTTTATTATGTATGTTTTTGGTGGTGGAAATAGTATTGCCATAGTGCTCATGTAGAAGGATGATGAAGATACAAGGGAGTCCCCTATTGCTTTCTACTCACGAACCCTAAAAGAATATGAAGTAAAGTATAACTTTGTAAAAAAGTAGGCCTTCGCCATTGTTAAGGGGCTCAATAAGTTTCGGCATTTGATATCATATAATAAGGCGATTGTTTGTGTACCGCATCCTAGTGTGTGAGAATATATCATGGAGGGAGAAATCACTGAAAAGGGAGCTAATTGGATAACCAAGATCCTAGAATATGACACTGAAGTCAGGCCTATCAAGACCATAAAGGGAAAAGGACTGTGCGAATATATCACTGAAAATAGTGAAATAGCGACAGAGTTTGGAGCTCTGAAGCTTGTGTTAATAAATGAAGAGAATTCTCAGAGCAACTGGTTTGATGACAGAATAACTTTTATGCAGACAAGAAGGTATCCAATTGATCTCCCATCCTTGAAAAGACATTTCTATCACCTACAGAATAGCAGTTATGTCCTTTTGGAGGGTGTCCTGTTTAAAAGCAATTTTAACAACATCTTGCTAAGATGTGTGAATGAGGAGCAAGCCAAGAAGATTTTAGAGCAATACCATAATAGCCCTACCGGTGGACATTTTTCTACAAGAACCATGACAATTAAAATTATATGTGCGGGTTATTTTTGGCCAACACTTTTTAATGATGCGTTTTTATTGATTAAGTCTTGCAAGGAATGTCATTTTTATGTCGGAAAGAGACTGAATGTTGCCATGCCTTTGAGGCCTATAGTGGTAGAAGAACCTTTTGCTCAATGGGGTTTAGATTTCATTGGGATGATTAACCCTATTTCTGTAGGTGGACACAAATGGATACTAATAGCAACGGACTATTTTACCAATTGGGCAGAAGTAGTACCATTGAAAAATGCGACTGAATTGGAGATTGTTAATTTTCTAGAAGAACTGATGGCCAGATTTGGCCCACCTAAAACAATTATCTCTGACAATGCTAAGGCTTTTCTCAGCTCAAAAATGAGCCAGTTCACTCTAAAATATGGAGTGTTCCTGAAAAATTCCTCTAACTACTATCCCCAGGGAAATGGTCTCGTAGAGTCTACTAATAAAAACCTCATCAGGTTGATCAAAAGGATAGGCTCGAAAACTCAAAAGGAGTGGCATAGGAACCTTTGGACAATGCTCTGGGCAGATCAAATTATGCCTAAGCAAATACTGAAGACTTCTCCTTATGAGATGGTGTACGGGAAGGAGGCATTGCTCCCTATCGCCATGAAAATTCCCACCCTACAATTGCTCAGGTCCCTGGAAATTGAACAAAATGGGGCGATGGAGGTGTGTTTTTCCAAGTTGCTCGAGGTGCAAAAGAAAAGAGAACACGCCCTGGAAGCAATGAATAGCTGCCAATAGGTGGTAAAGAGATGGTTCGACAAAAGAGCTTCTAATCAAGGGTTATAATGCAGAGATTTGGTCCTCAAATTCAATGAGCGCAGAGCAAAGCTCGGACAACACAGCAAATTTGATAATCTTTGGGAAGGGCCATTCAAGATTTATCAGTGTAAACAGTTCAACTCTTTCGAGTTGGAAGATATGGAAGGTAACACCCTGAGTATTCCAGTCAATGGAATACATCTTAAAAAAATTTATTAATTCTGCCTATGTGTTATTTTTGTACATTTGTATATGTGTAATTACTCTTCCTAGCTTTAAGTTTTGGATCCTCTCGATGCAAGAAGTGAAATACAACAATGATGCAAACAATTGAAAGAAATTAGGAAATGGGCTAAGTGGTCTAAAAAGGGCATATATTATATTCATCAAAGTTGAAAATTTTACAATATATTCGGGCCGAGGGCCTTGCATTAACATTTACACATGCCCTCTATAGCGCGGAGCTTGTAAGCTTAGAAAAGCAAAATTTGCAAAATATCATCTTCGTTCTCGAAATATCATTTGGGAAGAACTAGCGATCATGGCAGCAGGCGGCCCAGGGTTGGGAAACACCATTCTCTCAAAATCTTCATACCACTAAAGATTTTGAAATGGCTCAATATAGTGCACACGCATCAGGAAATAATAGCCTGCACGGACTTTGGCACGATGCTCCTCATAGGTTTCAAGCTCGAATCCAAAAAGGAAAGGCCTAGTTGGAACGATGCCTCCATGTAGCTACTACAGGTGAATGTTTCGAACCGAAGGAATCCCATGATCAAATTGGGTCACGCGCACAATATGTTCCAGGCCTCCGAGGTAGCACCGAGGGAAGACCCATTTCATCAGCTTTCAAATCTTACGCTTGGAGACACTGATGTCTAGTAGCGAGGCGACAAAGTGGGAGCAAATGCTGGTGTTCACCTGGTACTGCTCTTCATACTGCACATAATCCTTCCCAAGGACCCACTTGATTTCCTTCACATATAACAGGTTTTTCGCACCTATCATATGCTTTAGGCGCTTGCATGTAATTTTTCCAAGAAAGGCAGCCTGGGTCTTTTTACAGGTAAGCCTCACTGGTGTTTCCATGTTGTCTGTTTTTCTAGCTAAAATGAATATTACTAAGGCAACAAGAGCTTACTAAACTAAAAAGGCTTGAGGATGTTGTGATTTGCAATGCTGCACAAAGGATCTTATTTATAGAATGGCTAAGGTCCGCTAGCCAAAGAAAATCATGATTATCAGTTGAGCCCGAGTGTGTTGCATTGTCTTGATTTTCAGCATTTCGACTTGCGAGGTGATGGGAAAGTGCAGGTGCAACATACAAATTTCTCTATTGATTTTCCACATCAATTCATAGATTGGTCAGGTGTCAATAAAAAGAAGCGTCGCCGTCTCATCCGAATCGGATGAAATTATTGAGAAAAGCTCTATTGGATGATGTGCCCCGTACGAGCATTGAAATTAATCAATGCAAGTAACCTGCAAGGAGGCTGCAGGGTTGGCCTGGTTCATCTTTTGAGATAAAAATCCATCTCTATCATGCATGAACGATTGTCAATTAAATATTCGAATAGTTTGGCTGGTTGGTGATCTTTTCACATGGATTAACTGGTAACGTATAGTAGCAACTTGGGATAAATGGCTGACACATACCTTTTTCAGCCGCCTTCCTTGAGAAATCAAAAAAGCAAGTTATGGCATGCAGAGAAACATACTTATTGCAAAAGTTACCAAGAATTGAGCAATTAAGACATTTGCAAGAAGGGAGAGGTTTTCAGAAAAGCTAAGCCATTTGCCAAAGGTGTGCAGGAAAAAATATTATGAATATATAATGGCCAAAATTATAGAGGACCCTTCATGGATCCTGGCTCCAGTGAGTCTAAACGAGTGAATGAGGAACGCACCCCGTGTGCAGCTTTACGATAGGGAGTCTTATGCCACTCTGGGCATATCTCCAAGCCCAACTGGCCTTTCACTCACCTGGTGAACCAGAAGTTATTAAGCACTATTCCTCATTGAGACTAGGCAGTGGTCTTGGAAGATTGGGATAACGTCTTCGATCCTGAGTTATCTTGCAATCCGAAGAGCCTTAGGGAGGCTGCATGCGAAAGAATGAAGTATATGATAGATGAATTTTACAAATGGCTATGGTACTGGGGGCTCGCATAGTACATGGTTCCCTTGGTGCACCCTTGCCTAGAGGTTGTGGCAGCATGCACGGTACCTTTCGACCCGAATACAGGGGTTATCAGTGGCAAAAATTTTAGGGTAGTCAGTAGCCCTGAGGCTATTTAGGATATGTTGTGCATTCTGCTTCCCTTGGGGAATGAGGTTGAAAATTTTGAAATGGAAAGAATGCAGCAAAAGTGGGGAGAGCTCCAGTCAGGCCCACAGTTTTATCGTTCTGAGCTTCAGCAAACGAGTAGTTCAACCCCACCCAAATTCCCTTTCAGTTTGAAAGCTTTGAAAGGTACGACTTCTTCTGTCGCTTTTATGCTGGCGATGGTGTGTAGTTTGGACTCAGACACAAGGTTTTTCAGTTTCAAATATCCCTCTATTTTATGTTGAAAAAGAATCGTGAGTCTTTGCTCCTAGACTTTGCAAGAGTTATCAGTGATGGAATTTGGTAGCAATTACAGGAATTTGGGGTCGGCTCTAAGTTCAGGTATTCGTCTTTCCTGCCTTACTTGATTTTGCACTAGAACGTGGATTAATTTTCAATGTCTATGCTCCTGTCTATTTTTGATGAGGGTGGCTTAAGAAAGCTGGTTTCAACATGGACCCCTATCATGTCAAAAAACTTTGATTATTATGCATTCTTGGATGCATTCATGGCCCCAGCTATAAGCGCTTTGGATAAGGCTAACATAACTATGACCGGATGCATATCACCCCGACAGAAGTCCTGGTTGGGGAAGTTAACTCCGCCCTATAACTGGTTCTTTGGTATGGATTTCACCATGCTTCACATGCCAAGATTCATCTGGGAGCCTTTCTGACTTCCTCATTTTTTTTCTGATTGAGTGTTGGCCCTAGAGGCAATGAGGCAGTTGTGTACCCTTGAAGATGATTACTGGGGAGGAAAGCACTTAACCTCCCATTTACTTCTTCCAATCATGTTCGGTTCAGTTTCACTGGTTAAAAAGAGGACCTCAAAGATTGATACCTCGGTGATTCTGCTTTCAAAGTTGGGTCACCTTGGGTTGGTATTAATTGATGATACCTGGAATTACAACACTGACAATAATTTATCGAGAATCGGCATCAAGATCCCACAATCGCCTTGGCCATTCTGGGACCTCTGACGAAATGTTGAGGAGGGAAATTTAAGTAGATATATAGGCCTTGAATATTTTCCTATAGTGGATGGTTGATCACCATGGCTGAATTTTTACCACATAGAGGGGAGAGTCAACCCAAAGCTGAATATCAACTCTTCCCTGGTCACCCAATTGAGTAAGCTCGGTTGGGCGCCCGATAAGATGCAAGCCTTCTGGATATACCGGCAGGAAATTCTGGCAATTGGTAAGATGTATAATGAGGTAGCCCTCGATGATAGATTTGATGACATTTGGGAAAATGAACACTCAGATGTTCAAAATTCTCTGAACTGATCAACATCCGTGCAGCAATATAGAAGAGAGGGGGCTATTGTGGAATCTGAAGAAGTAAATCAGAATCCCCTTGCTATTGTCGGGAGTCCAATGCATGAGAAGAGTATAGGTAAGTAGCTTGTGTAGGAGGAAGAGCCACATGCACAAACATCCAAGCCAATTGCCTCCTCTAAATCAACATAGAGGCGGGTGAGGATGATAGGTGGTAAGAGATGGGTCATTCTTGACCTCGATGACTTTCTAGAGGAGAAGCGACAATGAACCGAGGAGGCCGGTGCGGAGGAGGAACGGTTGATGAAGGGAGTGATCGATGCGTCTTTGGCTCCGCATGAGCATAAGGTAACTTTTCCTCCTTCTTCTCTCTCATCTATGTCTCTAGTCTCGCCTCAATCTGCCCCTACATTTTCATCTGTGCCAGTTCTCTCCGCCATTGGATTGGCTAGGCATCCCAGCCCCACTCCTCCTGTTTTCCCACCGATATCTTCTGCTTTCCAAGTCTTGCTGGGAACGCAATTTGGTGTAAGTTCTGGGCTCATGGGCCAACAATTTTTATCTCCAAGGACCAACCGTGCGGTTGGTGCATCTTCAATTTTCCCTTACACCTCATTTTCATCCCCTCCGAGTGGCCAATTCATTCCACCGTTCTCCCTAGCTATTATCACACGGCCAAGCAAAACCTCTAATACATCAGCCACACTGTCTTTCCCACTGGCTATCTCTCAGGAGTATCCTTTTGCTGGCAGATTGGGTATCCCAGCATAGGAATATTTCTCATAGGTTGATGCAAATAAAAGTTCCCACACCAATCGGATCAACAAAAGAAGAAAGAAGGACGCAACCAGATAGGTGGAGCCCCACTTGCAAACCATTTTCAGTGAAGGTCAAAATTCCTTGATGTTTGCAAAGATCACTCCTAATGTGATCAAGGTAGTAGGCGAAATGTAGCCCAATGACTATTCTATGAATGATGTCGGGTTAGACTTGCAGCAGGCCTGCCCGTGAGATAAAGTTGAGCTAATGGAGGAGACCCAAAAAATAGTAACCACTGATTTTATCAAGCTCAACTGACAGGCGAAGAAGAAGGATGATTAGATTGTGGAGCTCAAAAGTAAGGTCGACATCTGGGTAAACAAGTTCAAAGCCCAGGAGAATGAAATAGGGCAACTTGAGAAGGAGAGGAGCACATTCAAAAGTCAGATCAAGGAGCTGCAAAGGTTGAGCGAAGAGATCGTTTCGACTCTCAAGCTGTAGGTCGAGTAGAGCTGAGCAAATGAGGAGAGGTTTCAGGCTGAGTCTGATTTGCTAAACACGGGAATGAAAGAGCTCCAGCTAAACACTACTGCCAAGATTGTTGAAATGAATACCAACTTAGAGTTGGAGGTCCAAAGGACTAAGCGGGCCGAATTGGCCCTAGCAGAAAGGGAAAGGGAAGTTCTTGCCTTGAAGGAGCAGATGTCCACATTGGACAAAAACTTGGCAGAGGCAGTGGCAGGTTTAAGCAACAAAGAGGAAGAATTGGCTACCCTAAGGACTCAACCCCTTGTGCCCCGGATGAGTTCATTAGAAATTGCAAAAGAGTTGCATGCATCATACTGGGATAAGGTGAAGGCTTTATGCCTTACTCTTGAGCCCACCTTAGAGTTTATAGCGCAAGCGGCTAGCCTCTATAGGATAGTTAGTGAATCGATACAGTAGGTTCAGGAGTTAACTTTTGACAAGGTTCCAGAGGCTAGAATTTTATTGGGCAAGTTGTATACTACTTCAGATGAAGAATTGAGTGGCATGGGTATCAATGACTGAACGATGGCGGATTTGGGTGTAAGTAGCCTCATCTCCATGCATGAGGCCGGTTAAACCAGGTTACCAGTGACAAGCGAGTGAAGTTTTCCCATTTGACTCAGAGAGGCCTTCCTTTGTCTTTCATTACAGACCATGTGGTAGTGGGTGTGGAGCATATTGTTGCAAGGATCAAAGAAAAGAAGTAGGACCTTTCTATCTTCCAGACTTTTTATCAATCTTCGACTGCCGAAGAGATCGAGGGAATCATGCATCAAGTAGCACAACTTTTCTTCCAATTGGAATTGGAAACAAAAGTATCAGACGGATTACCCTTCAAAGACATTATTGACCTCAAGCTAGCTCACGAGCATCTACGAACTCTCTCTGCGCTGTCGAACAAGGTATGGACCAATCTGCAGGCCACCCTCTTGAGGTTATGAACATTTTTGATGTTGAACCAAAGTTTCCGGGGTTCTTTTTTCCATGAGCAAAAAGCCCCTATGAGTCGCCAAATTGTTCAACAAAAATTGCCTAAGCCTTGTAGTTTTATATTTATCCTTGCGGCTACACCTTACTTTTCAAATACTCACAAACCTCGGAGCCCTCCACGTGGCTTCCTTGCGAAGGTTTTCGCTTTTCCTTCACTTCGTTTTTCGGCAATCTCCATCTGCGTGCCGCGTGGATCTTTCTGGCTACTTTTCTGAGTTAGACCTACCTCATTCTTTATTTTTTTCGGAGCTCTCCACGTGGCTCTCTCTCGAGGTTTTCTGTTGGGCGCCTTTTCAACTTTCTGTTAGGCTCCATCTAAGCGACACATGGTGTTTCTTTCTTTGCACCGGTTTCTTTGAAAATGCTGACGGATATTTTGTACTTCCTGCCACCACATGTTCTCCCCTGCTGCTGCATATTTTTCCACTTTATGTCGTGGCCTCACTAGTGTGTTGCTGATTGGTCGATATTTATTGTGGCGGCTTGAGATGATCTGAGGCATCGATCACTGCGCATGGGTTGCTCTTCTTTCAGGCGGTGGGCTAGCCAATAAATGGGGCTTTGTTTTCTTTTATTAGGTTGTTGATTAAGTTTTAAAAAACTCTCAAGCACTGAGAAATAGGCCTCTTGTAATAGTTTCTTTCAATTCAAAGACTGTGGACTGTGCCAAATAAATTCAGCCTTTCTACTTTCAAACATTTGTTAGGATTATTGACCTATGTTGTTATCTTTATTTTTGCATGAATGCATGTTCTTAAGTTTTTGTAACCTTTCATAGCTAAAATAGATGCATACCATGTTTTATTCGACTCTTCTGTGTTAAGATAAAGTTATACTTGATAACATTATACAAATTAGAGGGTATTTTTGCATGATAAGTGCTTTTGAGAAAATTACTTTAATTAATAGCAATTTAATGGTTCGGGCCTTTGCATTCTGCACTATGCTCTGGTAAAGTTGTCTAAAGACTTTGGTGCATCGCTTGTAGTGTAAATTTTACATTCCTGCAATCTCCTTCACATTCTAATTTACCCATTAAATGAAGAGCTGGCTTCGATAAAATTTCGGAGGTTACTTAGCTAGCGCATGGTGTCCCCCAATAGCTAAGTTTCTCATAAGGCTGCTGCTACATGCAAAATATTGCGTCAATAATCATCTCCTCTTCCTTCTTCTATAAAGATGCCTTCTCAGCTGTGAGAGCCTTTCATTGATGCTTGCGCTCATGCACAAGTTGATTTCTATGAATCTTCAAGCTAGATGTCATAAGTTGAGAAGGATTGGAAGACTCCTTCTTAGCCATGGTGTTTCCACCACAACTATTTCCAGTGAAGGGATAGGCTCCTCAACGGGAGTAGGAGCAGGTTGGGAGACAATAGTGGGAATTAGCTCTAGTGCCTCGGTAGTGGTCCTCTTCCTATTTAGTACTTTTGGATCAGGAGCGATAGAAGGTCGAGGAGGTAAAGAAATAGAAGATTCCCTATGAGGACCTTTCTTTCTACCATATAATTAGTATCAAGGTCTAGGTGGTTTGGTAGGAAGATGAGATATCTTAATCTTGGGTTTTGGCCAATCTAAAATCATCAAAATCAAAGGGTAAAATCTTGACATATTCATCCCGAACTCTTATTTGGAAAGGGTAGTAGGAGATCCATCCTAGGGACAGGGAAACTTCCCATTTCCCTTTCAAGAAGGGGAGGCTACTTTCTACTGTGCTATTAGAAGGGTCAAATTCGGCTTTCCTTTGCCCCCTGTCTTATACTTCACATAGTTCTTATAAAGTAGGTCTATTCTTGGAGGAAGTCGACCGATTTGGGTGGGCCAAAATTGATCCAATGAAAATCCCCCACAAGATACTAGTGGTTGGTACCTAGTGTCATGCACTATGTGCACAACACCTTCATGGGAGAACTTTAAAAAATTGTGAATGATAAAGGCGATTCCATTCATGGAAGCTAGCCAGGGTATGCCTAACTTCACTCTAAAAAATTTCAACTCTAGAATAACATCAAAGACTATGTGTAAGGCCCTAGGCCCAACTAGGACGCACAAAATTATCAGACCGTAAGGTTACAAAGCAAGACCATCATGTGTATGAATGATGGACTTTGTTTCTTTGTATTCCTCATTTTGTAATGAGTTCAACCACAATGTATCATCTATAATGACATTCTCTCAGCTCACAAGTTCAATTAGGAATCCTCTCACAATGTTCCAATTGAGTCGAGCGAGAATGTAAAGGGGAGAGGGATTATTATTCAAGGGCATATCCTAAGATGTGAATGTCATGTACGACGATTCGGTCATTGGATGTGAAGAAAGAGTAATTGTAACCATATTAACATATGCTTTAGGCCATGTGGTAGAATTAGAGGGATCAATAATCATGTTGGAAAAATGTGAAAAAAACGAGTCCATGTATATCTACAACTCACTATTCACTTTTTCCATTGATTTTTTTGTATTTTACTTACTCCCATCGAGACAAATAGTATTGTCCTTAATGTGATCATGTATCTTGTGACATAGGTGCATACATCATTCAGTATCATGTTTGTCAACTTGATGATACTAACATAAGGCATTTACATCATACCAGCTAGGGTACAAGGTTCCTTAAGAGGCTTATGGTTCTCCAAGGTTATGATCTTATCCCTCAACAACCTTTGTAGGATGGAGGAATAAGATTCTACAAAATTTGTGAAATTTTTGCTACATCTGACACCGTTATCATTCATAGTGGCTACTAAATTCACAACCTTACCCTTTCCTAATATTGATACAATGGATCAACCTTCTAGATGGGAACATGAGGAGGGTCCCCAAAACTAAACTGTCATCTACTGATATTCTCGTAGTGTTGTGCAAGATGTGTGAAAGAATTCTATTTTATAGGCATGAAATTTTCCTGGCAAGGTCTTTGCAAGCTCCCTATGAATACCTTCTACATGTCATAATTGGGTAGTAGGTACAAAATTTATGAGAAGAGCACTTGATACTAAGCTATGAAATCAATAATCTTCTCATTTTCCCCTTTCTTGTATAAGACAAGATCCAAAAAGGTCATCTTCGGTCTAATGTTGGCTAGGAACTATTGGAGAAATTGATTTAAAAGTTGATTGAATGAGAAAATAGAGTTTTCGGGAAAGGATGAGTACCACTAAAGTGTTGTATCCTTAAGATAATGAGGGAATAAATTTTCCATCATGCATCATGGTGGAAAAATTGTATACATAGGGCATTAAAGGTAGAAATATGCGTTTGTGGCTCCCCTTTGCTGCTATAGTTTTTGAATGTGGGAATCTCCATTCCTTGTGGGAAGGGAGTACTTAAGATTGCTACTGATAATGGGCTATGTTGGAAGAAGGGATGAAAGATGGGTTGGGAAAAGGCTTGGGAGAGACTTGTTAGCTAGATTTGCATATTTCCCATATTCTAAAGAAGGGTATTCACAATAGGGTCATTAGATGACATAGGCCCAGTGGAACCTCTTCTGGAACCAACAATGGATCCCCCTCTAGAACCATCAACATGTTCATCATTAGAACCATTACCAAAGCCACCACTAACAAGGCCTCCACCAGAACCACCCCTTCTTCCAAAGCCACCACCATGGCCTCCACCAAAACCACCTCTGCTAGCACCCCCTTTGCTATCAAAGCTACTGCCACTATGAAAGCTCCCACCACTCAACCTACCAAAATGTCCACTACTAGAGGTGATAGCAGGCATGAAACTAAACCCTAAGGGCATTGTGTTTACTTTAATAATTTAAAATATCTCAAAGGTAGGGGGAATGCTAATTGAGGGTACCATGACAACCATGTACATGGATGTGGGAGGCATTGAAACTCCTAACTATTTCTCATGTTCTTCAAAAGTGGCCCCTTGTACAACTTTATCATTGTTTGAAGGGGCACATGCTTTAGTCAGACTAGAGAGGCTAGCCATGAGCTCTATATATGTTCAATATTTTCCCACCATATACTTTATCTCCCTAATAACCTTACCAACCCTAGCCATCTTTGGTTCCTTCTCTCGGTGATTCTCCAAGTTGCCTAACCCTTTTCTAAGGGTAGAGATATATTTTGAAGGAATGTGGAAAGCCTTGTGCTCATCTATTGATGATGGTACAGGATATGAAGGAGGAGTGTGGACATGGTCAATCTCATCAAAGAATCCTACCTCACCCCTCGACAACTGATCTTGGGTAGAAATACCAATCATAGGTTTAGGAAAAGGTCCTATAGAGAAATTAGAAGTGACCTTTGTCTTCTCCATCGAAAGGTGGCGTACACTTATCCTAACAATATAATTGAAGGTCATGGATTTGGTTGTGATGCCAATAAAACTTCACAACACTTAGGGCCACAATGAACACAAGGTAAAAGGGAAAATATTCAACACCAACGAATGGACAAAAGTTGATTCACATTGGTTTCAACAAAAATGTAAGAGAGGGGACCAACCACATCAACGCTCTAGGTCATGGAGAGTTGAGAGTGAAGGGATTCGCTAAGTTCCTCACTCTAAAGGGATGTCTAGAAATAGGAGTTGAGGATGATGAGAACTATAATGTACTTCAATCACTCTTTAGACCCAAAATCTAGGTTTAGGCTAAGTGAGCTGGTTTTTCAAGTCGATATTGTACCTCAAACAAATTTTTTGTCTGAGGACATAAGTGTGGTTCTAGGATGATAGTGTGACATGATGGAATCTCAGATGTGCATTGGAATTCACATTGAAAGAGGATAGAAAGTACAATATGGACTACCAGAAAACAAGTTGATAGCCTAGCTAAGTACTCCTAAATGAGAAAAATAAAACTATAAAGTACAAAAGGTATAAAAAAATATGATAAAATAGGTAGATGAGAGCTAAAGTGATGAAGATGATCTCACCAAGGCTTCAATTCACCAGCTAGCTCCAAATGCACATAAACCTACACATAGGAAAAGGAGGGGAAAATTGTTGGGGTTGTATAGGGGTCTACCTGAGTTAGACCCACTTTTTGGTGTTTCCACCTTCACGGACAACCAAATAGAAATGATAGAGAAACATATGATAAAGAAGTAGAGTAAGTAGAGATGCAATAAACACTACAAAATAGTAAAGTGTTACTCAACCAAATCAGAAAGGAGAGGAGCGAAATGTTACCACCTCCGCCCAAAACCTCACTAGCTAATGGAGGAGAAAGAGGACTTGGAAAAGTTACCACAACCTCAACTAAGATGAAGGGAGGTCTCACAAAAATTTAAGCCCATGCTACCATGGCTTGCTTCACACTTGCTTTGTAGATTTGATAGAGAGTTGTTGCTACAATGCAATGTTGAAGTGTTGCTTGCTAGTGAAGAGAATGTTGGAAAATGAGATTGAATTGCTAGAGTGAAAAGAATATCAGTTGAATGAAGAATGGATGAATTTGAAGGATAAGTGGGAAGAATCTACCATTTTTGGGGTCAGTTGGATGAATAGAAACATTACAAATTGACCCCAATTTAAAGTGTAATGCCTCTACCAACTTCAGATGCAAGAATCGATTAGCGATGACAGCCTACCACGTGGACGTCTACATGTCGCATGTGTTTCCTTGAAAAATATTTTACCATTGAAACAATAGAAAGATGCTAAGTGCAAGGAAGGTAGCTGGGTGATGTGTAATTTCACCTTTGGATTTGGCTTTCTAAGGTGAGGATGTGTAAAAGGGGTGTAGACACTGAAAAATTGGTCTAGGCCTGCAAGCACTTTCGACATAATTTTCTATTATCCATGGTCATGATTAAATAATGTTTATTATTTAATTACCTTTCTAACACATCTTTCCTCTATTAATTAAATACCCTTTTTAATTCATGCATTAATTCATAATGACCTTTATTCAACTTGATTAATTAAATAAATCATATTTATTTAATTATGTTGCTAAATATTAATTCTCCTTCGTAATTAAATAATTTATTATTTAATTGCCCCTTTGTCACATTTCAACTATACTTAAATAAATATTATTTAATTATTCATTTAATCCTTTTCAAACAGTCAGTTAAATAAATTACATTATTTATTTAATTAATTCATTTCAATTTTGAATGTTGAATTAAATTAACATTTAATTCATTATTAGTTGTTTATGTCACATTCTTCTATCATTCAGTTATCTAAATCATTCACTCATCTTTTGACTCAAGATCTATTTTAAATCCACCAGTTATCTCCGGATTCGATATTTCGTCGTCTCTACGAGAGGACTATCTGTCACAACTAGTCAGTTAACTAGTTCTAACTCGTATGCATGAAAGTGTTTATTAATTAAATATCTTTATTTAATTAATTAATTCATGTGTGCATTCAAACTCTTTATTCTTTGAGTTCTAACTTTGTCTTTGTCATTCAATGTCTATTTCTTATATTTTCGAAGACTCTTAACTAAAAATTAAATTCTTTATTTAATCTGGAACTCGTGTTCTTTCTATTTTCGAACAGTCTTGACACAAGATTAAGTTATCGTTCTACATTAATCTTTATCCTATAGAATTTTATAGCTCACGTTCTATCTGACACATAACTCGCATCGCATGACATTCATCAATATCATTCGTCGATCTCTCTTTTGAATCTGAGCCAATCGTTCGAAAACCCAAAATCTATAAAATGGCCTGTCATTATCATTATTCCTCCTCCCGAAATCAATACTTTTGAGAAAAAACTTAATCTTCGATATTTTTATTAGACATTCAACAAGGTTATGCTTGCATCAATACTGAAAATATGAGGGAAAGAATACTAATACAACAAAATAG
This sequence comes from Sequoiadendron giganteum, assembly GCA_007115665.2. Lineage (NCBI taxonomy): Eukaryota > Viridiplantae > Streptophyta > Pinopsida > Cupressales > Cupressaceae > Sequoiadendron > Sequoiadendron giganteum. Next base: position 152,752,000 of record CM021109.1, on the reverse strand, counting down.
AGAAGGACAATTGAGATAATTCAAAGAAGTGGACGCATATTCGGTGAGATATTTTTAGGTATTTGTTAATTTTTTTATGTTCATTTACTCATTCTTTGTTAGATTTTATCATCTTAATCTATGGAGAAAAGTCTCTAGAAAATTTGTTACATTCGGCGAACCCAACGTGAATCACGCTTCAAATTCACACAATACTTTTCATTTTCCATTTTTTATTTTGCAGGTTATCGTACGACACACTGCATCTGCTCAAATAAATGACGCATCCATATTTTCGAGCCACATCTGATACATTTCATGACACATATGAAATTATGCACTACATACATGACATTCTTCCCTACATCCGCCTGCCAACATTGAACCGCATCCACCTATCAACATCGTGACACATTTGTGGCTTGAAAAGCCGCATCTGCCTGATAATAGATTTTTCACTTTTTTATTAACTTTTGTACATTTGTTTTTTCATTTTTTCATTTTTTATGTTATTTTCTTTTTTCGCTAATTTTTTTTTGTAGTTGTGTTTAGAGGAGTAACTTAGCTTTTGCAGGACGAAGCATAAAATACCAAATTAAAAACCAAAAAAAAACTTCTTTTTTGCATGATGAAATTTGAGGACACAAAGGGAACTACTGATCAGTTTGCATGTAGGACCTAATGAATAATTTTTTTGTTTGGAAAACTTTATGTTTGGTAGTTTAGAAAATTGTCGTTTGGGTTTAAAAAGAACGTGTGTTTTTCATGCCTGAATTTGTTTAGATAGAACCCCGCCTGTTTTTCATGCCTGAATTTGTTTAGGACGAAAGTTGAAGACACAAAGGGAGTTACTGATCAGTTTTCATGCAGGACCTAATGAAGAATTTTTTTATTTGGAAATTTTTTTGTTTGGTAGTTCAGAAAATTTTCGTTTGGGTTTAAAAAGAACTTGTTTTTTCGTGCCTAAAATTTTTTAGATAGAACCCGAATTCAGTATATCGAAGTATCCTCTCCCCTTGTGCATTTATGCGATCCTGGGTGTAAGAGAAATGATTACTGACACTAAAATTTGGGATTGCCTTGGTGGGAAAAAGTACTCACCCCAAGACGACTCAAAATTGGTTACACACTTATTGCTAGCGAATCCCAACCGGTATACAAATTTTAACACTCAAGGAAAGCTCAGTATTACAAGGATCCCGACAGACCAACACTTGACTCCCTAGTACCCTTGTGGTATCTTAAAACCTGTAGAGCCAAACCTCTGGAAAACTAGGATGATATTGCCTCTCACACGGCTCTTCTGAATGGGTGTCCAAATTAAAAAGCCAAATTGTTGTAGTTTGCCAAAATCCTTTCTATTTTTTGGTGCAGCAGGTTCGAACCTATGAATTTGTCTTACATATTTACGGTTCATGTGTGGAGATGAGATGTATTTGTGAACCCCTAAACCTGCAATTGCACAAAGAAGCCAAACATTGTTAGTGTTAGTTCAAGAATGCATGCAAACAATGAGGGATTCCCCATAAAAATCCATTTATTCAAACTTAACTAAGAAATGAAGAACACAAGTAAATTTCAAAAGAAACTAAATCTTAATTAAGCTAATAACATGATGATTCCATGGGGGAATTGGTGCCAATGGATTGCTGCAATTGGCCCTTTCCCAATTCCTAAATTCTTGATTGAATGATAGAAATGTTCAAATCTCCAAAGAGATTTGAGCATAACCTTGTTACAAAATCTCAAATATGGTGGATGATTGGATGAAATTGGAAAAATTAGTTCTCAATTGTAGAGAGTAACTTTGCATATGAATTATGGATGAAGATTGAGGAGAAGAGTCTCTAATTTATAGATTTCAAAGATTGGAATAAGAGTGAGTTTGAGCAATGTGGGATCATTCAACATCCAATGGCCAAGTGCCACTTGTCAAGATGTGAATGGTTGATGGTTGTGCACATTTTGATCAATGTGCATGATAAATGCCATAAGATTCAAATTTGAATTTGAAAGTTGGCAAGTTTAGAGGGAAGGGAAATGGAGTTAATGTCACTTGGCTCAAGGCTAAGGACATGTAAGAGGCATTAAATGCCTTGTTGGAAGTACCCATTGAATTTGAATTCAAATTAAGGGAATATTCCCTTTTGATGCTTTGTGAGGGAAAATAGATGAATTAATAAATCAAAGTAATTGATTTATTGTGCAACTTGCAAAATCTAGAGGATTTTAGTGAGAAGGATTAACTTAATCAAGGTTTTGATTAATTTAATGAAGAATTAGATGATTTGACCATTTTGACTCAAATAGGTGAATTAAATTAAATCAAAATTGAGGGGAAATGATTTAATTAAATAAATGATCTGATTTATTTAACTAAGGAGGAATATGTTAGATTAAATCAAATAAGGTTTTAACTTATTTAATTTAATAAGAGGACTTTAGAAGAATTTAATCAAATAAAAAGATTTATTTAATTAAACAGAGATGTAAGGTCAATTAAATTAAATTGATTAATTTAATTACTGAAAGAGGAAGACTTAATCAAATAAAAAATGATTTATTAAATTAAGAGATAGAATATGATGAAATGCTGAGAGTATGATTTAGGAGGAAATGTCATTAGTAACCAGGATCAGATGTGCCAGATCGAGAATGTAAATTTTTCATGTCTACAGTATTTCATGGGAGTTTCATGGGTATAGTAGCTTGGCTGCCCCGAATAAGTGAGTGTCATGGAGGGGAGCCAGTGATGTCAAGCTACTAGTCATCCACCTTGAATATGCATAGCTGGATTTATCCAAGTAAGAACTCAGCAAGTATTGTCCAACACAGCCTAGGTTGTAAATTTTTTTCTGATTTTAACAGATCTATCACTACAAATTGAAAACACATTGTATTTTGTGATTTTTTTTGTTGTATTCATCAAAAACCTTGTTCATCAAATGGAGTCAGTCGAAAAATCATCTTCAGAAAACCGCAACTATCAACAAAAGTTGCAACTATCATGTTTAGAACCGTATTTGTCCTACAAAGTCACAACTTTCATTTCAGTCACCGCATGTGTCTTTCAAAAAAGTCCATTCTTATAGAGTTTAGAAACTACACCGCAACTGTCAAATCTTGAGTCACATGTGTATTTTTGGGCCGCATCTATCAAACAAAAAATCGCAAGTATCTGTCAACAATTTTAGGTTCACAAAATCCATATTCTAGGTTGTAACTGTTACTGTGAGTCACATCTGTAAAAAATTAAATCGCATCTGTCAAAATGCCGCAATTTCCTATCAAAATTCAAAACTTGTTTTTAGTCAGATCACCGCATCAGAAAACTGAATTTTTTTTGTCAAAAGTAGAACCGCATCTGATAGGTGAACCGCATTTGACTATTAATAGAAATTTGAGAAAACTATAAAACTGAGTCTAAAAATAATTGTCATTTTCGCTTATGTTTCTTAAGATCAACCTTGGACAGAAACTGGAAAAACTTTGTTCAAACCCTTGCATCATTAGGTGTCATATGCATCCTAATCATAGTCATCCTAAGTTGCATGCATTTAGATACTTCCTAGGAAATTGCATATCATAGAATAAATAACTTTCCTCATCATTGGATACATTCATGCTCTGATTTGTCACTATCATTGAACCTAGTCACTATTATCCTATTTGTTAATCTTTCCATCTCAATAGTCGAGTTTGGGAAATTCACCTTGTCAACTATTGTTTTCCTACAATAAGGTTCCTTGGTCAAACTCAAATCATTGGATGCATTTATTCCATAGGCGGTAGGTTAAACCCATCTTAGAATCATTTTACCATCATAGTCTACTCAAGATTTTTTATATTGTCCATCCTACCATACGTCATCTTAGTATACGCCATTTTAGAAATCTTTAGCAATATCCTTTATTGTCAAAAAATCCAAAAAAAAAAATAGAGAAATAGGACATACCGGTTTTTAGACATAGTTTGCATTACCCCTTTTTGAGAAACTTTTCATGGTCGAAACAAGGTCTCAAAAGAAGCATAAAGCAATGTCAGACCCTAACAAATTTTTCAATCCTTTCACAAATCAACCATGAGGAAAATAAAGACCACACAAACCTTTTCTTGAAAAACACGTCACTAGAGACACACGTGGACAAATTTATATTGAAGACATAAACACTATCGTACAAGATCCTGAATTTGCATCCTTTATGGATGAGTGTTTGGAAAATGAACCCCAATGATATCTAGCAAAGTTTCTAGTAGAAGGTGTCACACTACCACCAGGATTTGATATTCATATGATGAAAACATCATCTATTCAACCAACACAAACTGTGACATCCAGTGTTTCTATTCCCCAAATCATCGCAACAATACCAACTGGCATACCAATTCAAACATCATCAATTGTTAAAACAACCCCTTTCAATATAACACAAAGTTTACAATTTACTATGGGAGCAACTTCATCGAACCCCTTTGGCACCAACACTACTCATAAGAGATCCAAAGTTGGCATGAATATTCCTATACCAAATCAGAACATTTAGATAGGAAAAATTCCTATAACAACTTAGAACATTCAGACAAGAAATATCCCCACACCAAATCAAAACATTCTAATGGGATATATTCCTTCGCCAAATCACAACCCATCACAAAAAACAACATTTCAGAACACCTACATTGATCCAAACAATGCAAACAACATGTCCTTGACACACGTAGATGTTCTTCAAAATAAAATGCAAATGCTTCAACAACAGATGGAAAACATGTCTATGTCAAGCAAATGAAATATCTCAGCGTAAGATCTATGTCCATGTCCTTTTGACAAATCGATTTAAATGACACCATTCCCCCATGGATACATTATACCAAATTTTCCTAAGTATAATGGAAGGAAGAATCCTTAAGAACACATTAGAGAATTCTTTACGACATGCATGGACATATCATATGACCCCACATACTTGATGAGACTATTTTTCATGAAACCTTATCGATATAGCACTAGAATGGTTTTCTAAATTACCATATGGCGTACAATCCTCGGGTGAATTATTTGAGAAGTTTGTCAAAAACTTTGAATTTAACATAGACAATGAAGTAAAAATAGCTACCTTGTGCCACACAACACAACAAGATGACGAAAGTTTCACCACTTTCTTCCAGAGATGGAGAAGTCTAGCTACCAAATGTCCAATTGAAATACCATAAAAACAAAAGGTCACGATATTCCTTGAAAACATCAATCCAAAATTGAGAGGTGACTTAAGGGTACATTTTTGTACTTCATTCCTAGACTTGGTACAAAATGGCATCATCCTTGAAAAAGGCCTTATCGACAAATGAAAAAAAAAAGTACTAGAAAGAAACTCGGTAGTTCAACATCAAAACACACCCAATGATAGAAAAAAATTCTGGTCTAGAAACAAAAATGTTACAAATGATGACATTGTTGATGCTAAAACCATACATACAAGACTAGTTATCAAAATAATAGGTTACAACCCCAATCAAGACATGACGAATAGTCGAGATCAAATAGAAAATTTTATCCAAAATTCACAACAACAATGACCAAAAAGGAGATTTCCTACATGCGAATTTACCCCTTTGGAATGATCGAGACAATCTTCAAAGAGTTGATTAAACATGATCTCATTAAACCTTTGGAACCAAGAGAATATGATACTGGACAGTTTGAACCTTCATGGTGGGACAATAACGCCTATTGTGACTATCATTGAACAAAAGGACACAACCTACAACAATGTCGATAACTGAATAATATTATACAAGACTTTGTTGAAAACAGAACCATAGAGGTCAATGGGAAGAAAAATACCAAGAATAGTGATAATAAGGTCTTCATAGAACCATTACATGACCACACAAAAGGAAAGGCCTCTAGTTCAGGAACCAAGAATACTCCATCAACCAATTATGCCAATACCAAGTATGACTATGGTAAAGGAAAGATCATAAATCACCTTCGAGCTGCAAGTGAAGACGTCCATACCATCACCATTAAGAAGCATCCATAATGTGCTATAAACACACGCAGAACTAAGATAATTCTTCTAGGTCCTTCTTCTGAGCCACCTACACAATCTTCCAAGTCTAAGTACAATCTCCTTGATCAACTGAGTAAAACCCCCTCACATTTATCCATTTTGGAACTATTGACTTTATCACCTAAGCATCGAGCCATTATTGACAAAGCTTTATAGAACACGACTATTCCTATAGACTTATATGTCAATCATTTCGAAGAAATGGTGGGATATTTAACCAAATCACATCATGCCACATTTTTCCAATAGGATTACTCAACCAAGAAACACTAATCATAATGACCCATTACATCTTGAAGTCCTAGTCCATCAAACCAAAGTTAGACGAGTCTTGGTAGATGGAGGAATAGGTTTGAACTTGTGTACCCTAAAATTGGTTAAGGCATTAGGATTCTCAGAAGAATGCATAGAAACCTCTAAGAGTATAGTCACTAACGAATACAATGATGAGGAAAGATCATCCAAAGGAGTTGTCACACTCCCTATCAGAATTGGCCTAACAGTTATGAATATTAACTTCCAAGTCATGGATCTCACCCTTCCGGATAATCTTTTGTTAGGAAGACCTTGGATACACGCAATGAAATTCATACCTTCAACATATCACCAATGTCTTAAATTCTCATATAATGGCACCGAGATCATGATCAATGATAATTTGGATCCTTTTCAATATTGTACAAGACTAAGATAAGTTCCACAACAACAGGTACCAGTTAACCAAGAAGCTTCTCCATCCACTTTATCCCTATTCGTTGATCCATCACATCTTACCAAGTCCATTTCATTCAAAACACCATCATCCACTCCTAAGGTCGAGATCCAAGACAAGGGTTGAGGAGAATATCACATGAAGGCATCCTATTGTGTCAGTCAGTTGATTCCACCTAAGGCATATGGTCTACCCATGGCAGATAGAAGATAGTCAGTAGTCACATTTTATGTTCCCCCTACAATGACATTGACCAAATGGGGAGAGTTAAGTGAAGAAATTGTGGACCAAGGTGATATTACCTCCTGGTTGTACTAGGAAGATAATGAATACCCCTTACCATCTATTCAAATAGATAATAATCAATATGGAAAAGGATTTAAGATGATGAAAATAAAAGGTTATGATGGACATAGTGGGTTAGGACTACATCAAAATGGAAGGACGAAACCAGTCATTGTCTCACCATGACCGAAACACTTAGGGCTAGGGTTTCAACTGCTTAGAATTGGGTTTCCTAGTACTTTGTTACCATTTCAAGAGGAAGTGGGTGCTTATGTAGTTATTGAGATATCTCACAAACCACTTCCCCTAGTTTATTACGAATATCCTAACTGAAGCAATTGTGAATGGGATTCCCTTTCCTCTACTAGTACCATGAACCTAGATAATCTATTTGGAGAATTGGACCAAATGATAAAACCCATACCAAAGCCATCCAATACTCATCATAAGAAGTCCTTGTCCAAAGAAGAATGGCTTAAACACTATTATTGGGAAACCCTTGATCATGTATCTTGGGCACCTGATGAACCATCTTTTGATGACTTAGCCCTAACAATAGTTCCACATCAGAGTTTACCTACCCATAGGAAAAAGAACAAGATGGAGTTAGTCCAAAAAATCTGTGACCATGTCAACCACTCTATATTCACCTTTTCAAATTCCACATTTGATAACTTTTAGGATGACATGTCTCTCATATATCCTAAACTTATCAACTAGGATCAATAGGGTACACTCATCTTAGACACATTCCACAATGACGAAGCAATAGCTGAGTTCATGGGACTTCAAGAAGGCATACCAAGTGGGGATCATAAAGGTGGTTTTACCATAGATTTGGATGACAAAGCATATTTTGGGGAGTCTATTTACACCTATAGTCATAAAAATGAAAATAAAAAGAAAAATGATGAAAATGAGAAAAATGGCGAGTCCCTAGGTGAAAACCAAAAGGCACCTTTGGATGAAGAAATAGTAAAACTAAAGGACATATCCAAGGGAAAAAACCTCTCTGAGGCACCCAAGGATGGAGGTTTAAATATTCTCCTAGTTGAACGGGAAAAGTCATCAATGCTAGTAGAAGAGTCTATGGAAGTCAACATAAATATAGAAGAAAACCCTCAGAACATATACTTTGCAGCATCATTGACAGGACTAGAAAAACAAGAGTTTCAGGACTTCTTCACAAAGAGACAAATAAACTTTGCATGGTCATATGCTAACATGCTTGGGCTGGAACCAGACCTAATATTGCACTATCTATCATTACATCCAAGTGTTAAGCCAATCAAACAAAAATTAAGGAAAATGCATCCACATATTTCTCTAATAGTCAAAGAAGAACTTAAGAAACTCCTAGATGTCAGATTCATAAGAACCATAGACTATGCAGACTAGATTTCAAATCTAGTACCAGTGACTAAACCAACTAGGGGAATCCAAATTTCAATAGACTTTAGAGACATCAACAAGGCATGTCCTAAGGATGACTTCCCTTTTTCGAACATAGACATGATAGTAGATCTTACATCAAGATACAAGATGCTATCCCTCATGGATGGTTTCTCTCGATATAACCAAATCAAAACCATAGTTGAAGACCAACACAAGACAACTTGCACATGTCCATGGGGAACATTCTATTGGAATGTTATGCCTTTTGGGCTTAAGAATGCAGGAACTACCTATCAATGGGAACTGACTACTATTCTCCATGACTTTGTACATACTCTCATGGAATATTATGTCGATGACATTATAACTAAATTAGAAACAAGGGTAGATCATTTGAAGGCTCTAAACAAGATATTCCAGAGGCTAGAGAATTACAACATCAAACTAAATCCAAAGAAATGTGTCTTTGGAGTGAAATCAGGGAAACTTCTAGGGTATATCATTTCCAAAAGAGGAATTGAAGTAGATCTAGAGAAGGTAAAAGCTATCATAGAAATGCCTCCTCCAGTTAGCATTGGTCAACTAAGAACACTACAAGGAGGATTAAAATATATCAGGCATTTCATTGTACAACTGACAGACAAAATACACCCATTTCAACATTTACTCAAGAAAGGAGTACCATTTGTGTGGAAACCTAAATGCCAGGAATATTTCCAACAAATCAAGGATTATTTTCTCACTCCACCTATCTTAATCCCACCAAAAGATGGAAAACCATTCATATTGTACATTTCAAACACTCAGTTAGCATAAGGATCTCTTCTCGTACAAAACGATGATCAAGGTCATGAAAGAGCATTGTACTACATTAGTCGTACCTTGGTGAGATATGACTTAAATTATAGAAACATAGAATGTGCATGTCTTGCGGTAGTCTTTGCTACTCAAAAAATTTGACACTGTATGTTGAATCACCAAACAATGTTGGTCACAATGATTGATCGCCTCAAATATCTCCTAAGTAAAGCGGCATTAATAGGTCGATTGGCTAAATGGGTTATGACACTTAGCGAGTATGAAATCCAATATGTGGAGATGAAGGCTATAAAAGGATAGGTAATTGCAGATTAGTTAGCAAATGCACCTATGAAGGCAGACCATCCTTTTGTGGTGGATTTTCTTGATGAATTTATCTTCATAGTTGACACTAGAACCGAATGGAAATTATACTTTGACGGGTCACATACGAATCGTAGTTCAGGAGCAGGTATCCTATTTGTTACACCTTAGAGTGATACTATTCCTAGATCATTCAGGATTTCTTTCCCTTGCACCAAAAACACAACATAGTATGAAGCCTTAGTGACAGGATTATGAATGGCAACCCAATGGAAGAATAAGATTCTGCATGTTTTTGGTGATTCTTAGGTAGTAGTCAAGTAGGTAAATGATGATTATGAAATTAAGGATGAGAAAATTTCCCCCTACAAGCGCATGGCCGACAGTTTCAAGCAGTAATTTGATGACATTACCTTTCAAAAAATACCACGTATTCAAAATAGGTCTACAGATGCTATGGAAACCATGGGTTCCTTATTGGATATTCCGAGCAATGTGCTTAAGTTTGAGTTTTTGGTTGAACAACTATTGGTCCCTGCCTATGATGTCCTCGATTCTATGATGGTGTGTACGATTGTTGGTCCTGAATCCCCTTGGTTCAAAGATGTATTTGACTATCTAAATGACCAAACCTTACCATTAGACCTATCAAATAACCAATGTAGAATGTTTATCCATAAGTTAGCTAAATACACCATCATCGAAGATACCCTATATAGATGTACCTTAGATAACACCCTAATGAGATGTATCAATGTTGAAGAAGCACAAAAAGCCTTGTGAGTAGTGCATGAGGGTATATGCGGATCCCATTTGAGTGGTCCTACTTTAGCCCATAATATTGTGAGATTAGGTTATTATTGGCCTACAATGGAAAAAGACTCATATATCTTTGTAAATAAATGTAGATAGTGTTGGATACATAGAGATTTGATAAGAGAACCAACAAAGGAGCTTTATCTAATTACATCACCATGGCCCTTTTCCCAATGGGAACTTTACCTCATAGGTAAGATACACCCTCCATCATCCAACGACCATAAATTCATCATAACCATCACCAAATACTTCACCAAATGGATCGAAGCTATTCGCATGACCTAAATCACCGGCACACAAATATCCAAGTTTATCCTAAACTATATCATTTTTTGGTACGATGTACCCCAATCCATTATCACAGACTATGTCCACCCATTCAAAAACAAAGAAGTACACCATCTATGTGAAGATTTCCATATCAAATATCATTTTTCCACCCCGTATTACCCACAAGGTAATATCAAATCCAAGGCATCTAATAAAACTATTGTTAGAATCCTAAAAAAGACTGTCAATGATGTTGTTTGTGACTGGAACCTACAACTAAATCCTGCCTTATGGGCTTATCACACAAGAACCCGTTATCCCATTGGTGCCACTCCATACTCCCTAGTATTTAGATATGAAGCTATCTTACCTATTGAGGTTGAAACTCCTTCCCTAAGGGTATCCTTGAAAGGTCACATTGATGATGAAGAATACCATGTATCTAGATTACAAGAGTTGGAATTATTAGATGATCGAAGACATAAAGAACTAGATAATGTGCAAGCATATCAAAATCGTCTTCATCATAGCTATAATAGGAAAGTTCTAAATAAAAACTTTGACATTGGTGACTTAGTTTTAATGGAGAATCCCAAGAATCAAGCTAAATGAGAAAAGCTAGGTTAGTTTGAACCTAATTGGTTAGGGCCTTATATTGTCACAAAATATTTTGGATCAGGAGCGTACCAACTCTCTACCCCTGAAGGAGAGCCACTTTTGTCACCAATTAACAACCTTCATCTGAAGAGGTTCTATGTGTAGCTTCTGAGAGTCTTTGTCTTAATTGAGAAAATACAAAAAGAAAATGGAAAAAGAAAAAAAATGGCTACCTTGATGAAAACTTGGCAAACAGGCATCTTCATAACACCAAAATAATTGAAAAATCAGTAAATAGTAAAGAGAAATAATCCGTCCAATAGTGAAAACCACTTTAGTGGCGCTATGGATAAGTACCATGGTGAAAACCTAGAAAATAGGTGCCATGTGTAGTCAAACTCGCTCTTTCATCTACCATCATTCCAATCAAACTTTTTCACCATCCCTTATAATAAATGGTTGTCCTATCCATTGCTTGGAACAATTGATATCAAGTCTATTCCATCACATTCCCTACTCCATCTCGCCTATCTTATTCCCAAATGGGGGAAAATCCTTGTTCTATGCCATGAGGACCTTGTACATAACATTGCACCATTGGAAAATGTCCTGAAAAAATTCAAAAACATAAAAAAATCAAAACATGTCAGAAAATACCAAAAATAGAGTCAAGTCAGTCATGTTAAGTCAGTCATAGACATAGTCGAACTACGTTGCTTCTACGACTGGATGTAGGCAAGGCCATCAGTCGATGTGCCCCTGAGGCATTAGGTTTGTCTGTCTAGGTTTTTCATGTATCACACACATTAAAATCATGACTCTCTTTATATTCAAAGTCATTGGTCATGTCGAACTATGAGGTCTTTGCGTGTACAACATAGGCAAGGCTAATCAATTAATGAGCTCCTGAGACCCCACTAGGTTAGTCCAATAGGTTTTATGACATTCACAATCACACGCATTGCATATCATCAACTTAAGTACATATTTTTAGTCAGTTATGTCAAGTTAAATTTGGGTCGAACTTAGAGGTCTCTGTGTGTACAATGTAGGCAAAAAAAATCAATCGATGAGCCCCCGAGGCTGCACTAAGTCAATCATTTAGGGTATATCATCTCAAGTCATACACTATCAAATACACACACACAATCAAATCAGTCAAGGAATCAAAAAAAGTCATGCACCAACAAGGAAAACATCTCAAAACAGTCATCAAGTCAATATCAAACACATTTTGAGAGTGATCAACTTATGTCTTAGCAAGATATGTCTTTTTTGTCAATGGACATCATCAAATTTTTATAGCCTCATGTAGCTTGTTTAATCAACGTCATCAGGCTCCAACATCTTATATGACACATGTCTTTCTAAAACTAGGATTTGTCATGCCTTACACAAATAGTCACCAAGTCGAAACCAAACTCAACATCTTATGGGGTATATGTCATCCCTCACATTACGCTATGTCAAACATCAAATAATCCCACAAGATCAAGTTTTGGCGAATCCTTTTATTTGGATTTATGACTTTATATCTTATTTTGTCTTATCTTTTTATTGATTTGTGAATAAGTCTGGTTACTAGCTTTCTCAAGGATGTCCCTTGAGGGATTTAGAGAAGCAAGGATGTCTCAAGACTCTTTTTCTTTGGTTGTTGTCTGTCAACTATCTTTTTCACTTTGGATTTTGAGTCATGTTACTAGTTTCCTCAAGGAGTCCTATCAAGGATTTAGAGGAGCAATGACATCTCATGACCTGTCTTTTATTTTTTTCTTGTTTGTGGTTTGTTGAGACAAAATGACCAGGGAAATCTTGTCCTTAGTATGAGTTAAGACACTCCTTATCTATGACTGTCTATTTTTCACAAATGGATGACTTTGTACACTATGGTTTATCTCATATCATGGTGTGTACTATCCATTTGTGTCATGTCCCACCCAATGATGATAAAAAAATGGCAAGCTTAGCATATCTAATGAAAAATCAAATATCATATGTTTTTCAATCAACCACCTTCATTGTTTCTTACTAACATTCTGAAATCATTCATGCTAACATTTCTCTTTCTGACATAATGATAAAGTTTTGTGACACAATAGAAAAAAACATTAGATAATTTGCATACATTCTATAAGCATTTCATATAGTTACATTGCATTTCAAACATGTAGTAACATTGACATCTTCATTGCATATGTATGAAATCATTGCATAATAGGAATTCCATCATCATAAGGTACATAATGGAAACATTACATGTATATAACCATCACATATAAATAAAATCATATAGAAAATTACATCCATCATCATGTAAAGACATCATAACATCATAGACTGCATAAACTCATCACATGTAGAAACATTCATTCATAACACATATACATACATCATCTAGGAAACATAATCGTATAGAAGCAATGCATCATCATAAAATAGAACAACATACCATATAGAAGCCATGAAAAATCATATATATATTGCTCAAAATAGTGTGTCAAAGTATAATGTCAAAATGTATACATAAATAAAAATGAGCTCACAGGCTCTCTAATCAAAATACAATGTCTAAAAATATAATAGTGTCAACATGTCCCACTACCACTACTATCATGTGGTGAAGGTTGATGAAATAAAACTATTCGCTTCCATGCCCAAACCATGAGAAGTGTGGTACCATATCTCATAGACTGTGCGTCTCTGTACACTATATCATGTAGATGGAAGTACAACATGCCTAATAAACACGAACCCTAGGCATACATAGTCTCCCTCTCTAATACCCCCACCAGCATCTCTCCCCACCCGAAAGGAAAACCATGACCCCACTAGTCAGGAAGAACTATACCCCCTATCAATGTACATAGGATGCAATCAATCCTCTTACACCTATCTGCCAAAACCTTCCATCTAATCTCGTAATGCTCTATCCCTAGACTCCTAATGTCATCATACACATAGTATCTAGTCAGCTCACTAAATCGGCATTGGGCATCATACATAACTTGATCTCCTCTAATAGGAAGTCTCAAAATACCATAGACATCCTCTAAAGTGACGGTTGCCTCCCCAGTTGGAAAATGAAACAATGAAGTCTCAAAATGCCATCACTCGCATAAAGCGGTCAACATGCCTCTATTTGCCCGAATCGTGGGCATAGTCAACACATGTTGTAGACCTAGTCTCCATAATAACCATGTCTCTGCACTGAATAACCAAGATCTCAACTCGAAGGTATTTGGACATGTCTCCTGAGTATAGATAGGATCTAAAACAACCTGCATTTCAACCATGATGTCAAATTTTTTTCAAACTTTTCTTAGAAAAGTTTTTTCAAAAAATTTGCCAACCAAATGTGGCTCACTATGGCACATGTGATGCATTCATACAAATGTGTTGCATCACAAGAATTTGTGTTAAAAATATCATATGCATTGCAAAATATCCCAACCATTTATAACAAATGAAAATGTGTTGCAACCATTCACATGTGGTGCATTATTTTGACTACCTACCAAAGTGCATATGCGTTTCAAACATCATATGCGTTGCATAATCCTACATGCATTTATCCTAAATATAGATGTGATGCATTTTATATCATATGCATTGAATTCCTAAATGATCAAACCTGGCCTAGACTTCTTCTAACATATGCATCGTTCTGTAGGTAGATGTGTTGCGTAAGATCACATATGCGTTGAATGTGAAAGACCACATGTGCAAATTAATCTTTTAGGTGCATAGAACTATGTGGAAAATGAAATTTCAAAAGCTTGTTTTAGGGTACATACTAGTGGTCCTGTGTCGGCTATCCATCTAAATGTCTGGATGCGATATCTACAATGCACAGTGTAGGGAATTGGAGACATCTTTGTCCAAAGCTCAAAGCAAATTTATCAATTCTTCAACTTTTTTGGGTGCAAATGAATTGGTTTTCAACCTAATTTCTATGTATACCTAGGGTTTGGGTGGCATTTCTTCTGACCTTGCCTCTTGGCTTCTTAACCTTCCAACTTCTATTGACTTGTACACATCTATAACACTTCCAAATTTAATTTCGTCAACTCCATAGCATTTTTTACCATCAAATTGACTTATCGGGAATATTTCCTATTTTTTTTGAAATATTACCAAATTTGTCAATTTTTTTGAGGGGGCATACCCTAACCTATTTCATACTAGGGCACGATCAGGGCATATTTTCTTTGACACAATGCCGAAATGACATTGTATCAAAGAGGGGCAAACCGTAGACACCAAAAATTGGTCTAGGCCTACAATCACCACTTTCGATATAATTTTCTATTATCCATGGTCATGATTAAATAATGTTTATTATTTAATTACCTTTCTAACACATCTTTCCTCTATTAATTAAATACCCTTTTCAATTAATTCACTAACTAATAATGACCTTTATTAAACTTGATTAATTAAATAAATCATATTTATTTAATTATGTCGCTAACTAATTAATTCTCCTTCTTAATTAAATAATTTATTATTTAATTACCCATTTGTCACATTTCAACTATAATTAAATAAATATTATTTAATTATTCAATTAATCCTTTTCAAGCAGTCAATTAAATAAATTACATTATTTATTTAATTAATTCATTATCAATTGTTTATGCCACATTCTTCTATCGTTCAGTTATCTAAAAAATTCACTCATCTTTTGACTGAAGATCTATTTTAAATCTACCAGTTATCTCTAGATTCGATATCTGATCCTCTCTATGAGAGGACTCTCTATCACAACTAGTTAGTTACCTAGTTCTAACTCATATGCATGAATGTGTTTATTAATTAAATATCTTTATTTAATTAATTAATTAATGTGTGCATTAGAACCCTTTATTCTTTGAGTTGTAACTTTATCTTTGTCTTTCAAAGTCTATTTCTTCTATTTTCAAAGACTCTTAACTAAAGATTAAATTTTTTATTTAATCTAGAACACGTGTTCTTTCTATTTTCGAACAGTCTTGAACAAGATTAAGTTATCGTTGTAATTTAATCTTTATCCTGTAGACTTTTCTAACTCACATTCTATTTGACACATAACTCACATTGCATGACATTCATCAATCTCATTCGTCAATCTCTCTTTTGAATCTGAGTCAATCATTCGAAAATCCAAAATCTATAAAATGGTCTATCATTATCATTATTCCTCCTCCCGAAATCAATACTTTTGAGGAAAAACTTAATCTTCGATATTTTACTTAGACATTCAAAAAAAATTATGCTTGCATCAATACTAAAAATCTGAGGGCAAGAATACTGATATAACAAAATGGAGAAGGACAATCGAGATAATTCGAAGAAGTGGACGCATATTTGGTGAGATATTTTTAGTTATTTGTTAATTGTTTTATGTTCATTTACTCGTTCTTTGTTGTTTTTATTTAGATTATTTGTTAGATCTGATCATCTTAATCTGTGCAACAAATTCTCCAGAAAATCTGTTACAAGGGGAATTTGTGCAAGGGGTGCAAATTCACTCCTATACATTTATCCCCCACTTTAGTAAGCATGAATACTAATGAGCAATTTGGTAAAGAAGATAAAAGAGTTAGTAGGGTAGAAATTTATACCTCAACCGTCGAGGAAGAAGACCATGATTTATTGAGCTCAAACGTGCATGATAGAATAAAAGACTCCATAGCCCCACAAAACTATGAATTTGCACAAGGTACATCTAAGGCCCTCAAACCAATGATGGAAAAATCCTACAAGATGAAAGAATCTTATAGGACCATCGACCTATAAGGAGGTAGTTCCCAATATCTCCCACATGAAGGAAACCCCATGAAGTATGTGCCTTAGAGGCCCATAGACGTACAAGAAGGTATCCCCCAAGATATCTCACACAAAGGAAACCTAGAGAAAAAAGTTCCTTACAAGCCCACAAAATTGCAAGGAGGCATCCCCCAAAATTTATTTCAAGGAGGAAACCCACACGAGGAGACTCCATAGAGTCAAATTGGAAAGCAAATTTACAGGTCCACCTATGAAGCGACATGTTTACTTGCAAATAAAGCATGTCAAAAAAAAAGTGGCCATGCAGGCATTCAAGCGAAAATTCATGCAGACTGTCAACAAATTAGAATTTTTTTAAAGGGATCCCTCAGGAACCCAACGTCAAGAGGGGTCCACTAGAAGGACGTTTTATTTGAAAGTGAAAAAGAGATTGATTAATCATCAAGGAATCCTTTTGAAGGAAGTTCACTTTATCAATGAATTCAAAAGGAAGAAAATGCCCCCTCATGAGGGAAGGCCAAAACTACTTCCACCATGAAGGAAAGTTCTCAAGTTATTTCCTTGCAAACCCATGATGAAGTAAACATTTTTTGTTAGAGGTACAAGTCGAGAATGCGATCTTTGAAAAGGTTTACAAAGATTCTTGAGAAAATATTCATTGACAACGAGTTTTTTTTCTGATAATCAGATTATCATAGAAATGATGTTGTCTTACATGAGAGGGAGAATTTGACTAAGAGAATAAGATAAGAAGAGTGAAAGAGAAGTAATCACAAACAAAGGACACAGGAGGATCTTTTTTTGTGGGGTAAGATGTCCTAATTCATTTATAAATAATAGGTAACCATAGTGCAAGGAAAAAAATCATCAATCCCTAACCATATCAAGAAGAATGCATGAAAGATAAAGTAAAAATTAAAAAATGGGTCAACATGGAAGGGAAGCCTAAATTCCCTTGACACTTTGCATCATCCCCAATTTTCCAAAAAATAAAGCACAAACATGGAAGAAATATGATAAAGATAGAATAAGGTTTATGACACAAAAATCACTCTTGTCTCAAAGCATCAAAAAGGGTGACAAAGGTCATCTAGTAACACGTAGTGTGAGTATAAGGGAACACATCACAACACACATACATATAATCTAAAGATAAAGAAGAGGCCTCCCCCTAACACTGATCGACCAAGAGGTCATCCACTTCCTAATCTAGATCATAAGGGGAAGGAGGATGAACCCATAGTTGTGGAATATTAAGGGGAGGAGCTTTATACCATCCCACAAAAAGGGCCAAGGAAAAAGGCCCCTCAAGGTCTTCTCCATTCGTCTCTTATGGATCTATGGTCAATGAATTTGTGAAGATCACCGATAAGGCTGAAACTTCATCCATAGAGTTACACATTCACTTTACTGGAGTGTCAACACTCATCTCATCGAGTGATTCAGGAGCGGTGACAAACTCAGGATAAGTTGAAGCTAGCTTCATCACTAGAACAAAAAAAGCTATCACATGACTATCTTTTAGAGAAGGTGAAATCCTCTTACACCCTCCATTACTGGAAGGGCCAACCTCTACCTTGGGCTTAATAACTAGCTAGAAACTCCCCATAGATGAGGTGAGAGGCATAGGAGAAGAGGAGGAGAAAATAGTGATAGACACCACTGAAGTATTCGATAGACACCTACACATTTTTGGGGTTAGGAACACTCACAATAGGAGCCAAGAGTGATACAAGTATTTTTTTAAAGAGATAAAAGGGTAGGAGAGAGGATGATGTAGTAGGGGTGGACATCTCCTCATCCTTCTTCTACAAATTGGCTTACTCATCCATGAGAGCCTTTCGTCAGTGCTTGTGCTCACATGTAAGGTGGTTTTTGTGACTCTTCAAGCTAGAGGATATAATTTGTGAAGGATCATAAGACTCCTACTCAGCCATGGTTGTGTCCACCACAACTATTTCTAGTGGAGGGATAGGCTCCTGAACTAGAGTAGGAGGATCAGGTTGGGAGACAATGGGGAGAGTCAGCTCTAGTGCCTCAACAATGAGCCTCTTCCTATTTACCTCTTTTGGAGGAGTAGTAGGAGAACGTGGAGGCTGAGACATAGAAGATTTCCCATGGGGACCTATCTTTCTACTATATAAGTACTAGGGTCCAATTGGTTTGGTAGGAAGATTAAATATCCAAATCTTGGGTTTTTTCCAAGCTGAAATCATTGGACTCAAAGGGTAAAACCCCAGCATATTCATCTAGAACTATTCTCTTGAAAGGGGAGTAGGAGAGCCATCTTGGGGAAGGGGAAAATTCCACATTCCCTTTCAATAAGGGGAGTTAGCTTGCTGCTACTCTACTGGAAGGGTCAAATTTGACCTTCCTTTGCCCCCAGTCCTATACTTCACATAAATATCATAAACTAGGTCCATTCTTGGAGGAAGCAGACCAATCGGGGTGGCCCAAAAGTGATAAAACAAATATCCCATATGGGATACCTAGAATTGGTACCTAGTTTCATGCACTACATGAACAACACCTTCATGGGAGAAATTTAAACATTTGTGAATGACAAAGGTGATTTCCTTCGTGGAAGCTAGCCAAGGTATGCCTAACTTCACTCTGAATAAGTCTGACTCTAGAATAACAACAAAGAATATGTCTATGAACCTAGGTCCATCTAGAACGGATAGAGTTATAGAAGCATAAGGTTTAAGAGAAAGGCTATCATGTGAATGGATGATGGAATTTATTTCTTTGTATTCCTCATTTTATAATGAGTTCATCCACAATGTCTCCTTTGTAGTGAAATTCACTCGACTCGTATGGTCAATTAGGAATCCTATCACAATTTTCCCATTGAGGCAAGCAAGAATGTAAAGGGAGAGGGCTTATTATTCAAGGGAATATATTGTGATGTCAATACCACACCCGATGTGCCAATTAGAGGTTGTGAAAAGGGAGTAATTGTAACCATATTAACATATGCTTTAGGCCATGTGGTAGAATCACAGGTATCAATAATCATGTTGGAAGAATGTGACAAAAACAACTCCATGTATATCTTGAACTCACTATTCGATTTCACCACCAATTTTTTTATATTTTTCTTACTCCCATTGAGATGAATAGTGTCATCCTTGATGTAGGCACATACATCATTCAGTATCATGTCTATTAACTAGATGATGCTAACATAAGGAATTTTTATAGCTAAGGTAAGATTCCTTGAGAGGCTTAGAGTTGTCCAAGGTTATGATCTTATCCCTCAACAAAATTGGGAGGGTGGGAGAATAAGATTCTTCTAACTTTGTGAAGTTTAAATTATGTCTGAGGTTATTATGATTCGTAGCAACTACTACATTCAGAAAATCCTTACCGTTTCCTAAGATTGATACAATGGATCTACCTTTTGAATGGGAATGTGAGCAGGGTTCCCTGAATTAAACTACCATCTACTAATATTCTCATAGTAGTGTGCACAAATGTGTGAAAGAAGGGTATTTTATAAGGCAAAACATTTCTTGCCAAGGTCTTTGCAAGTTCGCTATCAATACCTTTTGCATCTCACAATCGAGTAGTGGGTACAAAATTTATGAGAAGAGCAATTGATACCACACTATGAAATCAATAATATTCTCATTATCCCCTCGCTTGCATTGGAAGAGATCTGAAAATTTTTATCTTCAATCCAATGTTGGCTTTGAATTGTCAGAGAAACTAATTTACAAGTTGATCTACTGAGAAAATAAAGTTGTCATGCAAGGAACAATACCACTTGAGTGTTGTATCCTTAAGAGATCGAGCAAATAATGTTTTGATCAATGCATCATGATGGAAGAAGTCTATACTTAGGGAGTTAAAGGTGAACACATGCATCTATGGGTCCCCTTTGCCATCGTATTTCTCAAATTTAGGAATCTTCATTTCTTTTGGGAAGGGAGTACTTAATATTGCTACCGATAATGGTGTATGTCAAAAGAAGCACTGAAAGATAGGCTAGGCAGAGGCTAGGGAGAGACTCACCAGTTGGCTTTACATATCTTCCATATTATGAAGAAGGGTGTTCAAAATAGATTCATTAGATGACATAGGACAAATAGAACATCCTTCAGAACCACCACTAAATCCACCTCCAAAACCATCGATGTGGCCACCACCAAAACCACCAACAAGGCCTCCACTAGACACACCTCCACTTCCAAAGTCACCACCATGCCCTCCAACAAAACCACCTCCGCCAACACCCCCTCCTATATTGAAGCTACTACCACTACCAAATTCCCCACCACTCAACCCACCAAAACCTCCACTACTAGAGGAGGGGTGAAAATAAACCCTAAGGGCATTATGTTTACTTTGATAGTTGAAAATATCTTAGAGGTAGGGAGACACTACTCAAGGGGATCATGTCAGCCATGTACACATACGTGGGAGGCATAAACACTCCTAATTATCTCTCATGTTCTTTGAAATTGGCTCCTTGTACAATGTTATCATTATTTGAAGGGGTGCATGCTTCAATCAGACTAGAGAGGATAGCTAGGATCACTATACCTATTTAGTATTTTCCCACCATATAATTTATCTCACTAATAACCTTAGTGGCCCTAGCCATCCTCAGGTCCTTCTCCAAGTGATTCGCCAAGGTGCCTAACCCTATGCTAAGGGTGAATATATATTCTAAAGGAATGTGGATAACCTCGTGCTCATCTACCAATGATGATGTAGGAGATGTAGGAGGAGTTGGGACATGTTTTATCTCATTTAACAATCCTACCTCATCCCTCAACAAGTGCTCTTGGGTAGAAAGACCAATCAAAAGTTCAAAGAAATGGTTTGTAGAGAAAATAGAAGTGGCCTTCATCTTCTCCATTAGAAGGTGTCATAAAATTCTCCTAACAATATACTTGGAGGTCATGGACTAGGCTTTGATGCTCATAAAACTTCACAACTCAGGGGAACAATGACCACAAGTGTACAAGGGAAAAGCTTCAACACCAATGAATGGGAAAATGTTGGTTCACGTCCAGTTCACAAAAGATGTAAGAGAGGGGGACCAACCACTTCAAGGCTATATGTCATGGAGATCTGAGAGTACAAAGATTCCCTAACTTACCTCACTCTAAGGGGATGCTTGCAAACAATAGTCGAGAATGATGAGGACTAGTTAATGTACTTAAATCACTCTATAGACCCAAAATGTAGGTTATGCTAGGAAAGAAAGTTTTCATTGTCGATACTATACCTTAGAAAGCTCTTTGTTTGAGTATGTAAGCATGATTGTGGGTTGACAGTGTGGTGTGATGGCATCTCACAAGTGCATTGGTGTTTGTATGATGAAAAGAAAGAAAGTACAATATGGACCGCTAGAAAACAAGATGATGGTCTAGCTAAGTAATCCTAAATGAGAAAAAAAGAACTATAAAGTACAAAAGGTACAAAAAAATATGATAAAATAGGTAGATGAGAGCTAAAGTGATGAAGATGATCTGACCAAGGTGCCAATTTTCCAGCTAGCTCCAAACACATTCACCTACACACAAGAAATAGGGGAAAATTATTTGCGTTGTATAGGGATTTAACTCAATCAAACCCCCGTTTTGGTGTTTCCACCTCCATAGATAGAAAAATAGCAATGATAGAGAAATATAAAATAAACACTACAAAAGAAGTAAAGTGATACTCAACCAAATCACAAAGGAGAGGAGTGAAACATTACCACCTCCACCCAAAATCTCACAACCAATGGAGGAGAAAGAGATCTTGAAAAAGTTACCATAGCCTCAAATATGATGAAGGGAAGTCTCACAAGACTCCAAGCCCACACTATTATGGATTGATTTACACTTTATTTGTGGATTTGACGAAGTGTTGTTGTTGCAATGGAGTGTTGAAGTGTCACTTGCTAGTGAGGAGACTATTGTAAAATGAGATTGAATAGCTCGAGAGTGAAAAGAAGATTAGTTGAATGAATAATGGATGAATTTGAAGGTTAAGTGGGAAGAATATATCATTTTTGGGGTTGGTTGGTCAAGGAGGGACAATAAAAATCGACTGTAATTGAAAGTGTAATGCCTCTGCCAACTTTAGATATATGAATCTGCTAGGGACGACAGTGCGACATGTGGATGTCTAAACATTGTATGTGCATCCCCAACGAATATTCTCCCACCAACACAACAAATAGATTCCAAGTGGATGGAAGGGAGTTGGGTGATGTGGAATTTCACCTTCGGATTTGGTTTTCTAGGGTTAGGATGTGTGAAAGGGGAATTTGTGCAAGGTGAGGAAATTTATTCCTATAAATAAATAAAACCTAATATAACCCTGGTGGGTCATGTGAGAAATAAACTTTAAAATATGAGGAAATCCTTATACACACAAGTCAACACGGGCTTGGTGGATCTATGCAAACAATAGCCAACATATTGAAGTCATTCCTACATGCAAGGTAATAACAATCCTGGTGGGTCACATAAAGAATAAACACAAATACATCACATAGAAACAAATACTATTCCCAATTACACACTAGTCAAAAAAACCAATATTTAGAAAGATCTAGATGGCCTTATGTAGGTATTTTCATGGGTCAAAAAGATAAATCAAAACAAAAAGACTCAATCACAACATTTCATGCAACAAATATATCTCTTTCCAAAAGTAGGATGAGTGATGTTTAGGATTATTATTGACATGAAAAGGATGTATACCTATGGGCATGGATGATTAGGTATACATGGATGGTAGGAAAGGTGACATGATCATTTAATTTTCAACAACTAGTATCATGTGTAATTTCATGATAAGTCACAAGTGTTTTTATGTGAATTTTGTTTTCTATTTAAGTCTAAGTATGGAAATATCATGATTTATTATGTGTGAGAGTGAGATCTATTGGTAAGTGAAATTTAAAATTTTATCATGGTGTGGAGAATTTGAGAGTGGGTACAATGGAGATGGATGCATGAAAATTTTTATTTGTGAAGGCCTATGTGTTGCATTCTAGGTATATATATGGCTTATCCCTTAAAAACACTTTATGTTTATACTCCACCATCCAACAAGGGGTGGAACATGATAGTGCATAGGTAGGTGGAGTGGATAACAACAATAATTAACGATAAAAGAAATTTATTATCACCTTATTATAGATGGGTGGATACCATTTTTATTATGGTACGACAACATGGGTGAAACATAATAAAATAGGGTTTTGGGGAGTGAAATGATGTGATGATGAGGGGCATTATTTCTTTTATTTCATTAGGAAATGAGATCCACACAATGAATTGATTATAAACATTTAGGTGAGTCAACCCAAAGTGAGAATATTTAGATTTCCTTATGACTGAAGGATGGGGATCAAGGTCACACAATACTTTGGGCAGAAAAACTAAAATAGAAAATAAACTCTAAAATGCAATCTAACACTTGAAACTTGAATATTAATCTCAATATTTGTAGAACCAGAAAATAGAATATAGATTCGAGAACGGAAAAACATTTGTACCAATCACCAAAAGTGCTTTCAAGAAACTTCTATGAGACTCATTTTTCCATGGGAAAATTGGTCCAAGTATAGCGCTTTCAACAATATTTTGGGAGCCTCTAGTGTATATCAATAGATTCTAATTTGTCCAAGTTTTAGTGCTAGAAAATCAAAAATCTGATCTGTACGTTGGATTCCATGATTTGATGAAAACTATGACAACTTTTTGAAATTTTGACAACTTTGTAAATCTTTCACTTTAAGAGGTCTTCAAGTCTTCTTCAACCTAAATCAACAATCACAAGAGAAAAAATGTTTTTTTTTGAGTGAGTGGGGGTTTTCCATATTCAAAACCCATTTTTGTAATCAAACCTTGAATTGAAATAATGAAATAAAAGAGGGAATGAAGAATGAAAAAAACTATATTACCACTAAAAAAACCCTTGAATGAAACCTTGATAATGGAGATATTAAGATGTCTACAACTTGCAAAAAATGGCTCAATTGGATGTGGATCTTGACACTTGAAATTATTCTTTGAATACTTTAATGGATCTTGAAACCTACATCACAATGTTAGCTCAAAAAACATGCATGATTCAAGAATACTTTGACATGATGGATACATATTGAATGTTGCAATAAATCTCTCATATATCTTCTCTTGAATGCCTTTAATTTCTCTTGAAATTATCTTGTAAATATTGAAAAATGGTAGGTGAAACTTAGTGAAATGGAATTGTAGTTATAAGTATGTATCCTTAATTTTGTGAAATTCAAATGTCACAAGCCGACATTGAATTGTGGATTTAAAAATTTAAAATACCACAACAAAAATAATTTAAATTTAGTTCCAAAGGTCTAAGGAGGGCCCATTTTCCCATGAGAAAATAGGTCCCATGTACCTATTCCTGGAACACACATTGATCAATGTAAAGTGCTATGTTTAGGCATTAATTATTGTTGGGTTTCCCCTTCAGAAAAAAGTAATTTATTAGGCTTGTAAATGAATTGAAGGGATAATTAAGGCCCATTTAAGCTCAATTTAATTAAGTGGGCCCAAATAAGTGTTTAAATGTATAGAGGTACATTTAAAAACACTAAATTAAGGCATTATTAAGTCCAATTTAAATTAGGAGGGCCCAAAAAAGTGTCAAAATGTAAATGGTTACATTTTTCTACACTACATTTATCCCCCAATTTAGTAAGAGGATGACCCTACATCAAACTTAAACTAAAGTAGACAATCAAGAGAGGTCTAATTTTACAATAATTGGAAGGATAAGACAAATAAGACCAGGGATGGCGATCAAGCCCCCAAGATCTATGATATCATGGAAAAATCGACAAAGGCACAAGGAGACACATGCCTATGTTAAACATATATATGTGTGTAGAAATGACAAGATACTCAATCATACAATTTCAAAGACTAGAAGAAAGAGAATAATAAAAATAATAAGGGAGGGATAAAGCCTTGAATGTCCAATGCAATTTGGAAAACGCCTCAACCATTTTTCCCAAAACAATTTACAAGTGGAACTCATTGTTCACTATGTAAACAAAAATGCACAATCACATGGGCTAGTGAAATATGTTATCTACTAGGTGATCCCCCAAGCTTGGAAAATGAGATAAAATTATTAGGCTCCCATACTATACCAAAGTTATACCTCTGATAACTTTAATAAGGCACCAAACAAAACAAACATTGAGATCCATATGGATTAGAAAGTTGTAATATGCTAAGCTCTTATGAACAAACAAGGCACCACAGGAAAGAAAAGTGTGTTATGCTTGGTGTCCATGAAAAAGGGTTGTAACTTTGAGGTTCACAAGGTTTGGAAGCTTTATTGTTCTAAACACTTTGGAACACAAAAATGCAAATAGGATAAGACATGTTCAAAGGGGTTTCTATTATTTTGTGCAAGGTCTCCTCTTAGGGAAAATCATGCCTAATGTATCTAAGAGAGGAAAATTATAGGATAAAATATTCAAAACTTAAGGAATATAATGTGTAGCATCACCACTAAGAGGAAAGGTCACACTTTTGGAGGGAATCAAACCCAATGAAACCACCAAGAACAAGACACATCACAAGAAGTAAGAAAACCACTCGATGAAACATAAGGTATAGTCCAAGATCTCTAAAATGACTATTCCATTGTATGCCACCCCTTTAAATAAATTGCTAAGACCATGTTATGAGAAATTACTTTAAAGTAACAAATAATAAATTCTAACAATGAAGAAGATATGAGAGCTTATTTGGAAAGCCCTATGCCAAGTCATATGTTTCCAAATGAAGCTACGTCATGAAGAAAAGATTTTCCCCCAAAATGAAATCACATAAGGGATCCATGGATTTGGGGTCAATGTATGTCTTTGCTGAAATTATATTATAGAGCTTGAAAACATCATCATTCCCAAAATAAACCATGGAATAGGAAGAATGACACATATAGAGCGAAAACAAAGAAAATCCTTTTGGTTCAACATGGAAGAGACCTAAATGTCTCAATGCCCTACATCATTCCCAAAAATAAAACACGAAACGAAAGAAAAGATAAAAGGTTAATGGCATATAGAATAATGAAGGTACAAATAGAGGAATGAGAATGAAGAGACATAATATAGAATAGTATGGGGGATCAAATTACACACATGTAATGACATAAAGAACATGAAAAAAAACAAAGAAAATACTAGTAAGGCACATGCAAGTGAACCTATAGAAAGTAATTTGCATCCCAATCTCGGTCATCATATGCAGGAGGTGGACAACTAGAAAAAAAGGGACAATGTCAAATGCCACACTAGGAAAAGGCTATATACTTACTTTCCCCCACTAATAATAGGAAAAGGATGAGCTAAGATAAGTGGTGAGAATGACTCCTTGCAAGATATAAAGTGATTTGCAATGAATGTTAAACATGTAATAGTGAGTATGCTATGATCCTACAACTATTACATGGAAAGGAGCAAAGTTCATGTAATTTTAGTCACGTTGGTTTCTTTTTTAATTTTCTTAATATTTCTTTTAAATCATGACAATCATCGATATGATGTCTAAATATTCTACAATATGGTCCATTTTGATCACTTTTCTTTTCTATTAATTTTTCAATTTTAGGTGATAACTTGATTAATCTCCAATGTACAAGAGTGTAAAAATAATTCTAAATCTTGGATATCTTTAATAGGCCATCTAAGTATGCAAGAGGATCATTCTTGTTTTTTTTCTTGTATTTCTAACGCTTATGAACTTTCTTCTATGGTTTGATAATTGATTTACTAAAATATGAAAGATGAATAGTATTATCATTATGGTCATCAATTTCAAATTCTAGCATCAAATCCTTTCCTTTACAAGGGGATGTGTTAGGGGATATTGGGTTATCAATTATGTTCTCTTGTCTTGTCACATTACTTCCACAAGTGAAAGGGATATTTAAGGATGATTGAAGGTGAGGAAAATTAATGTTAATAAATTTATCTATGATCTCATCCTCTTGAGATCATATTTCTTTGGAAGATTCACAAATATAATTCTCATGACATTCAATTTTTGGTTCTTCTAAGACCACAACACTCTCATTACAAGGGAGAGGAGTGTTGGGAGAAGAATATTTATGATTTTTAGGATTATCCATAGTTTTTTCTCTTGCATTAAGACATTCTCACAAGTGGGATATGAATGGAGACTAGGCAAGGTGGTATTAAGGGATGTGTTAATGGTTTCATCTTCTTTTACTTAGAGATTTTGATAGCTAGGATAATTTTTGGAAGAATGACCACCTTTCTTGTATTTGAACTTTCTCTTAGAAAACTTTTGAACAAAGGATGTAAACATATTGTAATTTTCATATTAAAACAAGATAACTTTTTGATTATGCTCTGAAAATGATGTCTTTTATATGAAATTTTGAATTCAAAAAATGCACTAAATTTGACAAATTATACTTAATATGAACAATTTAAGATAACATAAATTTTGGAAACTGAAACAACAAACTAAATACAGAAATGTTCACATAAGGAAAAAACTATGATTTTAATGCCAAATTTCTTAGGAAAATCCTTGATTAGGGACTCATTTTCCCATGGAAAAATGGGTCTCACTTTAGGGTTTTTAAAAATTAATTTACATTATTTTGAGATGATTTCTATGGTTTTTAGATTCTGGTTTTAGATAGTAGGTTGTAGTTTGAGCTATAAAATGAGGCCTAAATGCAAGTGAAAAATAGTGCTAAATGACAAGCAAAAAGACCTAATTTGAGATGCAATTTTGATTCAACTTTTATATGTAAATGAATAATTAAGTGATATTATGTAAACACTATGCAAAAATGACTGATATTTTTGAATTTTTTAGATTTTAAAGGATGCAAAAATGAAAACATAAAACCCTATATGAGATGCAAACTAATGTAAGTAAACAACCCTAAATGAGATGCAAATCAATGAAATGCAATGTAAATGAATGCAAAACCTAGATCTAGGGCTGAAAATGGACTCCAAATCAGTAAGGTATGATGCTCAAAAGTCAAATTCACTAAAATGAAATGTACAAAAATAGGTTTTGGGGTCCAGTGGAAAATGATGTGATAATGAGGGACCTATTTTCCTTTATTTCAATAGGAAATGAGATCAACACAATGAATTTATTATCAACCTTTAGTTGAATCAACCCAAAGTGAGAATCTTCATACTTTTTTATGACTAAAGTATGGGGGTCAAGGTCAAACAACACTTTGGGGAGGAAATCTAAAAATATAAAATCAACTCCAAAATGCAATCTAACACTTCAAACTTGAAGATTAAGCTCAATATTTGCAAAACCAAAATTTATAAAATACAGATTTGAGAAGGGAAGAAACATGCGTACTAGTCACCAAAAGTGGTTCTCGAAGCTGATTTAAGACTCATTCACCCATGGGTGAAAAGGTTTGGACAATTACAGGGGTTTCAACAATATTTTGGGAGCCTTTGGTGTAGATTTGTAGCTTTCAATTTGTCCAAACTTTAGTGTTGAAATGTTAGAAATCCGATCTAAGGTTAAATGTCATGATTTGATAATAACTTTGACCACTTTTACAAATTTCTGAACTTTCTAAATCTTGCACTTTAAAAGTTCTTCAAGTCTTGTTCAACCTAAATCTGCAATCACACATACAAGAGAAAAATAAATGGTATTTGAGTGAATGGGGGTTTGCCTTGGTCAAACACTATTTTGGTAATCAAACCTTGAATTGAAATAATAAAATGAAAGAGAGAATGAAGAATGAACAAAGCTATGTTACCACTCAACAAACTCTTGAATGAAACCTTGATAATAGAGATCCTAGGAGGTATGAAACTTGTATGAAATTGCTTAATTGTATGTGGATCTTGACACTTGAAATAATGCTTTGAATGCTTGAATGGATCTTGAAACCTACTATGTGTGTGAATATGTGTACTAATGAAAAGGATAAACAAACACACCAATGCAACATTATATTAAAGAAATCTTAATTTAAAGACAAATAAACTCTAAATACAACATATTCTTCAAATATGTCCCATTGTCCTCTATCTCCAATGATTCATTTTAAGTTTCTTGCTCTTAGATTTTGTAAGTAGTAGCTTGGTAGAATGGTAACCTAGAGACCGATATTATGCAACATGCATGTCCATTGCTAAATTATATGAAATGTTGAAGCTAAGATATGAAGCTAAAATGCTATGAAGGATAAAATGCTATGCCTAAGAAAACAAGATGGCTAAATTTTGGATAAAATGCAACTATAGTAATCACGCTAAACTCACAAAATCTAGGATCCTTTTCAACTCACAAAGAGGTTGTATTTATAGAGTTTTGGAGACAAAATTATAGTTGGCAAAGATCGACGGTTTAGATTCAAGCCTTTCAAGATGAACAATGGAAGATTGAGAAGTTGAGAGAAAGATGGAAGGTGGAGAAAAAGATGGAAGATGTTTTCAACCCACAAAACCTTTTCCATTCAAAAACGAAGGAAAGTTACCATTTTTGCATTTCAATTATGAGGAGTTAGGTTGTAGTTGATGATAATTCCATAACTAAATAATTAAATTATTTAATTATATGTGACAACGATTTAGGAGCTTCCATAATTAAATAATTAATATTTAATTATGTGTGAGAGATGAAAAAGGAAATTAATTAAATATTTAAAATATTTAATCATGTGTGAAGTGAGAAAGGTGTTTTAATTAAATATTTAAGATATTTAATTAAATGTGTAGTGAAGAATAATGAAAATAGAAGAATATTCTTTTTATTTGAATTTAAAATTCAAATTTAAAGTAACATGATAATTAATATAAATAAATTATAAAGTTTATTTAATTAATTAAGAAGAGGATGGAAAATGATAACAATTAAATAAAATTATTTATTTAATTGAATTTAGAAGAATTAGAAATAATAAACTATATAAATAAATAACTAAATTTATTTATATTGAGATGACTTTAGAAGATTAATTAAATAATTCATATTTAATTAATTATCAGGCTTGATTTAATGTGACCATTTTTAGATGTATACATTTTTCCCCTCTTTGAAGTGATGTGTTTTATGCATTGCTTCAAAGAAAATTTCAGATAAAAAAAAATTTGCCCCTAACTTTGAAAAATTGACTGATGATGCTATATGCCCCCTTGGGAGATAATCACAAGTTTCAAGATGTTAATGTTGATTCAAAGATTTTCAGAGATTTAATGTAGTTTCACAGATTTATATCCTGAAATACCACTCTGTGTGATGAAAATAAAAATAACCCTACCATTTTTACTTCCTTAAAAGATGGAAAATGGTAAAAGTCTTTGTCATTTGAATAGTTGTCATTGGTGAAAATATAGCTCTGCGAGAAAACAATTCGAGATTATGATCCATTATGAGTGCCAAAAATTTGAGCAGGCCCATAAACATCAGAGACCAGCTATATATGGACTTTCGGTAAGATCGTGAAACCCTTCTTTGTGAATTTTTGTGTGATTTTCGGATGAAATTTTTGGAATTTTTTTAATTTTTTGAATTAGTGAAATTTTGTTTTAGTGCATATGAGCCATACTATAGCACAGAGGTCATTTAGATTAGTACATCTAGGTTAGTACATATGTCCTATAGACTTTCACATTGAATTTTTAGAGTATCGCATATGCCAAATTACCGCATAGGCTAGATAGATTAGCGCATAGATTAAGGCTCATGCATAGGATGGTCAATTAGCGCATAGATTTAAGGATTTAGCGCATCAGCTAGATTAGTGCATAAGATATATAATCTAGCACAGTTACCTGATAGAGTAGCACATTTAATATTTTAATTCTTCTACTCTTTGTTTTAGTGCATCCATGGATAAACTAGCGCATTTTATGATTTAGCGCATAAAAAGTTTGTTTCAGTGCATCCATGAATTTTAGTTGATTTGTAATGTTTGCAAAAAAATTGATGATTGCTTGATACATGTTGCTATATTAGACAGGTGACTTGATGAATTTGAGTAACATCAAGTATAAATTGATGTGATTTTGATAAAGATTTGATAAATTTGTTCTCATGTTTTGAAAACAAATAGTAAAAATGATGTCAATTCTAAGAAATTTTCTTTCCAAAATGAAAAACAACTAGTAAAGATGATGATGTGAGCTGATTGGTTGTTAAATTTTTCTTCATTCTTGATGAATAACAAATAGTGGAGATGATAAATTTATCTTCCTGCTTGAAGAACAAATAGTAATGATAGTCTAATATGTTGTTGGTGGTTCAGATAAATTTTCTTTCATGTTTAATAAAAAAACATATAGTAAAGATAGATTTTGTTCTGATAAATTGTCTTTTCAAAATAAAAAAACAAATAGTAATGATGGATATGTTTCACTTTCCTAATATGATTTGACATGATTGCTTGATTTTCTAATTGATTGATTTTCCTTTCTGATGACCTAATTGAATGATATGATGTTATAGGAGGATTTTAAAAACCTCCAGATCAGAGAGAGGTTTCCCCACACTTGGGAGATGATTCCTAGATTTTCCCAGCTAGACATTGGAGTTACTATTAAATGTGATTTGGGTTCACTTCTTAGGATCCCATAGGATAGGGTCAAGAGGGCACTGTTGACCTCTTTAGCTGAGAGATGGCATAGTGAGCATAGCACTTTTCACTTGCCTACTAGAGAGATCACATTCACACCAGAGGATTTTTATAGGATATTAGGGATCCCTGTGGTTGGCGAGCTTGTGGTGTATGACCACAAGGAGATTAGGGAGACAAATTCTTTGAGATGAGTCTTTCAAGATTCGAGCATTTGTGGGTATGAGATCCCTTGGAGGGAGATGGTCAAGGGTTATTCCCAACTTCCTTCAGTTTCAGTTGGTTTCATTGGAGGCTTTCCATGTCTTGACTATAGGTCGAAGGGATTGTTAGTTGGTTGGGGTCGGATATTGGATGACATGATCCTTCATCAGACTAGATATGCTTGGGGTTCTTGCATGCTTTCCCATATGTACCATTATCTTCATCAGGTGGTATATATAGATGGGAAGAGTATATCTTTAGGTTTGGGCATGGGAGCATATCACCATCGTCCCATTGGCTGTTCATACATTTATTCTTACTTAGGTCCACTTGTCCAGCCTAAGCTAGGAAAGTTAGAGTACTGATGCCGAGTATTGGATAATATGGATACAACTATTTGGAGGTTATATGCTGACTATGAGGTGTGGGATGATGATGACATTGAGCTTCCATATTATGGGATATCGAGATGTTTGATTGGGCGGACCCCATTTATTATCGAGTTATTTTTGGTTATGTGGGTCCTCAAACAATATGGTTGGATACAGATGATTCCATAGGGTGTCACCCACTATGCTAGCTGGCATGAGGATGTGGCAGAGTGGGGTCCATTTATCCCCTATGAGGTAGCTAGGGCAGAGTATCTCAACCTACAACCTAATTTTTGGGACTATGATCTGGAGGTGATAGATGCTCGGATGATTGATGATTATGCAACATACTTTTATACTCATCCCTTCCTTAGGTTGACCAGTCTGGATGAGTCTACCCCACTTTTAGATGGAGCAGTATTATAGTGGGCATGGCGACAACCACAAGTACAGGAACAGGAAGGGGCATAGGCAGGGGTACAAGTAGAGCATCCCACTGGAGGAGGGGAGGATGTGGGTGGTCTTGCTATGGAAATTGTTCAAGAGGAGGAGGATGGCAATGATGATGATGATGATGATGATGATGGGGATGATGGGGGTGGCAAAGAGAGTATTCTTTGATGTACCATTTAGGACTCGGCCTCACACAACGAGAGTAGTTGAGCAGGAAACCACCGTACTTCCACGGATCACAATCAGGGCTCCATCTTAGGGTCAGATTGATTCATTACAGTCACAGGTACAAGACACTATTATGTATTTAGATGCATATATGGATTAGCCACCACCTCTAGACCCATAGGTTGCACAACTCATGGCTAAGAGAGATAGTTCTAGACAAAGGTGTTTACAGGTGGAGGGGTTAGCCAAGAGACTATTGAGATTAGTATAGGGTACCTTTATTGGAGAGGTTGTTGCAAATGGGTTGGAGACTTCTAGATAGTGTGTGTTTTATCGACAAAGATATCATGAGGTAGTGCCACCTAAGCAAAGAGTGGATTTTACCCCATCAGGCACTAGGTCCTATACCCACTTATGCAGTCACACCACGAGACTACCAAGAGCATGGGTTAGCTTGCTAGATGAGATACAAGTGCTTCAGGCAGAAGAGATCCAGTGATACCCACCACCTTTGGAGGCAAGATTAGTCAAGACCCCCACACAGATGCTCCACAATGATGATATTTTATACCCCATTTTATCACATTTTATGTATCTCTTTCAAAAATTTGTTATCATTGTACCCTTTGACATTTATTTTGATGAGATTATATATGATTTACGGTGGTGGTTTTGATATGCATGTGTCCTTTATTATGCTATGATGGATGTTTATGTATGCATTTTTATTCCTATATGCCATGTTGTTTATGATTATGATGATGCATTTTTATGGATGATGATATCATGTATAATGCTATCTATCTTATGATGTGATGATGATTTTTATGCACATGATATGATGTAAATGAAATGTGAATCTATTTTATGATGAAATGGATACATTTTATTCTTTTCAATGTATGCTTATATATGATGATGCAATGATGTGGATGTTTTAAATACAAAGTAAAAATGATAATGAAATGAAATTGATGAGAACATAATGAATGATGTCGTGAAATATGATTTTATGTGAATGATGTAAAAACTATGATATGAAAATGATATGATGATAAATGATGTGAAAATATGATATTGATGTTATGATATGAAATCCAAAATGAATAATGGAAATGAACATGAGAATGATGATTTAAAAATGAGGTGTAAATATAATGCAAATCACAATGCAAATTATTATGTAATAAAATTATATGAAAATGATATGATGATAAATGATGTGAAAATATGATATTGATGCTATGATATGAAATGCAAAATGAATAATGGAAATGAACATGAGAATGATGATTTGAAAATGAGGTGTAAAGATAATGCAAATGACAATGCAAATGATTATGTAATAAAATGATATGAATAATGAGAATGAAAATGATAGTAAAATAAAAATGATATGAATATGAAAATGAAAATGAAAATGATAGTGAAATGAAAATGATATGAATATATTTATGAAAATTAATACTAAATGATATGAATCTATTGAAAAATGATAATGAATTGATATGACATGAGATTAATAATGTAAGTGATATGACATAGAAAATGACAATATGCAAATGATGATGCAAAATGATAATGCAAAGATGGTAATGATGGGATGCAAAATGATAATGTAAAAATGAAAAATGATGTGAAGATGAAAATGCATATTTAAACTAGTGTTGAAAAATGTTAATGTAATATGCAAAAGTGATGATGACAATATCATGATGAAAAATGATAGGAATAATAAAAATGATAATGATATGATATGATGTGAATCTATTAGTAAAAATGATAATAATAATAAACTAATATGCAAGATGATATTAATAAAATGAAAATAATATGATAGTGGTATGAAATGCAAAAGATGCAATGCAACTATTGATGATATGAAACTAATGATGAAAAATGATTGTTCCCAATATCCAGGTGTACTCAATATTTGTTTCAAAAAGAGATACGTATCTTTTCCAACATCCAAAAATCTATTATACATCCACTAAATGAATGCAATCTATATGAATTATGTAGTCCTAAAAATGCCAAATGAACCACTCATTGTTGTCATTTTGTGAACCAATTTTGTGCTTGATTTTCATCATTAAGCCTTTTGATATGTTGAAAGTTAGTACAAGAATCAAAGGGGATATTTGCACTGATGATGACCTGATTACAACTTTCATGATGTTTGATATAGAAAGTTAATACAAGAATTGAGGTATATTTGGACCAAGATGACCTGAGTATTGCTTGTGTAAACAAGTAGAAGTTAATATTTTTCTTATGCAAATCATAAAATTTCATCAATGATACTTTTGTAAACCATGTATCTTGACAAATTTGCACAATAATAATGATTAACTTACAGATAGCAATCAAAGAAAAATCATACTCCTTCTTTGTGACTCTAGTTCAATAAATCATTGAGTCACTCTAGAAATATGATGTCATCAAATTTCAAAATAATAGTTCAACTTATGCTTTAAATTTTTCATTCATTTCATTTAGATTAAGATTATTCAAGTTGTGTCAGTTTATATGTGACATGTCTGATAGCTTCTTTGACCAGGCTTGATTTGATATTTGATTTTTGATTTGGTATTCTAATACTTGACACATGTTGTTTGTCTGCCAAAAATTTCAAAATTTGATTGCCCCTAGTGAGGTTGCACCTTCATTCCAAACTAGACACAACTATTGTTAGGAATATAAACAATGATCATCAAGCCATGATGAAATTTTTGGAATTTCAAGGAAATATTGTGCGCATGATGCAAATGTCATGGCAAGGGATGGATTTGGTGTTGAAACAAATGGATATGAATGAATGATGTAGAACGTAAACTAATAGATGGAAGAGCCAACTAAATCACAAACAATGCCTATTTGTCAGGTTTTCACAATTTTATTTTTTTGCACTTTTTCAGATTTTGTTAAAAAAAGTTCTTTTTTTTTTTTTTGATTTTTTTTGTATGTCAAAAGGATGCTTGTTTGCCAGGTTTTTACCCTGATGACAATTTATTCAAGAATTTTTTTGATTTGTATACATTTTTTCATTACTTTTTATACTATTTTTATATTTTTAAACATAGAACTTCTTTAGATGGATGTTGTTGGTTGGATCTTCAAGAAGGTCCCCTGCTGGCATAGATAATTGATATGCCCCTAAGCCATATGCTACAATGACGATGAATGGACCCAGACAATTGGGCTTGAAATTTACTTTCTTTTCCCAATCTTGTTGGTTGCGTGGGTTTTCTTTGAGTACCAATTCAACCACTTGAAATGTGTGTGGTTTGACTTTGCGATTGTAGCTACGTGACATAATTTTTTGATAACCCTTCAAGTGATTGGTTGAACTTTGGCATCTCTCATCAAGTAGCTCTAGTTCTTCTAGTCTTGAAAATTTGTAATCCTCATCAGTTATGAGTCCCTTCAGTGAGACTTGAAGTGATGGAATCTCAACTTCCAGTGGCAAGATGGCTTTTGCTCCATAGACCAAGGCATATGGGGTAGCACCTTTTGGCGTGTGAATGCTGGTTATGTATGCCCACAAAGATGGATTTAATTGGACATGCCAATCATGACCGACGTTATTCGCCGTCTTCTTCAAGATCTTCAGAATTGTTTTGTTAGAAGCTTCTACTTGGCCATTTCCTTGTGGATAATAAGACATAGAGAACTTGTGTTGGATGTGAAATATTTCACAAAGTTCATCAACATCTTGATTCTTAAAAGGTCTTCCATTATCCATGATAATGGAGCTATAAATGCCATACCGACATATGATATAATTCAGAATGAAAGATAAAATTTATTTGTCGGTCACCGTTGTTAAGGGAACAACTTCAATCCACTTAGTAAAGTACTTAGTGGCCGTTATTATGAATTTGTGTCCATGTGATGATGATGGGTGTATCTTGCTAACTAGATCTAGTCCCCATTGAGAAAATGGCCATGTGGTAGTGAAGGGTTGTAATTCCTGAGTAGGAGCATGGATGAGATTTTCATGAATTTGACATTTCAGACATTTATTCACAAAGACGAAGGATTCATTTTCCATGGTTGACCAATAGTAACCCATTCTTACAAGTTTCTTAGCCAAGGTTAGTCCACTTGAATGATTCCTGCAAATACCACCATGAACCTCTTGCAAGGCCTTTTCCAATTCATCACGTTTGAGACATCTAAGGAGGGTACCATCAAGACCACATCGGTATAAGGTATCGACGATTAGGGTATAACGATAAGATTGGCATATGAAGTTTCTTTTCTAATTCTAGGAAAAATCTGAAGGTAAGACAATACCTTCCAAATAGGCATAGATTTTTTGGTATAAGGGGGAATCAGAACAAGTTAGGTGATAGATGATTTTGGTTTCAAGATTTTCATAGGTAGGAGAAAATATTTGTTCCACCAGGAACTCATATCGAGCCTATTTTTTTGACAATTGCAATAGTGACCCAATTGTAGCTATGGCATCTAAAACTTTTTTGTTGATCCACAAAATTTGCATGAACTTGATCTCAACAAAATAATTTTTGAAATCATCAACCATATTTTTGTAAGGCATTAACTTGTCATATTTATTCTGATAGTCATCATTCATTTGATTGATAGCATGTTGTGAATCACCAAAAACTTCTAGCTCTATGATTCTTGAGTCCAATGATATTCTCATTCCAATGAGCAATGCTTCATACTTGGCTATGTTATTGGTACAAGGAAACAAAACCTAATAAGACTTTGGAATGGTATGTCCCTAAGGAATGAGAAAAATAATTCCTACCCCCGAGCCATGTTGTGTGTAGGACCCATCAAAATAAAGTGTCCATGATTGCTTGGTTGTTGTTGTGAACACATTTGCATCTGAAAATTCAATGTGCATTGGATGGTCTATTTGTAAAGGAGCTTACGCCAACTGATCTGTTATGACCTTCCATTTGATTAGCTTTTGATCCACATAGTGAATTTCGAACTCACATAAGATCATTACCCATTTATCCAGTCTTCTAGGTAAGGTTGTTTTGCTCAAAAGATACTTTAAAGGATCAATTTTAGCCACAAGTTTGACTATATGAGCCAACATATAGTGCCAAAAAATTTTAGAAGAAAACACTACTTCCAAACAAGCCTTTTCAATGAAAGTGTAATTTATTTCATGTCTTGTCAATTTCCTTCTTAAGTAATATAGGGCTCACTCTTTTCCTGTTGTATCCTCTTGTGCCAATAATGCCCCCATGGATAAAATTGTGGTAGAAATGTTCAGTAAGAGTGGTTCACCTTGCACTGGTGGGATTAATACTAGTGGGATCATTAGATAATACTTGATCTGATTGAATTCTTCTTTGCACTTGCCTTCCCATTTGAATGGAATATTTTTATGCAAGAGATGCATGAATGGAAAACTCTTGTCTTCTAGTTGTGTGATGAATCTCCTGATGGATTTTAGTCATCCTTGCAATGACCCTAGTTGACTAATGTTATTTGGTGGAAAAATTTCTAGGATGGCTTGAACCTTTGCTAGATCCACTTCAATTCCTTTTTCTGATACAATATAGCCTAGGAGATTTTTGGATTTTACCCCAAAGACACATTTCTTGGGATTGAGTCTGACCTTAAAATTTTCCATTCTGATAAATATCTTAGATAAGATATCTAGATGTCCCTCCCTTGTGTTTTATTTTTCTAAGAGATAATCTACATAATCCTCTATGAATGTGTGCATCATGTCATGAAAAATTATAGTCATTTCCCATTGGTATATCGATCCCTCATTTTTGAGTTCAAATGACATTACATTCCAACAATATGTACCCCATGGACATGTGAATGTAGTTTTATCTTGATCTTCAGGTGCAATATTGATCTGGTTATACCCAAAAAATCCATCAATCAGAGAATGCATGGCATGCCCTACTGTCAAATCTACAATCATGTCAATGTTGGGTAAAGGAAAGTCATCTTTTGGGCATGCTTTATTTAAATCCCTAAAATATGTGCATATTCTAATTCATCCATCTGGCTTTGACATAGGTACAATTTTGGGGATCCATTCTTCATAGTTGATAGACCGAATGAATCCTACATCCAACAACTTCTTTAATTCCTCTTTGACTAGTAATGCAACATGTGGGTACATTTTTCTGAGATTTTGCTTTATAGGTTTTACCCCTGGCATGATGGAAAAATGGCGCATTATAAGATTTTGATCTAATCCAGGAATATCTACATATGACCATTCAAATTTTATTTGATTATCCTTTAGTAATTTTGTAGATTTGAGGATTTATTCCTTTGTCAAAGATGCAAAAAGTTGCATGATTTTTGACTGCTCCACAATGGCTATATTGATTACCTCTATTGGTTCTATCAAAACAAATGATCTCTCCTAATAGTGCTTAGGGAGAGTGTCAATTTTTCCATCTTCCAGTGCCTTTGAAAGGTTTTCACCATCAGATACACTCTTTATTTTTTCTTTTGCTAGATCTAATACTGCCTTTTTTAAGTTTTCACCATTAGATCTATCTTTATATTGTTAATTTTGCACCTGAAAAACTTGGCACTATCCTAACTAAGATTTTGATCTTGAAATTCAGTAGTGGAAATTTTTTTTGGTCTGGATGAACAAAGAAAATTCACAATGGTTTCATCATTAGCGAAGGTTGGGATATCAATTGGTTTAGTTTTCTCCCAATTAATGAGTTCGGGATAGACCAAGGGCAAGGGATCATCTGGTTCAGTAAGGTCACTAGCTATTAGGGTCATGATATGGTTATCATTTTCACTATGAGGAAGATCTATGATGGTATCCTCCTGTTGATTATCCATTTTTATTTGAATCGAATTTTCATCACTTGATTCATGGTCACTTTGAAGTATGTAGTAAAGTGGAAGTCTTGAGCTTTCCCCTTGTGCGAGCATGGATGTATATTTTTTTATAACATCCACCTGTTTGTCTCTCTAGAATTCATCATTATAAATGGTATCCCACTCATACTCATTTGAATCAATGTCAGAATTCTTTTGCAATCTCATAATTGTCTCAACTATCTCTTCATTGGATTTCTTTTGGAATGCTTCTCTTGTGTCTTCACCATATCAGAGTTTGGTTTTATCTTTTGGACGCATTGTTTTTGGATGGATAGGTTCCAAAATTCCTTCCTTTCTCTTGCCTATGGGGCCATTTCCTTCATAACCCATTCATTGCATTATTGTATAACCTTTCCATATTGCTCAGTAGGTAACTTGACATGCTAGACAAATTCATCTTCATATTTATATAGCCAATTGAGGATAGCTCTATCTTCAACTTTATTTTCTTGATTGTCTTCCTTGATGAATCTTCCATCAAACTGGGTGATGGGAACTGAAGCTTGTGTTCCTAATGAGGAAGTCATGGTGGTTTTTTGTGTGGACACTGTAGGTTGACC
Source organism: Sequoiadendron giganteum (assembly GCA_007115665.2). Classification (NCBI taxonomy): domain Eukaryota; kingdom Viridiplantae; phylum Streptophyta; class Pinopsida; order Cupressales; family Cupressaceae; genus Sequoiadendron; species Sequoiadendron giganteum. The sequence continues at coordinate 152,710,749 of CM021109.1, read as the reverse complement.
ACATGACCTTGGAGAAATGGGTAAGTTAGGGAGACATAAAGAATATTCTCCCACTCTATTGTCTTTTAATTGCAACTTGGCACCAAAGCTCTTTATTAATTCTTTTGTTTGATAATTTTCTTTGGAAACAACAATATCAAGAGCTTCTCTATTGTGTGGGACAAAAGAATTGTGGGTTTCTCTAAGGTTAGATCAAATCTTCCTGTTGTTATGATCTGCAGGTATGGTTATTTCTTTTTTGCGATATGGAAATTTTGGACATTGATGATAAGTAGACGGTATTTCTTTCATCTCATGAATCCATGGATGATGCAAAAGTATGTTATAAGATAAGTCTTGATCCAGAACCTGAAAAAAAGTGTTCTTTACAATATGTCCCACTCTGATAGGTATCATGATGAGGCCTTTAGAAGCTCATTCCTCATCATCATATGCTTTGAATGCTATTTTTCTCCTTGGATCAATAGACTCTTCATAATACCCTAAGGAAAGAACCAATTTTAAAGTAAAAATATTTAGACTGGCTCCCCATGTATTAAGACACGTTTGATTCAAGTTTTGTGAACCATGAATTCTAGATAAATTGATGAATTATTAAGATGGGTCATGGAGGAATCATCCTTCTTAGAAAAGGATAGGCATGTGGGTGAGTACAAGTACGAGTCATTCCATGATGGTGGTTTAACTCATGATTCATAATCTCTCTATAGTGGCAGTGTGATGGCATTTTGATTCAAAATATCTCTGAGAATTGATTCAAGGGACTAGACCAAGGGAGTAAAACTCCTTCGATTTGAGAAAAATCATGATTGATTTGCAACCAAGTTTTGATTGTTGCTGAGTTTATTTTAACGGTTGTTAGCCACATTTCCTGTGTTGGTGTTGTTTCCATTATTGGAATTATTATTGCCTTGGTTAGTGGAATTTCCATGATTTTTTTGTTGCGTTGGACACCTAATACATTGAGAATGGTTGTCTTTGTATTAATGTTATTGGCATCTACCACCTCATCATTTACAACATTCTTATTTCTAGTCCAAAATCATGATTTATTATTGTTTTTGTTTTTGTTGTTATTGTTATACGAATTTGGACCATCTTTGTAAAGCTTTAACACTCCTCTCTTGACCAAGGCTCCTTGGATAGTGATTTCATTTTCAATCAAATTTTCAAATGATGGAGGGCAATGGAGATTAAGCTTGTAACTCATTTCTTTATTTAGACAATCAATTCAAATTTTCATATTTTCCTTTTAAGGAACAAGACAGGAATATCTTGCAAATAACCTTCTCCATATTTGTAAGAATGTGATGAAGGGTTCTCAATATTTTTATTTTCTCAACATAAATCAAGCATGGTTATCTAATGTTGTATATTATAGGAGTATTGAGATATGAATTTATTCATTAAATCCTCAAACATTTTGATGGGGGGAGTGATTTTGGAGAGCCACTCCATGGATTGTCCACTAAGACTTCATGGAAAAAATTACATCAATTATGTATCTTCATGAGGAAACTCTAACCTCATATTTCAAAAGTCTCTCACATGATCAATGGGGTCCATTTTTCCATTGTATCTATCAAATTTTGATATCTCACAATTCTTTGGAAAAGGAATCATGTTTAGATTCCTATCAAAGGGATGTGGACATATGTCTTCCAAAACATATTTCTTGGTTGCACCCCCCTGTATTTCTTTAATTTGTCCTTGTAATGCTCTTATCTGTTGAGTAAAAGCACTAAAATAATTAAGGGGAGCTTCAAGATCCTATCTAATCTTTTATGTATTGAAATCAGAGGGTAGCTTAGTTCCTTGATTTTCTAGCAAAATAAAGTATCTTTCTTTATTTATCTCTAAAATTTTGTCCAAGAGAGTATAAAATTGCAGATCCTATTCTGCTTCTTGAAGAATTTCTTCCGTTACTTCATCATTTGAATTATTCCCATTGTGAAGCTTGTGAAAAATATTTTATTTCTTATCACCCATGTTGCATAGTGGATTTTCCCTTTCGTCTTCTTCTATGTGATTTCGAGATCTTGTGACAACATGCATAAACTTATACCAAATTTATACTAACTTTGATCACAAATAGGAGAGTTCAATTTTTTGGATATATTAGTTATATTAGAATGAGAATTATACTGATATGACTAAAGGAATTTCTAATTTTTAGCTCATGATTGCCAAGTTGAAAGGATGATGATCATGTTAGAAGAATTAAACTAAAAATTGGAAACAGATGTGCTGATGCACTTTGCAATTTTTGATCTTAGTTTTGGGAAAATAAGGAATTTGAAAAAGCTTAATACTTCCAAGTTCTCTATTGTAACACTTTATTAGGGTGATTGGAATACTGAATTAATGGTTGGGGGATATATGAATGGCGAATGGGTTGATTCCAATTACGGCTTTATGATATAGCTCTTTATTGATTGTAAGCTTGAGAATAAAAAGGTTCTAAATAAAAGTCGTTAATGAAACCTCTATCAAATTTGATGGGACTTTAATTTTCTAGGAGAATTAGGCTGGGGTTTTAGGGTTCCAAAGTTACCCCTGGTAACTTTGATTATTGACCTTCTAAAGTATACCTCTTGTTATGTTTCAATAGTGACCTGCTGCCAGGGACAACCGGTTACTTAAGTGAGGTTTTATCCCTCTCGGGTCGTGCATTACCGGCCCTGTTTCACCTAATTCGTCGGTCTTTTGGCATGATGACTTATGTTCTATACCACTGGGATTTTCAATGTGGGCCCCCACTTCAATGTTCTATCAGAAGCCTGATGAACCATCCAATCACAAGGATGGATCTTAGTCGCTCCTCACAGACCTCGTGGGTTTTCCTACTGACGTCATCAAAGTGGTGTGAGGCTCGTGAGATGTTGCCATCTGGCATGAACGGATGTGTGGGTTCTCTTCCCGAGGTGTTGGATATGACATGGAGCTATCTTTTCACTGGTGATGGCCATTAATAACAGGGTTAATTATGGTTTCTCGCACATCTCGCACGAGCAGAGTAAATATCCGGGAGGGTATTGCGAGGACTGCGAGGATATGACACATGGCTTCCTTTTTCCTTCAAGTGGAACTATGTGGGTCCCCTGTGTGGTTCGGATCTACTATTTTGAGGATTTTGATTGGGTATGTTTTCTGAGGGTGCTGAGATGGATTGTCAATATCTGTGGACTTAATCTGCGCCCTCTGATTTGTCACAATGTTGTCCAAATTGACGGTTCAATTTCAAGCAGGGGGTGTGTGAGTTGTTCGCATGGCATGCGTTGCTTGGCTGTTGCTCGTGTCATTAATGGCATGGGTTTCCCTTCTCTAGAGGATCTCCACCTGATTGCCTCTGGTATGCGAACAGTGCCATCCTGCTAGGAGTATTCATGGTTATCTAGGTCACTAATTATTCAAATGCTTGAATTGCCTTCAAGTAATTGTACCCGACATGTAGGGCTGCTATATAAATGTTGAATGAGTTGTATGCAATCGGCATTACATATTCTTATATCTATGTACAAGAGGGTCTCTTTGCCTGTGTGTTGTAGAAGCTCTGTTTCTTTCATGGATAAGTTAATTAAGCGCAGGAGTGTGAGGCTGAGATACCATGGGTTGCCAGTCGTGATGCAGCCTGCCACATCCATATCACTAGAGGGTGCTATGAGAAATACTGGAAAGAAGCCAATGCACTGTTCATCCCCGGTAATCATTTCAAATTCAGATGAATCTGATACTGACTTGGACTACAAGTGCTACTTGGCCAGCTTAACTGAACTCTTGGGAGTTGACGAGGAGGTTGTGGCAATTAAACCGATAATTGCACGGGCACCAGCTCCAGCAGTTGGGGGTGATGCTCGTAAGGCTGATAAGGGAGATGTGGTTCCATTGCTGTCACAAGCGCGGACTCGAAGCGGTCACCTGTACTGGTGCCGTGTGTTTTCTTGATGGTTACCGGTGATGGGTTCATTTGACATGTTTTCTCTTGTTGTTTCATCGTCTGGGTGTGGATGTGGACGTGCACGTGCTTGGCATGAAATTTTGTTTTCCGACTAGTTATTTTGTAACTGTTTTTGATTCCTTCGATCATGCACGATGTCATCTAATGATAAGGAATGTAAATTTGAATTTCACTGTGTGTTGAAATTCAATTTGGTATCACAATGTAGCCTAATGCTTGTTGCTCTCCTGTTGTATAAAAGGAGATTTCATAGCTCATTGTGGGGTCTGAATTTTTTGGGTCCAAAGCTTGGAAGTTTGTACAGTCCATCTTGTAGTTGAAGGTTATGAATATTTTATTCAGGAAATCATCCCGAGTGGGATTTGTATATAGATTAGTATGCTATGCTTTTTAAATTACTGATATCGAAAGAAATCTATAAAATTAAGATGGTTTACTCTCCTATGTGTGTGCCATGGATTATGAATGGAGTTATCAAGGGTTCCTCCTTTCAGTTTCAATAATTAATTGAAAGTGTGATTAGTTTTCTTGCTTTATCTTAAGAAGTTAATCAAGTGCTTGAGGATTCAATTACATGTTCATGGTTGTATATGCTCAGGATTCTTGAAGAAGTACTGTTTTAGTGTACTGAAATATCTCATAATAGTAATGCTATATGAAGATAGGTTCATTGTATCGGGATTTTATTCTGTATGACTTCGTTACCCAATGGATGAGACAATGGACAAATTTTTGTATCCTCTTGTTGGTTCAAGATTGTAAACTCTAAGCAAGGAAATCCAAATACTGAACATAAAACACTTGATCAAAACCTTGTCCTCCTCCGAGAGGTATTGTAATCAATAAGTGGGTCAATTCAATTGCTCTTGGGAATTGGTAATCATTCTCTAGTTTTCCAATACCATGAAATGATCTTTATCCCTGTGAGTGTGTAGGAATTGTGATCTGTATGTGGGAAGTGTTCTTACCAATCATGAGGAGTTCATATGAACACGCTAAGGGTTAACCCCCTAGGTCTTACAAAGCCTGAAGTGTAGGGGAAATGTGTATCCATTCCATTTCCTTTTAGTTGACCATTAGTGATTGTAGTTATCCTTGATAGGGGTTGGCCACCTCTTAGATACCTTCAATCTCTATATGGATTTTTAAACACCAACATAATTCATGATATTGATGAGCGAATGTTCAGTAATCAAGTAAGACTTTCCTACTTTGATATAAAAAGTGTTTCCTTTCTAAAATCTATTTGTAGCTAAGAGGATATTTTGGCTTCTTCATCCTTTTATTAAGATATTTATTCACAAATGTTGTAGATTTCTAGTCTATAAGCATAAAAAAGATCAATATGGGTGCTTGGTCAAAAGATTGTTGACGACCGATTGTATCAGAAAATTATTTTGACTCAAACAGGTAGATATGCTATTCTGTAATTGGGATGCACTAAAATTTCTAATGCATGTGCTAAAGGATCAGATCGATGTATTGAAATGTTGCATGGATGCACTGAAACAGAGCATGGATGCACTAAAATAGAGCATATATGCACTAAAAAAGCATAAATGTGTTGAAATAGAGCAAGGATGCACTGAAACATAGCAAGGATACACTAAAACATAACATAAATGCACTAAAATATCCAATCAATGTGCTAAGACAAACATGTTTTGATAGTTTTCTAGATTGGATGTTCTTTATCTGATTTAATGTTTGGAAAACATGACATGTATTAGAAAATAGTTTTTTTTTAAGTCCTAAAATCTAAACAAAGAGTGTATGTTCTTGAGATTTCCATAGTTATTGAATAAAATAAGCACTTCAAACAAACTCACTCTTGTCAAAAAAGGTCATCATAATTACCACAACCCACATCTTAAAATTGTGTCAACTCACACAACCATGTCACCCCCTAGAGGGCACCCATGTTTTTGTCTTTTCCAGGTGTGTACTCAAAGTGAGGTTTCTCGATCCCTTGAGCAAATAGTCCTTGGAAATTATATGGTGACTGTCTTGGGGGAATATTCTTCCCTCCCCTTGCACTATGAGTATTATGATGTTTGGTTACTGACATGGTTGGCTTCTACACTAAGGTTCATATTAAGTATTTTTGTTTAGTGCGGAAAACGATATACTCCCTCAAGAGACCTCCCAACCTTTAAAACAAAGGCTTTAGGGATGGTTATCTTGCACACTACTATTGAGTGGATGTTCATAAACAACTTAATTTTATTTAGAGTGGGTTGGAATCCTTGGCTTTAGGTGTTCCCACTTAGGTCGTTCCTCTTGGGTGAGTACTTTTTTCACACAAGAGAAGGCCTTCTAAAGGATGTAATAAAGCATGAAATAAATTAATGAAAATATGAGTCTGGCATTTTGATCACCCAATTAAGGGGAGAGCATAAGCCTAGCACCCAACAATCACAATAAATAATTTTGTTCAAATTTTAATCCCAAATGACAAATTTGCTAAGCTAAGTGAAGATGTTGCTTCACAAAAAACATGGGATTCATTTTAACCAAGATAAATTAACTATTTGGTGACTACCCTAAGATCGGTTTATTCCAGATTTAAATGTCTATCCTAGGATTGCTTCATTTTAAACTTATGCATTAAATAAAAATATTTTTCCATGGACGTGTTGGAATCAAGATTAAATTTTTATAGTCCTCTAGATGTGCTAAAATAACACATAAATGTGCTAAAATAGAGCATAAACATGCTAAAATAAATTTAGGGATGCACTAAAACAAGAAAAATTGTGGTAAAGGAACATATAAATGCACTAAAACATAATGAAAAATCATTGAAACAATCCTCATATGCGCTAAAAGAACCCAAAAATGTACTAAAATTTGTCTCATATGCACCAAACCGCGAGTCTAGTCTGTAACCTGTCAAAAAGCCTACAATAAAAAAATAAAAAATGGGGCAAGGGGCCCCATGGTTGGCACCAAAAATGTGTGTGTGAATATGTGTACTAATTAAAAGGATAAACAAAAACACCAATGCGACATTATATTAAAGAAATCTTAATTTAAAGACAAACAAACTATAAATACAATAGATTCTTCAAAGACGTCCCATTGTCCTCTATCTCCAAGGATTCGTTTTAAGCTACTTGCTCTCATATTTTGTAAGTAGTAGCTTGGTAGAATGACAACCTAGAGAATGAGACTATGCAACATGCATGTCCATTGCTAAATTATATGAAATGTTGAAGCTAAAATTATATGAAGGATAAAATGATATACTTAAGAAAACATGATTGCCAAATGCTGGATAAAATGCAACTATAGTAATCACGCTAAATTTACCAAATCTAGGATCCTTTTCAATTCACAAATAGGCTATATTTATAGATTTCTGGAGACAAAATTCTAGTTGGTAAAGATCGATGATTGAGATTCAAGCCCGTCAAGATGAATAGTGGAAGATTGAGAAGCTGAGAGAAAGATGGAAGGTGGAGAAAAATATGGAAGATGTTTTCAACCCACAAAACCTTTTCCATTCAAAAATGAAGGAAACTTTCCATTTGTGCATTTCAATTATGAGGAGTTGGTCGGCAGTTGAAGATAATTCCATTATTAAATTATTAAATTATTTAATTATATGTGACAAGGATTTTAGAAGCTTCCATAATTAAATAATTAATATTTAATTGTGTGAGAAATGAAAAAGGAAATTAATTAAATATTTAAAATATTTAATTATGTGTGAAGTGAGAAATGTGTTTTAATTAAATATTTAAGATATTTAATTAAATGTGGAGCGAAGAATATTCTTTTTATTTAAATTTAAAATTCAAACTTAAAGTAGCTTGATAATTAATATAAATAAATTATAAAATTTATTTAATTAATTAAGAGGAGGATGAAAAATGATAACAATTAAATAAACTTATTTATTTAATTGAATTTAGAAGAATTAGAAATAATGAACGATACAAATAAATAATTAAATTTATTTATATGTAGATGACTTTAGAAGATTAATTAAATAATTCAAATTTAATTAATTTTCAGGCTTGATTTAATGTGACCATTTTTAGATGTATACACCTACATCACAATATTAGCTCCAAAAAAATGCATGATGCAAGAAGACTTTGACATGATGGTGAAACTTAGTGAAATGGCCTTGTATTTATAGGTATTTTAAAATAGAAAAATAGGTTAGGGTTCAAAACACATAGGATTTTATATTAAATTTGGAATGTCACACCAAAATTACTATAAATAGAAAGGGAAAATGGGGTATAATGAACCTGCCTATTTTATATTTCATTTAGGAAATTAGATCCTCCAAGATAGAATTCACTTTCAACCCTTAGGTTGATCAATTCTATGAAAGATCTGCAAATTTCCTTTGTGTTTGAATGAGGTAAATATGATAAAATAACACTTTTGGGAGATGAAAATATGATATGAAATCACCTCAAATATGTAAGACAAGACTTATTTCATGTAGATGCAACATAACTATAATAGAAAAAATCAATTTTATGCAAATTCGATGAGTGGAAGATACTTAGAACCTACCTAAAAACCAGTTACAAAGTGTCTTTGGATAGAAACAGTGAAAAAAATAACTAAACAAGGGTTTTGGGAGAAATATTAAAAATACCAAATGCACTCATTTATGATATGTAAAGGTTGGATCTAAAAGATGAAACATAGGGCTATCAAAAATAGTAAAACTTTTAGAAAATCTAGAAAGGGAAAATGTCGTGTACATATCACAAAACATTGTTTTCAAAATATGTCTTGGGACTCATTCACCTATAAGAAAATGGGTCTTTATAGATGTTTTCATAATTTATTTTTGGGTCCTCTGCTCTTGTCTCTGCACTTCTAGATCCTCTAGGTTTCATATTTAGATATTCAAAAACAAATTTAGGATCTGAGTTTCCATGAGATGACAACAAAGGTGACATCAAATGCAACTTTTCAATTTTTCACTTTTGAGATCTTCAATTTTTTTTCAACCTATGAACCTATAAATCTACAAAACACGAAGAAAGACAGAAAAATGTTTTCGTTTAGGTGAATGGGGGATTTCCTTGGTCAAACGCCATTTTGGTAATCAAACCTTGAATTGAAATAAAGCATGAACGAGGGAATGAAGAATGAACAATGTTATGTTACCACTAAATAAACCCTTGAATGAACCTTTGAAAATATAAAATCTTCACATTGATATTTCATTAAATGGCTTCAATGTATGTGGATCTTGATACTTGAATTTTGCTTTGAATTTTTGACTTGAAGGGTTGAAACCTACATGACAATGTTAGCTCCAAAAACATGCATGGTTACAAAAGACTTTGACATGATGCTTGATATATTGAATGTTTAAAAAAATTCTTGATAAATCTTCTCTTGAATGCTCAGGACAATAATATTCTCTTGTTAAGTTCAACTCTTACTAGATTAATTGAATTGATAAAATAACATTGTATTTATAGACATTTTCAGCCTCCTACAATGATTTAACAACTAAGCCTTCATGACACTCTCAAATTCTGCAAATTTGAGATGCCTACTTCAACAATTTTGCTTCTGCACTTTCAGAAGTGCAATTGAACAATCAGTCCTGACTGACCCGCTTTGGAGGCTTACAGTTTAAAGCTTGTTGATTGTCGTGTAAAACCCATTTGCAGACATACTCAGTTGACCTATGTGAGAAGGCATGTCAAATTTTAGCTTCCCATGATAAGTTCTGATAGTGTTTCAAAAAGTGAAGCTGGAGGATTTTGCACTATTCTGTTGTTTACAAATTGTCAGTTTGCGAAACAGCTTCCTGTTTGAGCTTGGTTTTTGCAACCAGTTCATTGTCATGTCAGAATCAATGTTGTTCCATATTACTCATACCTAAATGATCTCGAGTGTCAGTTTGTAGAGCTTCATGATCTGATTTGCTATTTTTAGCAGATCGAAACCAAATGCAGTTTGTTCTGTTTTGCAGCTACTTTCCTGACAGTGTTTCTGAGTGGTCAATTTTGATCGTTAATATCTTTCTATCGCTGATGTTTCAAAACAATTCCTTTTGCACACATGCTCAGGATACCTTAATGTTCCACCATGTCTTATGGAAATTCGCCAGGAGTTGATTTGCTATTTTAGAAATGGGTAGTTGGATGAGTTTTAATTGGTGTAAAACAGCTGTTGTTTCAAAACACCCTGACTGAATAAATTTGTCGATTAATATCCACTTCCTTGTAATCTCTTTCTCTGAGCCATCTTTTGCACTATACTCTTGGATCAAACAGCTATATGTTTACAAGTTTTTATGGTTTCATGAGGTCGTTTGACCAGTTTCAAGGGCAATTCCTGAGTCAACCTGGCCTGTTTTGACCATTTTCCAAATGTGTCGAAAACAGTTTTTAATGAAGACCCAGTTCGTTTTTCAGCTTCAGAAGCATTCAAAATGCAATGTCAGATCATTTCAAGGTGAATTTTGTTTCAAAATGAAAATTTGTTTTAGCCGAACCCACATGGGGCCCGACACGCCTTGCCTAGTTGTGAGATTACGAGTGTTGTAATATTGGTCATTTCAAATGAGTTATTTAGGATAGGGCAGTAACATTGAAGTTTCATGTTTACATTCATGAAATTTTTCCATTGAATGAATGAGGACACAACCTTTTTACAAATGATAATCGACGTGTGTTGAACCAAAATTATGAAGGCAATTTGTTACCTTATACACTCTGATTGTTGCTCACCTGAAAGAGGTACAACAAAGCTCCATTGGGAAGCCTTGTGGTGGGGATGGTCCAGTTGATGTGTTTGATGTTTATTGTTCAATTTATTACATGGGGATGAAGAAGTGTTTGGTAGTAATTTTCTGCATGCATTATATTCATATCTGCAGGAGCATAAGTTCAATCTCGGAAGCATGGAGGATAAGTAAATTTCCTCCTCCTACACATACACTTTATATGGTCTAAGTTTTGAATTAATGAAAAGGTATTGTCAACTAAAAAATTGTCAAATGAAAGCCTAGAGGGATGCTTTTCATTACAGGCCATGGACAGAATGAATATGTTGAAGATGCCTTAAAAACTGTCAAGCAAATGCAAGGAGCTAGCATAGTCAACATGAGGGGATATAGTCTGCACCATGGAAAGGAAGGGTACGCACAACCACTAGAAACAAATGCAGCCAGTCGGGAGATGGTGAGAGCCAGTGAGGAGGAGCCTATGTAGGAAATGTGAGGGAGCCCATGCCAACAGTTATGGTGGGCGCATCCGGTGAAGAAGAGAGCCCACGACCACCATGATGGAACCACACAAAATAGCAAAGAGCCCACGCCTAGGAAGAAAAGAAGACCAGAGGGTAGGGGTCACAGCTAGCACAAGAGTAGAGAAGGCACGGGGAGACCAATGGGAGATGCTTAGGAGCCTGCGCTAGCTTGAAATGCAAAGAGAGGCACCAGTCAGCAAAAGGAAGCTCACAAAGTGTAGGAAGGAGCCCACAATCAAACAAAAGGTGAAGGGGAGACCCGTGGGTGAGGAGCCCTGCACACCATCTATAGAGGAAGTATGGAAGGCCTGAAACATGGAGGGAGATTTCCAAACCCGTGAGCAGTTTGGAGTGTTTTGAAGAGGCCGAGCATTAAAGGCCACCATTACTAGAGAGGGAGAATGGAGTGGTGCAGCCAATGCAATGGTGTAGCCAGCAAGAGGACCCATGCCCATTGAAGGGCAACCTGCAAGTGGAAGGAGTGCAATGGTGGGAGACTTGCATACCAAGTAGGGTGAAGACCCGAGAAAGTCAAGCAAAGTGGAGATTAGGGCATTTCTCGCAAGCCTCGCAAGAGGAAGGATGACATCACGGAAACTCTTGCGAGGTGTACGATAAAACCATGGAGGAGCTTTTATTAAAAAAATTCAAAAGGTTACATGGTTTGAGGTATAGAACATGATGGAATATTTTAATTCCTACCTCGCGCGCCATGCGGAAAATTTGGTGACATCATGGTAAATGGTGCGGGGTTGGCAAGAAATCACGGGAATGCCAGTTATTAAAAATTTAAAATGGTTAATGATGTTTGTGATTAAATGTGGGGTGGGCCCATTGCTATTTTTAAATAGCAAGGAATTATTTAGTGGTAAAATATGTTACCCGAGCAAGTAAAGTATAAAGAGTAAAATATTTCACATATGAAATATTTAATGGTGCACAGGAGTAAATAGTCTTTGCTACAGTAGGATAAATATTTTACTCAGTTAGTAAAATATATTTGATAAAGCAAGATATGGGTAATTCTGCAATTAAATATTTTAAATGAATTATTTAAAATATTTAAAGTGAGTGGAAGTATATTTTCCGAAAGTGAATTTATTCACTTTATAATCAGAGGACTATTACATGTTGGAAATACAATGTGCAATTACAACATCATAAGGTAAGGAAATATTTCAAAGTATTGCTGCAACAGAAATAAAAGGCAGAAAACAAATGTACACGGGAGGAGGTTTTTTGAGCAGCTAGATGAAACAAGAAGAATCTCCACATGGGCAGATTTTTTGTTGCTGGGCAATCATGAGCAAATGTTGTTTGAGGGAATATTTGTTGCTACAAAGGAGAGAAGATATTATTTTCAATTTGATCAATGGGAATGGAGTTGCCATGTGTTTGCAACAGATTCAAATTTAGGGCTTCCTTTATTTCCTCCATTCTCTATATCTTCTCTTCTCTTCCCATTGTAAAGGGTTCTAAGTTTTTTGTATTGGGCTGGGTAGATAGAGGTTTGTTAACTCTGAGTTTATTTTGAGTCTAGAAGCTATAATTTCTGATTCTATGAGCAAATACAGCCAATTTGTGCAAATAAATCATGAAATGTCTTTGCATTTTCATGAATATCTTCATTTTGTCTATACTTGTATAGTTAAATCATATGAATTCAATAATACAAAGTATTTTGAGTTTATCATCTCAAATTTCATGAGATTGTGTTATTTGTTTATGGGTCTCTTTCAAAGAAATGGTTAACACCTATGAGCACATAATAGTGATTTTAAGTGTGCAGGTTGGATTTGATAAGGAGAATTTGATGGATAATAGGAGTGGGATTGTTCGTGTAAGACACTAAGAGTTGATGCAAAGCATCAACAATTTTAGATCCATTGGTTGAATGCCATTTGCTAATAAAGTTGTCTTATGTATTTGACTCCATGGCCCAGAATTGGCACTGATTTATCTTGCAGCTTAATGCATCTCATAAACAAAATTTTAAATGTAAAATAATTCTTGTTCTTATTGTTTGGACAGTTGTGTTTGTCATGTTCTCCTTGCTGACTGGTGAAATTCATTCAATAGTTTTCCAATATTGAGTGATATTTTAGGTTTCTCAGCAATTCTGTGAGAGCATAATGTATTAAGCAATATCCTGTTGCTTGTGTGTCTAGATTGTTTGATATTGCTAAAGGGTTACCCCCCTAGGTCTTATAGAGCCTGAAGTGTAGGGGAAATGTGTATCCATTCCATTTCCTATCAGTTGGCCACTAGGCTTTGTGGTTCTTTATAATGGAGGTTGGCTACCTCTTAGGGAATTGCAAATCCTAGTTGGGTTGCATTTTTAAACACCAACAAAATGGCGACTCTGCTAGGGAGAATTTGATAAAATTCTAATTGCAAAATCTAGCCTTAAGAGTCAGTGGATAGAGTCAAATTATTTGTCATTCTGAATTAGTTCAAAGTTTGAAGGATTTGAACCCTGGAGAAGAATTTGTTGTAGTGAACCTGAACAGTTTTGTAATCTGTGGTGCTCTACTGGTGGAAAGGAACTTAGAGAAAAGTTTACATGTGAAAGAACTTCATACTGTTTGAAGTTCAGTCCTTTGTGAGAAGAGGTGGCGACTCTGTTTGATAGAACCTGTTGAAAATTTAAAGAAAGTTCTAGATCTACAAATATTACCAGTCAGGAAGACAATTTGTAGCAACTAAAAGGTTTCCAGGTATTCCTCACTCTTGGTTTTCAAGAAATTTCTTTATGAAAACCATACTTGAACATATTAGACAAAAATTTGGTTCCCTATTGAGTGATTAGCAGTAAAACAAGGAAAGGATAGTAATATTTAGTTTACATACTTCTGAACTATAATTTGTAGCCTATATATTTTGTTGGAGAACTATGCTCGTTCTTGAAATTTGCCCAATAAATAGATATTATGTGTAAATGCATTTGAATCATGCATTATGGTATTCTAAGATTGTTGTGAAAGGTAGAAATAGGGAAAATGAATGATCAAATATACAGTTGATATGTAAGATTTGAAAGAGGTATATCAAGATGCCTCAATACATGCATCCTAGCATGGGTCCAGATGGAACTATGGTTTGTGATGAGTCCCATCTAGATTGTCAAAAAGGTTTCAGCACTGGAAGGTACAAAGCTATCAATTTTAGTAACCTTAGTGGTTATCCAAATGAAATTCCAGCTAAAGTCAGAAATAGGTTACCAAGATTCATTGGTGATAAGGCTGAATCAACAATTAAACATTTGCAAGAGTTCAGTAATGTGATGGATGATTATGAGATTGATCACAAGGATGTGATCATGAGGTTATTTGTTCAGTCCTTGAGACGAGATGCAAGAGAGTGGTTCTTTTATTTACCAGCCTCTTCTGTTCATTCATGGGAAGAGCTCAAGGCAGTGTTCATGGAATAGTTTGGAGAAAGGATTAACCCTATTCTAATAAGGAAAAGGGAAAAGATGAATTAGTTCCATCTTTTAATCTCAGATTTTCAATGATCACAAGAGAGATCTCGGAGAACATAAGGCCAAATGATGCTGAATGTTTGGTCGTGTACCTGGGAGCATTTGACAAAAAAATAAGTTATCAGTTGAGGGATAAAGAGCCTACAACCATGCTCCAAGTATATTAGGTGGCTATAGACATTGAAAACAATTTGAGGTTTCCAATGATGAAAGGACATAGGGTTGTAAGTGTTGATCATCCTAACACACCTCAAGAGAATAGAACTCATGGAGCAGTTAGTAAAAATTCTTGTCAAGAGGGTAATGATGTTGCTGCTCCAGTTTCTCCATCATCACAATTTTCACAAAATATAGTGTCTCAAAATGAAGATGTTTGTTGTGTGAATGAGGACACTAACTATAATCAGTTTACAATCAGCACAAATGCAGATCTTTGCAGCAATAATGAAGAGGAAGGTACATGGTATGATGGAAAAATGAATATGCATGAAAGTTTTTCTTGCAATATCTTGTGTGATGAAAAAATAGAAGAGGTACAAGACATCATCCCATGTCAGGTTTTGATTAGTGAAAATGCTGCAATTGTTGATGATATTCCTTCTCAAGTTAGTGAACAAGACATTGAAGATGAAAGTTCAAGAACCTACTCTGAGGAATCTGAGCATGGTTTGTGCAGTGATAAGTCTTGTGATGGGGATGCTGATGAAGGTCAAATTGATTACTCTTCTGCTGAATATGAATGCCCATATAATGATGAAGAAGGTAATGAACCTGTTTATGCTTTTGCTCCTCATGACTGTTTATGTGAAGTAGAGATGAAAATGACAGTTCTACATAGGAAGGGTGACCATGCTGATTTTTCTTATGCTGGCCATACTAGCTTGAATGAAGTAGACTTGAAAAGTGTTATATCAGATGAGGATGATGTTAGTATGCAAGATGTGGAGGACGTGGTTTCACTCCCACATTATGTGGATATGGCAGAAATATCAAATGTATGTACTGAGCAATCTGAGGATGGGAATGAATTTGAAGATGTGTCTACCTGCTCTTCTAGTGATTGCAGCGAGTTTGAGTGCAATGATGACTTGAAGGATTTAAAAATTCATGCTGAAGAGGCTGAGACTCTTATGTCAGAAATAAATATAATGGAGAATCCATTGTTTGATGAGCCTCCATCTTCACTGGAGATGAGAAATGATGAAACCTATTGGTGGAGAGATAACCCACTCTTTGTTGAGAGTTCCAATGATACATTTCACACATGGTTGGAATGTGGTCTTGAGCAAGGAAATGAACAATTTGATAAACTCCTTGAGGGCACCTCTTATGACTATTTTACATTTGAAATAGATGTTGTAGGTAAGGTTGAACATCCTATTGTCAGGGGCTTGGAGAATTTTGAACTTTTTCAGTTTCCAGTTCAGCTGGAAAGTATTTTTATGGAACATGACAATGAGATGAATAACATGAAATGTTATTTTCACTATGAACACATTTCATATAATGAATATAACACACATGTGTCATGTGATGATGAAATTTTGCAATTGGTGACTGATTATGCAATGAAGACTGATAGAGATTGTAGTGGCAGTGTTTGTAATTAGGCAAATTTTAGTGGTTACCACATTTCTTTGCTTGTAAGAAGAAGGTCACCTATGTTACTTTGGTTTGATAGATGGAAGCATGATTTGAGAGAGATCAGCTCTTTTTAATAGATTGGTATTTGACAGAGGTAAATGTTGATCCACATTTTTCATTTGGTGACTTGGGGTCATCAGATGAAATTGAAAAAACAAAGTTGCATTGGGGAGTAGTTTGAAGGTACCTGTTAAATTCAACTTTTGGTCTATTCTCCCCAGAGATCTAGGATCTTGCTATGCCCATAGGAGGAAAACATCCCCAGTTGGAGCCACTGATTGCACTCTCAAATTTTGCAAATTTGAGATGCCTACTTCAAAAAATTTGCTTATGCACTTTCAGAAGTGCACCTGAACAATCAGTCCTGACTGACCCACTTTGGAGGCTTCCAATTTAAAGCCTATTGATTTTTGTGCAAAATCCATTTGTAGACATACTCAATTGACCTATGTGAGAATGCATGTCAAATTTTAGCTTCCCATGATAAGTTTTGACAGCGTTTCGAAAAGTGAAGCTAGAGGGTTTTGCACTGTTATGCTATTTGCAGATTGTTAGTTTGTGAAACAACTTCCTGTTTGAGCTTGGTTTTTGCAACCAGCTCACTGTCATGTCAAAATGAATGTTGTTCCATATTACTCATACCTAAATGATCTTGGGTGTCGGTTTGCAGAGTTTCATGATCTGATTTTCTATTTTTAGCATATCGAAACCAAATGCAGTTTGTTATGTTTTGTAGCTACTTTCCTGATAGGCTTTTTGAGTGGTCAATTTTGATCATTAATATCTTTCGATCAGTGATGTTTCAAGGCAATTCCTTTTGCACACGTGCTCAGGATACCTTAATGTTTCACCGTGTCTCATGGAAGTTTTCCAGGACTTGATTTGCTATTTTACAAATGGGCAGTTGGATCAGTTTTAATTGGTGCAGAACAACTGTTGTTTCAGAAAAGCCTGATTGATCAAGTTTGTCGATTAATATCTGCTTCCTCATAATCTATTTCTCTGAGCCATATTTTTCACTATACTCTTGGATCAAACAACTATATGTTTGCAATTTTTTATGGTTTCATGAGGTTGTTTGACTAGTTTCAAGGGAAATTCCTGAGTCAACCTGGCCTGTTTTGACCATTTTACAAACTTGTCGAAAACAATTTTTAATGAAGACCCAGTTCTTTTTTCAGCTTCAAAAGCATTCAAAAGGTAGTGTCAGATCATTTCAAGGTGAAGTTTGTTTCAAAACGAAAAAAAAAATTTAGTCGGGCCCACATGGGGCCTGACACGCCTTGCCCAGTTGTGAGATTACGAGTGTTGTAATATTGGTCATTTCAAATGAGTTATTTTGGACAGGGCAGTAACATTGAAGTTTCATGTTTACATTCATCACATTTTTCCATTGAATGAATGAGGACACAACCTTTTTACAAATGATAATCAGCGTGTGTTGAACCAAAATTATGAAGGCAATTTGTTACCTTGTACACTCTAATTGTTGCTCACCTGAAAGAGGTACAACAGAGCTCCATTGGAAAGCCTTGTGGTGGGGATGGTCCAGTTGATGTGTTTGATGTTTATTGTTCAATTGATTACATGGGGATGAAGAAGTGTTTGGTAGCAATATTCTGCATGCATTATATTCATATCTGTAGGAGCATAAGTTCAATCTTGGAAGCATGGAGGATAAGTAAATTTCCTCCTCCTCTACACACTTTATATGGTCTAAGTTTTGAATTAATGAAAAGGTCTTGTGAACTAAAAAAATGTCAAATGAATGAGGCCTTATGAAAGCCTAGAGGGATGCTTTTCATTACAGGCTATGGACAAAATGAATATGTTTAAGATGCCTTAAAAATTGTCAAGCAAATGCAAGGAGCTAGCGTAGTCAACATGAGGGGATACAATATGCACCATGGAAAGGAAGGGTATGCACAACCACCAGAAACAAACGTAGCCAGTTGGGAGATGGTGAGATCCAATGAGGAGGAGCCTATGTAGGAAATGTGAGGGAGCCCATGCCAACAGTGATGGTGGGAACATCCGATGAAGAAGAGAGCCCGCAGCCACCATGATGGAACCACACACAATAGCAAAGAGCCCATGCCTAGGAAGAAAAGAAGACCAAAGGGCAGGGGTCACAACTAGCAGAGGAACATAGAAGGCACGGGGAGACTAATGGGAGATGCTTAGGAGCCTACGCTAGCTTGAAATACATAGAGAGGTGCCAGTCAGCAAAAGGAGGCTCAGAAAGCCTAGGAAGGTGCCCGCAGTCAAATAGAAGGTGAATAGGAGACCCGCGGGTGAGGAGGCATGTGCACAATCTATAGAGGAAGTATGGAAGGCCCAAAACATGGAGGGATATTTCAAGACCCAAGAGTGGTTTGGAGTGTTTTGAAGAGGTTGGGCATTGAATGCCACCATTGCTAGAGAGGGAGAATGGAGTGGTGCAACCAATGCAATGGCGTAGCCAGCCAGAAGACCCATGGCTAGTGAAGGGAAAACTACAAGTGGAAGGAGTGCAATGGTGGGAGGCATGCGTACCAAGTAGGGTGAAGACCCGAGAATTTCAAGCAAAGTGGAGATTAGGGCATTTCTCGTAAGCCTCGCAAGAGGAAGGATGACGTCACAGAAACTCTTGTGAGGTGTTCGAGAAAACCATGGAGGAGCTTTTATTAAAAAATTTCAAAAGGTTACATGGTTTGAGGTATAGAACATGGTGGAATATTTTAATTCCTACCTCGCAGGCTGCGCGAAAAATTTGGTAACATCATGGTAAATGGTGCGGGGTTGGCGAGAAATCACGGGAATGCCTGTTATTAAAAATTTCAAATGGTTAATGATGTTTGTGATTAAACATGGGGTGGGCCCATTGCTATTTTTAAATAGCAAGGAATTATTTAGTGGTAAAATATGTTACCCGAGCAAGTAAAATATAAAGAGTAAAATATTTCACATATGAAATATTTAATGGTGCATGGGAGTAAATAGTCTTTGTTGCAGCAAGATAAATATTTTACTCAGTTAGTAAAATATATTTGATAAAGCAAGATATGGGTAATTCTGCAATTAAATATTTTAAATGAATTATTTAAAATATTTAAAGTGAGTGGAAGTATATTTTCTAAAAGTGAATTTATTCACTTTATAATCAGAGGACTATTACATGTTGGAAATAAAATGTGCAATTACAAAATCATAAGGTAAGGAAATATTTCAAAGTATTGCTGCAAGAAAAATAAAAGGTAGAAAACAAATGTACACGGGAGGAGGTTTTTTGAGCAGCTGAATGAAAGAAGAAGAATCTCTACATGGGCAGATTTTCTGTTGCTAGGCAATCATGAGCAAATGTTGTTTGAGGGAATGTTTGATGCTGCAAAGGAGAGAAGATATTATTTTCAATTTTTTTATAAACGGGAATGGAGCTGCCATGTGTCTACAATAGATTCAAATTTAGGGCTTCCTCTATTTCCTCCATTCTCTATATCGTCTCTTCTCTTCCCATTGTAAAGGGTTATGAGTTTTTTGTATTGGGCTGGGTAGATAGAGGTTTGTTAACTCTAAGTTAATTTGAGTCTAGAAGCTGTAATTTCTGATTTTATGATCAAATACAACCAGTTTGTGCAAATAAATCATGAAATGTCTTTGTATTTTCATGAATATCTTCAATTTGTCTCCATACTTGTACAGTTAAATCATATGAATTCAATAATACAAAGTATTTTGAGTTTATCATCTCAAATTTCATGAGATTGTGTTATTTGTTTATGGGTCTCTTTCAAAGAAATGGTTAAATATTGTGAGCAGATAATAGTGATTTTAAGTCTGCAGGTTGGATTTGATAAGGAGAATTTGATGGATAATAGGAGTGGGATTGTTGGTGTAAGACAGTAACAGTTGATGCAAAGCATCAACAATTTTAGATCCACCGGTTGAATGCCATTTGCTGATAAAGTTGTCTTATGTATTTGACTCCATGGCCCAGAATTGGCACTGATTTATCTTGCAACTTAATGCATCTCAGAAACAAAATTTTAAATGTAAAATAATTCTTGTTCTTATTGTTTGGACAGTTGTGTCTATCATGTTCTCCTTGTTGATTGGTGAAATTCATTCAATAGTTTGCAAATATTGAGTGATATTTTAGGTTTCTCAGAAATTCTATGAGAGCATAATTTGTTAATCAATATCCTATTGCTTGTGTGTCTAGATTGTTTGATATTGCTAAAGGGTTACCCCCCTAGGTCTTACAGAGCCTGAAGTGCAAGGGAAATGTGTATCCATTCCATTTCCTGTCGATTGGCCACTAGGCTTTGTGGTTCTTTATAATGGAGGTTGGCTACCTCTTAGGGAATTGCAAATCCTAGCTGGGTTGCATTTTTAAACACCAACAAGCCCTTAAAACTATGATTCAAAGATTGGAAATCTAGCCTAAATAGATATTTAAATCATCATGAAGGTGCAATAACGTTTCAACCCAGGGACATAAATAGTATGTGCACTAGGAATCCAAAGTAGCCATATTCATCCTATAGTTAGGAAAGACACAATGCTAAAAGTAAATTGCTTGGAAGGAAATAACATAAGTGTTGAGCATCAACCAATAACTACAATGAGCTAAAATACATGATATAAATGAATATCTAAGTGAACAAAAATGAAACTACTTTGTATGCTTTGGCTATAGGAATAGTCACAAAATGGAATTCTAGTGGCTGTAGGAACAAACATTGCTAGATTCTTAACTGATTACTAGACAAAAAATAAATAACTAACTAACTAAAGGATGGAATACTCACCACGTGCCCCCCCTTGGATGAGTATCCCTTAAAAAAAATGTAAAATCAGATGCACAAACTTATAACTTTATTTTATTCATTAGAAAATATGAGTAAAATCGACCAACATGACTGTATTACTAAAAAATTAACTGTGCAAGTACATCATTAGATTAAGGAAAACCCTTGAAAAGAAGCATTTAAGTATTATTTATGGAAGCTACTAACTAAGCACCTAGTAAGGCAGTCAACTCTGACACACCCAAAGGATGCCACTTTAGGGAAAGCATAAAAAGTGGAGAGGTAGTTACACATGCACAAAATCTGGTCAGGCATGTTTGCCTCAACTCATATCTTGCACAACAGTAATACCTATATTCTCTCAACAAATAATTAAGATAATTTATAAGTTGGTTACAAATCTGACTTGCATGAGGAATCTCCCACCGTCAAGAGTCTTCCCTTATTGAATGACCAACTTGTTGATTGGTATGGAAGATGACCAACTGGTGAAATATTCCTTAATTGTAGGCCTCTAATTGTATCTCTATTAAAATATTAGTACACAAAAAAACTACATATCTAACTATCTTAGAGTGAAATTCACTAATCCACATGTAAAATTAACATATATAGTTCATATAGCATGGAAATGTCATTTAAAGGTTATGAAAATAAGTTCATGTCCAAAGTCTATAGTTTTAAGGAAATATCATAAAAGGGTCAACATCTAAGCATCAAATTTTATGACAACTATAGAAAATGAGCAAAAAAATCTATCAATAATTAAACCATAAACTAGTCTCATCACTCCCCCCAACCTAAGGTTTTGTTAGTCCTCCAATAGAGGAAGAGTTACTCTTTCTCTTGGTTAATTCCCTGAAATTTTCCACTGCCAGTTGTCCCACATCAATTTATGTTGTGTGTGAATTAGGGTCCCAATAAAACCCTTGTTGTTTGTCCAACTTGCTCCATCTCTATCTCTCTATAGCTATATCATATTAGTAGTACCTGAAGTTTTGCATAGGCCACAGTAGGATAGGTGGCTGAAAAGTTAGTGGAAGCTAAAATTGTCCCTTTGTCCTTCGAATATATATATCTACCAAATCTCTTAAGTGTTGCAAAATATTTCTAAGAAGAATGAGGCTCAACTTGTTTTAATTCATTAGTTAGGTTGTTCCACCTTTGTGATAAGTGTCCCATTACATATTCCCTTGTGGGTTTTTCTACCTCATCATATTATTTATAAACTACTTCTCTCTCAAGAAGGATCAACTTGGCTGATAAAGAATTCTATGTCAATCCCTAAAAATGTCTCCTAGATTTCTAGTTTCAACCATAATGAGTAGGGGAGTGTTGGATTCAATTTACCTATAAGTCTTGAACTACTTTCCCCAACTAACTTTAGTTTGTATGTAAGACATACATTCCCTTAATTGGACATCTCAAACATACAATAGTGGATTCCAGTCATGGTCTTGGGTCACAACATAATTATGCAAATAGAATTCACACAAAAAATTCTTCATTTCAAGAGGAGCAATCTGATAAGCATTGAAAAATTCAAGAGGGGTCTCAATGGAAGGATTCAAACCTAAAACAATCCTTGCTAGTTTATAAGAAATATGTTTCTCCTTCAAATAGAGAGCATAGACCCTTGGAGGATTCCTACACTCTAAGATCTAAGTTACTAAGGTTCCCACATTATCCACCTTTTTCTTTAAAGAAACAATTTCTTCATTCTTATCTTCAATCTCTTCATCTCTCTTTTGAATTTCCCTCTTTAGCCTGTGTTACTCTGCTTTCCATTCTTCTTCCCTCCTTTGCACTTCATTCCATGGTGTAGTCATAGTGGGAGGGTCCTCAAAGAGAATAGTATGGACTGTGCAACAAGAGTTACACAATATAAGCCACTCAGATAATGGAGGTGAATTCAGATTCAAACATTATTATTATCAAAAATTTTAATTATAATCAACCAGAAACATTCGGGTTCATAGATCGGGCTCACAAGCCTAATACAACATGATCGAAATATAGTTTTTCTATATGCTCCTAATTGTAAGCTAAAATCTTACATATCGAATCCCAATATTTATTCTACTTCTCCTATCCTAATTATCTATTACAATGATTTATATCACATTTGATATCTAAAATCATTCACATCGGCCAAAGATCATTACAATCTCCGATGAAGGAAATGTAACATGCATGAAATAGGTCAGCCTTCAATTTGAATTTCTCCTCGACAGGTGCATATGATGAAGTGTGGACCTAAATTAAGGTTGAGGAAACTCCATAAAACAATTTGAAACACAATGCAAGGACGCGCAAGTTATGAGAAGGATCCACAAGATAAAAAATTAGTCGTTAGGCTTGAAACTGCTTCGGTGCTCGGTTCTAGAAACTGCCAATTAATCCAAAAGTGATAACTTTCCAAAAAAAGATCTAGTCATGCTGAAATCTTGGAATAAGGAAAATGAACATTTCCATGATGAAAACATAGATCCATAGGGTTTGGTGAGAAAATATGATTAAATACTGAATCTTCCACCTTAAACTAAACAAGAACTAAAATGAAAATATTTTTGGTTGATGCAGGATTGCTAAGAACCAATGATGCTCCTACATCAGACATCTAGGGTTAATTGAAAAGTGAGTCCCTTAGTTTTTTGTTTCTAAAGGAAAACCAATACGGTCTACCTCAGCCTGAGAAATCTAAGAAGAATCCTCAACCGGTCTGCCTTTCCACTTTATAGAATATTCTTTGTACTATTTTCCACGTGTTTTCCTCCCATCTCTGATATCCAAATCCTCTTATATCTCGTCTAATTGTTGTTTAGGAAACTTTTTTCAAATATTTCTTTACTTTCACTAAATTCTACTTCATGTTACTGATGTAGATCTGCAATTTTTAATATAGGTGATATACCCATGCCATCTAGTAACTCTATTTTATATGCATTTCCTGAATCAAATTTATTCAAAATCTTATAGGGTCCAAACTTCCTCATTTTGAGCTTATTATATGTGCCAACTGGAAATATTTTCTTCCTCAAATACACCATTGCTTCATCTCTAAATTTGAACTCCTTATGTCTCCTCTTTCCATATTCTCTCTCCTTATACTTTCGGTTCATATCTTCCAATTGTTGCTTTACTTGAGTATGCACTTTCTTGATATGTTCTACAAATTCCTCTACTTTTTCACTCCTTTTTATCTTCCTTAATAATGTCTCACAACTTTGATATACCTCTAGGATGAACTCCAATAACAATCTCAAAAGTTGACTTTCTAATACTCTTGTTCACTAAATTATTGTAAGAAAACTTTGTTTGTGTAAGGACTAAATCCCAACTCCCAGTCTTCTCCCCAACCAAATATCTCAGCAAATTACCCAAACTCTTTTTTACTACCTCTATTTTTCCATCATTATGTGGGTGAAAATTAGAACTAAACTTTAAATTTATCTTTAACTTCTTCCAAAGTGTCCTCCAAAAGTAACCAACAAACTTTGTATCTTTGTCTGAAACAATACTCCAAGGTAATCCATGCAATCTGACTACTTCCTTGAAAAACAAGTCCACTACATGTACTACATATATTGTCTTCTTACAAGGTATGAAATGTGCCATTTTAGAAAATCTATCCACCACCACAAATATAGAATCATTAACTCTCTATGTTTTGGGAAAACCAAGTATGAAATCCCTGCTGATATCCTTCCAAGGTCTCTTGGGAACTATCAAAGGATTATACAATCCAACATTCTGATTACTCCCTTTTTCAACTTAACAAACTCTGCAACTCTGCACAAATTTCCTAACATCCAAATGAATTTGTGGCCAAAATTAATTCTCACTTACCAATGATACTATCTTATCAATTCCAAAGTGTCTTGCCAATCCTTCACTATGTTTTTCTTTCACCAAGCTATCCCTCATTGAACTCTAAGGTATGCACAATTGATTCCCTCTGAACAAAATATCCTCCTAAATGAAATAATCCAACCACTGACTCCCATCCTCCAAGACTGGTTCTTTACAATTTCTCCAAGGTTTTTCAAATCTAGGTCTTCCTCATATAAGTTCTTCAATTCATCAAAGCTTAATACCCCCACTCTCATTTCTACCATAAAATTACTTCTCCTACTAAAAGAATCAACAACTCAATTCAACTTTCCACTTCTATGTTTCAAAACAAAAGTATAACTCTGCAATAATTCCACCCATCTCATGTGTCTCAGATTCAACTTACCTTGACTATTAAAATATTACAATGTCTGATGATCTATCAACAACACAAACTTGTTAGGAAACAAGTAATGTCTCCACTTCTTCAAGGCTTGAAATATGGCATAAATCTCTTCTTCATACACTGAATAGCTTCTCCTAGCATCATTCAATTTCTCACTAAAATAAGCTATGGGTATCCCTTCTTGACTTAATACTACTCCAATTGCATTTCCAGTTGCATCATACTCTATCTGAAATACCTTATTAAATTTCGGTAAAGCTAACATGGGCTATTCACCTTCTATTTCAACAACTCAAAACTTTGGTCTACTCCATATGTCCACCTAAAATATTTCTTATCTCATCTCATTTTTTGTATCATAGGACTACAAATAGAACTGAAATTCCTAATGAAATTTTGGTAGAAACTAGCCAATCCATGAAATTATCTTACATATCCAATGCTTTCTAGTGTAGGCCATTCAAAAATCATTCTTACCATCTCAAGATCTATCTCTAATCCATCAGTAGATATCACAAATCCTTAAATATACAATTTCTTTCTTCATGAAACTGCACTTCTTAATGTTTATCAACAACTGCTCTTCTCTCAACCTCCGTAAAACTTGTCTTATATAAAAAAATGTTGTTCTTTAGACTTACTAAAAATCAAGATGTCATCCAAATAGAAAATCACAAACTTACCCAATAATTTCTTCAATACCTCATTTATCACCCTCATGAAAGTACTCATTGCATTTTTTAGTCCAGAAGGCATCACCAACCACTCATACAGCCCTTCATTTTTCTTGAATGTTGTCTTCCACTCATCCCCTTCTCTGATTTTGATCTAATGATATCCACTCTTCAAAGATATCTTTGTAAAGTATTTAGCTCCACTCAAACAATTCATAATGTCATCCATTTGGAACAAACGAAATCTATACTTCACTGTGATTTTATTTATGGCTCTAGAGTCTATACAAATCCTTCTTTCTCCATCCTTCTTAGGTGTCAGCACAATAGGTATTGCACAAGGACTTAAGCTTTCTCTGATCAAACCCTTCCTCAACAACTCTTGCACTTGTCTATTCAACTCTCTTTTATCTACCAATATTATCCGATGTGTCGATTTATTAGGAAAACTATCTCCAAGAATCATATCTATGCAATGACTAATACTCCTTATAGGTGGCAATCCATTAGGTACATTATTCTAAATGATAGCTTCATATTCTGCCAACAATTCCTTTATCTCCTCTGTTTGTTCTACATGCTTCAATTCTCTAGGCTTCTTAGGAACCAAGGCATAACACATGTTCTCATGTCTCAGTACATCCAAAAATCTCCTCCATCAACTAGACAAATTCTAGCATTTGTACAAACCTCAAATTTAGGAACATCCTCCAATGGAAACAAAGTCTGCTTCATCCCATTAGCGACAATGGTATATGTTTTCTTCTTTCCGTCATTAATATCCTTTCTATCATACTGCCAAGGCCTTCTCAACAAAACATGACATGCATCCATAGACATTATATCACACAAAACTTCATCATGATAATCTCCTATCTTCACTTTCACCAAACATTGTTCACTTACCAATATCTTATGCTCATCTTGAATCCATGTTATCTAATAAGGCTTTGGGTGTTTCAATCTTTCTAGCTTCAATTTGGTCACCATTTCTTCAAAAACTAGGTTCTTAGAGCTTCCACTATCAATAATCACTCTACAACATTTACCAGCTCCCTTGCATTTGGTTCAAAACAAATTATTTCTTTGCAACGGTTCCTACTCAATCTTGCTTTGACACAATACTCTTTTGTTCACAAACACTTTTCCCTCTTTTAGTTTATTAGATGATCCAACATGATCCTCCTCAACAAATTTCATTCTACTGTTCTCTATCTTTCTACTTGTCTCTCCCTAGTTAGATTCAAATGCTCTATGTCCTTCTCAACCACACTTAAAACAAGTTCCCCTAAATACTCTTTTCTCCTACCCTCTATCACCTTTTATATAACCCTTATTTTGGTAACCACCATATCTTCCTCTTTGATAAGAGTTTCCATCATCTCTACGGTATGAATTATCATTCTTACTAACTTCCTTATCTTTATTCTGATTTGCAAAAGATCCTCTTTCTCCTCTAGTAAAAATTATTCCTTTTTATCTCTGCTCATGTCTTTTATTTAACTTATCTTCTTATTTTAGGGCACATTGATATCCCTCCTCCACACTCATCAACTTGATCAAGCTGACCTCATCTTGTTTAGATGGCTTCAAGCCATTCACATATCTAGCTACATGCTCGGTCTCATCCTTTGAATTTATAGATCTAATATTCAACTTGTAGAACTCCTTAGTATACTCTATCACACTTGACTCCTTCTACTTCAAATTCTGCAAATTTCAGAACAAACTGATCTAATAGTCTGGGGGCATAAAATTCATCTTTAAATTATTCACCATCTTATCCCATGATTTTATCTTCTCCTTCCCTCTTCTTTTCCTATCTATTTGTGAATGTTCCCACCAAAGGAATGCATGTCCTTTCAGCTTTTTACAAGAAAATTTCACCTTTTGTCTTCGTTAATACCTTTATAATAAAAGTAATTCTCCATCTCCATTATCCAATCAAGAAATTCATCTAAATCCAACTTACCACTATAATTTGGTGGATTGAAATGTGGTTTAGTACTTACTCTAGTTACAACTCTTATGAACCTCTCTTCTACTTGATCAAGGCTAGGCTGATTTTATCTTTTAGCTTCTTCCTATTCTTCTACCTCTTCATCACTCACATCATCAACTACTTGACCTCTCCTCTAGGCTGTTTTGATTAATTATAATCTAGCAGCAATTCCTTTCACCATCATCATTATAGTTGGTTATGTATTTCCATGCATTCCATTTTCTCTACAATTTCTTCTTCCTACCATATTTACACAAGTCCTCTACAACTACAAGTTAGATCCTCAGCATTCCACCCCATAAAATATATTCAACAGGACTTTGCAAACTCTAACAATCTCTCATGGAATGAATCTCACTCTTATACCAATTTGGTGCAGTCATGGTAGGAGGGTCCTCAAAGAGAAAAATTTAGATTGTGCAACAAGAATTACATAATAGAAGCCACTCAGAATATAGAGATAAATGCATATTTTAGAATTCTTATTATCTAAATTTCAATTAAAATCACCTAGCAACATTCAGGTTCACAGATCGAGCTCACAAGCCAATACAAAATGCTCAAAATACAGTTTCCCTATATGATCCTAGGGGAATATGATGAATTTTGGACCTAAAATAAGGTTGGGGACACTCCATGAAACAATTTGAAACACAACACAAGGATCCCCAAGTTATGGGAATGATCCACAAGAGATAAAATTATTCATTAGGCTCGAAATTGTTTTGGTGCTCAGTTCCAAAAATTGTCACTTAATCTGAAAGCGATAAATTGTTTTTAAAATATCCGATCATGTTGAAATCTTGGAATAAGGAAAATGAACATTTCCACAATGAAAACATGTGAGAAAATATGGTGAAATACTAAATCTGTCAACTTGAATTGAACAAGAACTGAAATAAAAATATTCTTGGTTGATGCAGGATTGCAAAGAACCAAGGATTCACTTGCATCATTCCATAAGTTCATGTCTAGCATGTGCCTTGAAGAATCAAAGGGCCTATGTATTCCTACCAAAAAAAATCTTGGCACTTTTTCTTTCTCTTCATAAATTACCAGTTGTAGGGATTTTGTTTGCTCCGTCAATTCCTACTATAGGGGTGCTGACTATTCTCCCAATTCTAGCTATAGGACCTCAAGTTCTTTGTCTTGCTTTTGCTATAGGAACACTTTTTTCTACTCTTTCTATAGGATCTCTTGATTTTCCTCATACACTCGGTTTTCAACTTGTTTTGCAATGTCAACAAGATTTGCTAGCATTATGTTTTCTACTTCCTCAAATATTCCTTTTTCCTCCACATTCACCTACCCCATTGGAAATTTTGTATCCTCCCATGATTTTTCTCTAGGCTTAGAGCTTCCTTTTGGAGATACACCAAAGTTTGGCCTATAAATTCTTGATTTTCTAGGAGGGCTTTCATGTTTTTCTTTTATTGTAAGAAGAACAATGTCAACCTTTCATTTCTTAGAGCTTGTCACTTCTTTTTCTGCTATTTTATTTTTAGCTTTTCCCTTTTTTATTTTTCCCTTCTTGTTTTGTGCCCTAGTTCTCATTAGGATGCTAAGAGGAACATTATCATTAGAATCTAGAGAGTAACTTCCTTTGTTTGAATGTTAGTCTTAGAAGAACTAATCTCTATGGTTTTCTTAGGTATAGGAGGGTTTACACTATGGATTTTACTAGAAGTTGAGGCTCCAGGAGTGGCTCAAACATTTCTCACTCTCCTACTAACCCTACGAGGTTGAGGAAAGACCCTAGGTCACAAATGATCCAGTCTAATTTGATCAATATTCAAGAATTCTTCCCAAGGTATATCAGACACATCATGTAGAGACTTCTCAACTAATAATTTGATCAGACAATGTTGGGAAATGGAATTGTCCCTAGCTTTTTGGGTCTCAACCACCATGATTGAAAGAAGGTGGTATAGCATGTTTGGCACATTCATTCTTCTCCTATGCCTCATGTAGTTCAAGAGTTTGAAATGCATAGAATGTAGATTCAACTAACGACCTTCACAGGTAATGTACTTCACAACATAAATGACTACTTGCTTCCATGGATTGGGTAGAGAGACTGTCTTCAGACTTTATTTTCCCACACTCAATGGAGGGTTGCCAGGTTCTATAAATTCAACCCTATTTGACATGGCATCTTTGATAGTAGTGTAATGTTCATCATCGACAAGCAACCCTATAACTTCAGCAATCTTCACTTCAGTGGCTATGAACTCCAACCCTTTTACCATGGCATTTCTTTCAAACAATGTCTATAAAAATTCCAATGTAACATCTTCATCAAAATCATTCAGCCTCAAAAAATAATCTAACCATCCACAATTTCTAAACTCGGCCAAGAAAGGTGCATCCTATAGTAATACATCATGAACCATGGGTTCATTTTGAATTAACCCACCTCCCATTGTTTAGTTTTCTGCAATAAGATAATCATTTTGCAAATTTTTCCTTCTTACAATATTCATCTAAAATCCAAACTTATCCTTCCCACAACGATACCAAATTTCCAATGCCAGTATCATCTGAATTTTAGCCTTTTGGCTTAAGATTATGACAGGAGCAATAAAGTTAGTAAAGGAGTAATACATGAAGGCTGTGATCAAGGAAAATGGTGGCAGTTGATGTCATTTCACACATGTGAGCCATCATCTCACTCAGAATTCAAATCAGCTCAATAACTTAAAATTTTCTAATGTCAACCATTATGGATAGACACATAGACATGTTATTCACACCTTTCCCCCCCAACCTAAATTTGCACATGTGTCCTCACATGCGAGGTGGTAATGATGATTTGATAAGGGAAAGGAATAATGACATGATATGGATAACATCCATATTAATGTATAAAAATTAAATGAATGTACTAAAATACAATTAAGATATAAAAAATTGGCGTGGACATACCTAAATTCATGGAATATTTATTGCAAGGATTATGGAGAAAGTATCAGTCACTTTTTAAGAAATCAGTTGAGAAATTAATGAAAGTGGAGTGGAAGGAGGTGGAATGGAATGAAGTGAAATGATGGTAGTGTGATGGAAGAGAGAGAAAGTTGGAGATGGATGGGCGGATGGATGAAGAGGTGGACCCCCAAAAAAGTGGAAGTCTTTATTATGACAAGTTACATACCTTAGTTAGCCAAAAGGAGGAACACTAGATCTTCTTCCTTCAACTATAGGAAATTTAGATGCTACATGCTAAGTGAATTTCCACAAGAAATCCTCCTTGGAATTTGGCTTGTGATAAAATTTGAGGTGATTACCATTGAAAAGCAACTTAAATATGATAGGGTCAATGGTAGAGATTTGAATATCTCCATTGGAAAAAAATTTAGCAACCTCATATGGTCCTAGCCACCTTGTCTACAATTTTCCTTCATTGTCTTGATACCCTGAGTCATAGAGCAGTGCCCAATCACTTGGTTGGAATTTCTTATCCTTAATGAATTTCCCATGCCACCTTATTCTCTATTTTTTCACTACCTCTTTGTGATGCAAGGCTACCTTCCTCATCTCATCCAAAGCATTCAGCTACATGATTGTGTCCCTTTGTGCCTCAAAGATATCCATCCCCAAGTCTATTGTACTCCTAAGAGTCTTATGCTCAAATTAAATGGGCATCATAGTTATCTTTCCATATAGTATCTCAAATGGATTGAATCTTGTATTTGTTTTCTAGGTAGTTTCGTAGGCCCAAAAAACTTCTAGTAGCCTACTTGACCAATCTTTTCTATGGATAGCCATTGTTTTGGTCAAAATGGCTTGAATTTATTTGTTGGTCACCTCAACTTGGTCATTGTAATGAGGGTGGTAAGGAGTATACTTCCCATGCCTAATGTTGTACTGATTGACCAATGATGTAACAAGGGTTGAAGTGAATTGAGCCCCTTGATTAGTCACTATCTCTCTTGGAACCCCACACCATGTGAAAATTTATTTAGAAATAAATTTTGCAACCTTATTTTCTTTTGCATGCTTCATGTCCTTAACTTCTACCTACTTGGTTACATAATTGGTGCATACCAAGATATAGAATTTACCATTTTATGGAGGATCAATGGGTCCTACAAAGTCCAATCCCCACTTATCAAATGGAGTGATTACTACCTATGGGTAAAGTGACATCTCATTAGATTTGGTTGGTTGTCCCACCTCTAACATCTGCCACACTTCCTTGTATATCTCTTTGCATCCTTGTGGACTGTGGGCTACTAATATACTGTGTTCAAAATCTTCATCACTATCCTCTTGGCTGAAAAATTCCCTCCATAGGATTCATTGTGACATGCATGCAAAATATCATATGTCTCATCTTTCCTCAAACATCTCCTAAAGACATGGTCTTGTCCAGTGTAGAACGAACATCCAACAATCCATGAGAAAGGAAAATATTTTTCAATGAGCACCCTCTTCTCTTTTGGAGATAAGTGAGGAGGAACTCTCCCTGTGACTAGGTAATTAGCTATGTCAGCATACCAATGTGTTTGAACACTGGTGCAAAATAAATTTTCATCAAGGAAAGAGTCATCTATAAATTGATTTTCCTCTGGTATAGTCAGTCTCGAAAGAAAGTATGCAACAACATTGACATTCCCTAATTTATCCACAATGGTTATGTCAAACTCCTGCATTAGTAATAACCATCTTGCTAGCCTACTTGAGATCAGGGGTTTATTCAAAAGGTATCTAATGGATACATGATCAGTGTGCACAAAGATCTTGTAGCTTGTTATGTAGTGCCTGAATTTTTTTATGACATAGATCACTGCCAACATTTATTTTTCTATCACTGTATAGTTGAATTCAACTCCCTGCATATTTTTGTTGGCAAAATGAATAGTATTTTCAACAGCTCATTATTTTTTTCCTAAGACTTCTCCTATAGCACATTGTGATACATATGTATTTATTTGAAAAAAAAGCTCCCAATTAGGACCCTTGAGTATAGGAGCATGAGTTAAAGCTACTTTCAAGTCAGAAAATGCCATGTCATAATCTTTTGTCCATTAGAATTCAACATCTTTAGTGAAAATATTATACAATGGTGTTTCCATTTTTCTGATGTCCTTGATGAACCTCCTATAATAACTCGCAAGTCCTAAGAAAATCCTAACATCTTTTTGTTTTGAATGGATAGGCAGATTGGTGATCACCTCAACCTTTGCAAGATCTACTTGAATTCCTTTGTGAGAGATGTAGTAGCCAAGAGCTACACCTTCCTGCATCATCATGAATCAATTTTCGCTATTTAAAGATAGATTGTGGTCTTCATATCTCTGTAGAAATATCCTAATATTTTCCAATGCTTCATTTAAATCAACACCATAAGTAGTGAAGTCATCCATATAGATTTGCATGCAATCAAGAGAGATGTCTGAAAATATGCTAATGACTGCCCTCTAAAAAGTTGTAGGTGCATTGCATAAGCCAAATGGAAGTATTGAGTAGGCATAGGTCCCCCATGGATAGGTAAAGGTGGTCTTCTCTTCATCCTCTAGTGGATTTGGATCTGGTTATAAACATTGAATCCATCTAGGAAAGAAAATTACTGCTTTCTTGCAAGTCAGTCCAAAAATTGATCTATGAAAGGTAAGAGGAAATGGTCCTTTTTGGTGGAAACATTAACCCTGAATAAGTTTTTCAATGACAACTATTGTTCTTCACTCATTTTGTTGTTAATATTTAGATATTTTCCTTCTGACATCTGCACTTGTGTATTTAATTCTACCATAGCTTCTTTAGTAATGCTTGGTACCTTGAGTTCATGTGGCAGCAATGTATGAGACATACTTGTTGTTGCAAGAAGTTTAGTTGCAGGAAGAGTGACTACCGGAAGAGTGACTACAAGAAGAGTGGGCAAGAGTGTCTTTACTGGATCAATAGAATTAGATGCATGAGAGGTAGATGCTTCCTCTACCTCACAATGGTTTTGAATTATGTTAGAAAATAATTCATCTTCATCTTGAAGTTGCATGAAATAAATTTTTCTTAACATCGTAAGTTGTGCCATAGAATTAACTTCCTCGGCCTCTTCACCAAGATGTTGTCGTACAAGATCATTCCTATGATGGGATGTCTAAGCAAGAGGGTAGAGAACAATATTTTTGGTTATATTTCCATCGGAAATGGTCATCTCTCATGTTCGACATCCTATATAGGCATCTATTATTGCTAACCATGGCCTTCCAATAATAATGGGGCACCCACCTAGTGTGGCCTTAGGAAAAAGAATCATAAAATTTGCTAGGTACTCCTAGGAGTCTAGAATTAACACAAGATCCTCTACTATCCCATCAAGCTTGATAGTAGAAATATCACCAAGTTGTAGGATAGTAGGAGTAATTCTCATGCTTGCAACATTTAGTTGTTGCGGGATGTTCTTATTCATTACATTTATTGTTTCTCCCAAATCAATCAAAGCATTCTTTATTTGGATCCCATTTATAAAAACTACCGTAGGACTCCTTGGGTCATTATACTTGGGAACATTCACTTTCCCAAGAATGATGTCAACCAACTATCCCACCACATGAACTGTAGTAGGGTCTTTCTTCTTCCTACCTGGCTTCATAAGGCATGCTTCTTTGATTGTTTTTCCATATATGGGGACATCTTTTATGGCCTAAAATAGAGGTATTTGGACACATATATGCTTCAACTAATCTAAAATGTCAAAATTTGTGTCCTCCTTCTCTTCCTTTTGTTTCATAATTTCCAACCTCTAGGGAAATGGTGGTTCTGGTTCGGTATGTTTGATTGGGACTGGTTTAGGAGGTAAAAGCACAAATTTGTGTCACACTTTCAGCTAACTTATCAATAGAATTGAATTTAAGTATTTCTAACTAAAAATCAATTTTGGTCAAACATACGATCTAGTAAGAGTCATTCTAGCCAAGTTAGATACTTCCACAACTTTTTCAAATAAATTTTTTGGCTAAAAATATATGGAGCACCACTTTGAGTCCAATTTACGAAAAAAATAAAATTATTTGAAAAACTTGAAGTTTTAATAACTCCTACTAATGTAAATACCATTTTTTTTTGAAATATAAAATACCCTTTTGTAGATCCATAAGTGTAATTTTCAAAAATATATTTATTTTAATAGTTTAATTATTATTTATATTTATATTTTTACTTATAATAAAAGTAGTTATCAACACAAAATATTAGGTTGATTGCCATTCCAAGGAAAATACTAAAACTCATTAAAAATTTGAAAAAAATATGATACACTAGATAAAATGATCTATTTCAAGATGGTATAATTATTTTTCCATTTTAGATAAATATTTAATATGAAAGTTGATGTTTGATGGAAACAATTATTTTTTGATTCACACACATTTTAATATTTATCAAAATTGGGAAAGAAAATTTCCATGCACTAAAGTTTCAAGTTATAAATACACACAAAAAAATTGAAAGAAAAAAACATTACTATAATTTTTTTGACTAGTTTACTAAAAAATACTTATTTTCCTAGTTTACATCATTTCAAAATTCAAACATATATGCCACTTTTTAGTGATTCAAGTTTAAAAGTTGGATGAATGTTGGTTTTTTTCCTTTATAAAGTGTGACACAACTTTGTGTGATTTTACCCCAAGATTTTTAGGTGCACTTGGCTGAATGGGGACATTTAGAGGCTCCTCTTCTTCCATAGGAAGCTCAGTGATAATGGTTGTGGAAGGAGCTGGTAAAGTATTAATTGAGCACAAGTGGATGTTACACTCACAACATATGCAGGGAATTGATTTGGATCAGCAGAGTATACTGACTACTATTGTGGTTTATTATTTGGGTTAGGTATGGGTTGAGCTGGTAGTTGGGTAGGTTTAGGTGCATTTGAACTTGAACTAGTAGGAGGATGCATTATAGTAGGTTGTTGAGGCTCAAGGCTTCCTTGAGAAGGTGGCTACATGTAATTGGTTGTTTGGTTTTTCCATTATTGTCCTCCCCTCCATTGGCATGTTTGCTACCATTTTCCTAGAGGTGGTTACAAATTTCCTTGAAACTTATAACAACTCCCTTGAGGTTGCTACCACTGGGCTGGAGAGTTTTGGTGATTGGGCTTGGAATTTTGAGGGTTATTCAAAGGCTATGGTGGATATCTTCCATAATTGGATGGATATGGGGGTTTCCATTGGTTAGAAAATAAATAAGAATTAAAATATGGCCCAACAAAAAAATAGTGGATCTAGTGGCATGCCTTATCTTGGAGCCCATGGCCTCCTTTGTGTAACATAGTAAACTTGATCAAATTCACCATAGATTTTCTTGAACTTAGTTTCCATCTTCTTGTTGTCAATATTAGCTATCATCTGCATCTGCAGTCCTTCTTTTGTCTGTGATGAGGGCAATATTTTGTCAACATTTCCTCTGCCTCCTCTTGTTTTTTCTTGGCCTGAAGTGTATCTAGCTGAATAGCTATATTTTTTATGATTTGTTTATTTAAGTCTCCTAGTAATTTAGTAATCTCCATCCTTGAGACTTCACTACTAGATGACTTACCCATGGAGGATTGGTAAGCTCTCCCCTTCTTTGATGCTTCCCTAGAATAGTTCAAGCATATCTTCTTGATGTCCTCCCAAGGAACTTGGGTGATATATCCTCCTCCCATCAGGTCCAAGGAATATGTGTAGATGTTATTAATTCCTCTTAAGCAAATAATCTTATGCGACTCTTCATTTAGTGTATGGTGTGGAGATTTATGTAGGAAAAATAGAAACCTTGAAATATAATATTCTAGGCTCTTATCTTTGTTTTGTTGCATCCTAAAAGTGTAATCTCCTTTCATGTCACTGCCCCTACAATACTCCTTATATTTCTCAATGAAATTTGTTGTCATATCCTCCAAATTATCTATAGTATCTCTACCTAGGCTCATGATCCATCTTAATGCATCTTGTTTCAAGGTGGCAGTGAACAACTTAATCATATGGGCATCAATGGTATAGTCATAACTCCTGCAAAGTATATCAAACTCGAACAAGAATGTATTAGGATCTTCTATGACAAGTCCATAGAACTTAGGAAGGACTAAAAAAATGATATTTTTAAGGTTGTCTACTTAATTCTAATGAGAAATTAGGAAAGTAAAATATGTTTGGTTAGGTCTATTTCTATTTGCATCACCCATGCCTTCCTTATGAAGTTACAAAGCAAGGGGGTTATTAATCATATTTTGATGTTCAAAGGAAACTTCAAAATTGGTTAGATTCAAAAATGTATCAGAAAATGGGTGTGGCTCTTCTTCTTCTTCATCTCTTGTCAGGTTCTGATACTCAATTATTTAGAATAGATCAGGATTGTTAGGAGGAATCTCCCATGAGCATATCTCCTCCTTTCTCTATGCATATGGTTTTCACTCACTATTAGCCAACTCACACAAAGAATTGGAAAAGAATAGGGGGTTAATTACTTTCCTAAATGAAGGGTATGCTAAGAACAACCTATATAAATTCTACAACAAGAAAAACTATCTATGACTCCAAATAACTCCCTAGTTTGACACCATCCCCGACAACGACACCAAAAATGTTGGCCTCCTACAATTATTTAACAACTAAGCCCTTACAACTATGATTCAGAGATTGGAAATCTAACATAAATAGCTATTTGAACTAGCATGAAGTTGAATTTAAATTTTCAACCTAGGGACGTAAGCTTGAAATGGGTCAGCATAGTATGTCCACTAAGAATCCAAAGTAGTCATATTCATCCTACACCTGGGAAAGATACAATGCTAAAAGTAAATTTATTGGAAGGAAATAATGTAAGTGTTGAGAATCAACCAATAAATATACTAAGATGAAATTCATGACATAAATGAAAATTTAAGTGAGCAAACAGGAAACTACTCTATCTACTTTAGTTGCAGGAACAGTCACATAATGGAATTCTAGTGGCTACAGGAACAAACAGTGCCAAATTCTT
This sequence comes from Sequoiadendron giganteum, assembly GCA_007115665.2. Taxonomy (NCBI): domain Eukaryota; kingdom Viridiplantae; phylum Streptophyta; class Pinopsida; order Cupressales; family Cupressaceae; genus Sequoiadendron; species Sequoiadendron giganteum. The sequence continues at coordinate 152,672,758 of CM021109.1, read as the reverse complement.
AACTAATTACTGGACAATAAATAAATAACTAACTAAAGGATGGAATATTTTCCAAGTGGGACCCCTTGGATGAGTATCCCCTAAAACACATGTAAAATCATATGCATGAACTTATAACTTCATTTTATTCATTGGAAAACATGAGTACAATCGAGCAACATGACTATAATATTGAAAAACTAAGAGTGTGAGTACATCATCATATTAAGTAAACCTTTTTAGAAGGAGCATCCAAGTCTTATTTATAGAATCTATTAACTAAGAACCTAGCAAGGCGATCAACTCTGGTAGACCTAGAGGATGCCACTTTAAGGAAAGCATAAAAAATGGAGAGGCGGTTATGCATGCACAAAATCTAGTTAGGCATGTTTTCCTCAACTCAAATCTAGCACAATTGTAATTCCTATATTCAATCAATAGACAATTAAGATCATTTATAAGGTGGTTACAACTCCAATTTTAATGAGGAATATTGTGCCATTAATAGTCTTCACTCATTGAATGACCACCTTGTTGACTAGTATGGCGGATGACTAGCTGGAAAAATATTCCTTTAATGTAGACCTATAAATATATTTGCATGAAAGTATTAGTATGCAAAAAAATTGTATATTTTTAACTATCTTAAAGTTACATTCATTAATCCACATTTAAAATTAACATACATAGTTCGTATAGCATGTCAATGTCATTTAAAGGTTATGAAAATTAGTTCATGTCCAAAGTCTATGGTTTCAAGGAAGTTTCATAAAAAGGTCAATATCCAAGTGTCAAATTTTATGACAACTGTAGCAAATGGAAAAAAAACTCTATAAATAATTGAGCCATAAATTGGACTCATCGGACATTTATCCTCAATTTCCCAAAATTCAAATATCACAAGCCCACATTGAATTATGGATTTGAAATCATTAAAATATCACCGAAAACATAATTTAAATTTACAACCAAAGGTTTCGAGAGGACCCATTCTTCGATGGGTGAATGGGTCCTAGGTCCATAAACCTGGAAAATATATTGCTCAATGTAAATTTTTATGTATAGGCATTAATTATTTTCATGTTTCCCCTTCAGAAAATCAAATTAATTAGGCTTATAAATTATTATAAGAGCTAATTAAGGTATAATTAAGCTCAATTTATTAAGAGGTCCCAAATAAGTGTGTAAATGTAAAGGGGCACATTTAAGTACACTAAATTAAGGCATCATTAAGTCCATTTTTAAAAGGAAGGCCTAGACAAGTGATAAAATGTAAAGCGTTACATTTTTCTACACTGGACTTAGCCCCTACCTAAGTGGGAGGATGAGCACAAGCACAAACTCACATTTAAGTAGAAAAATATTCATCAAGATGGGTCCAAGTGTACCAATGTTAGTGAGATAGGATTACAATGATCAAGGAGGTGACCAAGCCCCCATGATCAAGATCCTATGGAAAACCAACATAAGTAAAAAGGGACACACACAAGATGTATGATATTCAACAATGAACAAGATACACAAACATACAATGTCAAAGACTAAAAGAAAGAAGATAAAAACAATAAAACCAAAAAGGGGTGGATAGGGCCTCGACTATCCAATGTGATTTGGAACAAACCTTAGCTATTTTTCCAAAATATTTGCAAGTGGACCTCATTGTGCACTATGCAAACAAAAATTCATTTTCACATAGGCAAGTGAAATTCGTTGTCCACTATGTGAGCCCCGAAGGGTGGAAAATGAGAGAATCTTATTAGGCTCCCATTACCATACCAAAGTTATACCTTTGATAACTTTAATAGGGAACCACACAATACAAACTTTGAGCTTTAGAAGGCTTAGAAAGCTATGTTATTATAAACACTTATGAAAAAAAAAGGCACCATAGGCAACCAAAGTGTGTTATGTTTGGTGGCCATGAAAAAGGGTTGTAACTTCGAGCTTCACAAGGTTAGCAAGCTATTTTATGCTAAAATTTTATGAAAATAATGAAAATAGGATAAGACATGTTTAAAGGGGTTTTTATTAGTTCTTGTAAGGTCTCCTCTTAGGGAACATCATGCCTAATGTCTCCAAGAGAGTACAAGTCAAGGATAAAATATTCACAACTTAGGGAATGCAACATGTAGAATCACCATTAAGAGGAATATTGTATGCCAAGAAAGGTCACACTCTTGGAGGACACAAAACCTAATGAAACAGTCAAAAAGAAGACACAACACAAGAAGTAAGAAGGCCACACTATGAAACATAAGATATAGTCCAAATTTTCAAAATGATAATGCCAACGTACACCCCGACTTTTAAGAAATTGCTAACATCATGTTGTGAGAAATTACTTTAAAGTAGATAATAATAAATGCTAAATAATAATGAAGACATGGGATCTTATTATGAAATCCCTATGCCAAGTCATATGTTTTCAGATAAATCTTCATCATGAAAAAGGGGTTTCCCCCAAAATGCAATGCTAAAGATAAAATAGAAAGAAAGTACATCACATGTGAGCCAACTTAAGGCATGTCATCCACATCCCACAATTTCTCTTATATATAAATGGAAGGTGGTAAACTTGATAAAAGAGACAATGATAAGTGACATACTAGGAGAAGGCTATCTAACCACTTTCCCCCCAAGGGAAAAGGTGAGCCAAAAATGGATGATCATATGTTACTCCTTACAAAAATAAAATATGATTGCATAAAGCCAAGTTTAGATCCTCATGCATGGCATTGAATATGCTATGATACTACAACTACCACATGAAAAGGAGTAGCAACTAATGCTATTGTTTATAATGAGTAGACAAAAAATCAATTTTATGCATATCTAATGATATATTCCAACAAGTAGTATCAATTATATTACGATGCACCAAAGTTTTTTTTTTCTTAGAAGAATCTTTTATAATAGTGTTGGTATTGAGTGAAGGTTTTTTTTATGCTTTTGTTTCTTTCCAAGGATAATAACCAAGCTGACCACTAGTGGTTTATTGTGTGTTAGGATCTATAGGGATGTCGATACCTGGTTCTCTAGCACCACATCCTTTTCCATTATAACCAAGTTGTTTCAAAATTTCATAACCTCTTTCATAAAGTTTTTCCATTTCTTTAAGATTTGGTGGTTTCTCATGGTCATACTATTCATATGCGGATGTTTAACTTGTGTTCTCTTCATGTGCTTTTAATGACTCAACTTGTTTTAATACTATGTTTTTTTCTTTCTCTTTTCTTGTTTTGTGTGTAATCTTGTATTCTTGAATGAATGTAGGTGTGAGATCCAAGGAACCCTAATCATCTTCTAATAACTTTGTGAATTTTTCAATATGCTTTTATTTTTCTTTCTCGTGCATAGGTTCCACTTGTGTAGTTGGTTTCAATTTTTTCAAAGGGCTTTCTTTATCTTTCTCATTCTATAAACAACTTTTTGGTTTAGGATCAACTTTGACTATGTACACTTGTTTATTATAGACATACTTCATTATACAATGATGAGTTGAAGGCACTGCTTACATCTCATGAATCCATGGTCTACCTAAAATAAGGTTATATGAAATATCTTGAGGCATAACATGGGCATGAGTTTGCAATGTGACTTTTACTATTGGAATAGGTAATGTGATCACACCTAGTAGTTGTTTTCCTATATTATCAAATCCATGGATAGATAGAGAATTAGGTTCAATTTTAGTCATATCCACTCCAAGCTTATCCAAGAGGTTTATACTACACACATTAAGGGTTGATCAATTTTAAATAAGGGTTCTCTTTATTCCAGTAATAGGAATGTGATCTAGTATCATGAAAGCTTCATTTTATTTTTGCACTTCCAAGGAAGGTAATTCACTTTGATGAAAAACAATATCTAGATTAACTGAATTCATTCCTTGAATAAGGTATGCTACATAATTTGGATACAAATTAGGAGGAATATGAACTTTTTTTAAAGAAATTTGAAGCATGTTATGATAACTATGTGAGGCTTGAATAAGATCCAATAAGGATATCTTAGCAGAACTATTCTTAAGATGTTCAACAAGATCATACTCCTTTCCATTATGTAAAGGAAAATAAGGAGCACTAGGCAATATATGTTGAGGATATGGTAATGAAACATGAGTGGTTTGTGGTTACCTATTGTTCCTTCTATTATATGTGTGAGAAAAAATATTATAACTCAGTTGTCGCAAAAAAATGTTACTACAAAGTTTCCTTGCAAAGTTCAAGAGAGATCTTGGAGGTAATGGTTGCTTTTTAGGTGGTTCAAGGATAAGAACAAGTTTATTTTGAACTTGTGGTTGTTGTGAGGGTAGATAGAGGATAAGAAATGGGTCAAGAGATCACTTCAAGTGATATCTAATGTTCATAACATCAAATGACTTATCCCCATTTTGATGATCTTTGAGAGAAGGAGAGTATAATGTTACCTTATCATCTTCATCTAATGAAGCCACATTATTATTTTCATTATCTTGCACCATGATATATTCCCTAGTAGGATATTTTTTAGGAGAGAAAAAACTAGGTGTTCATGAAATTCAATGGTTGGATCTTCTAAAATAACTTCATCACAAGTAGGGGATTCAAGAATGGTTTGATTTTCTTGCTTATCAATAATGGAATTCTCTTGTATCAAATCATTCTTGCAAATAGGAGAAATAGGAAAAGTGACATTAGGGGATGTGTCAATTGTCTCATCCTTGTATCCAACAATTTCCTCCCAAGTAGGGGAGATAGGGGAAGAGAAACAAATAGGATTGTCACAACTCTAATTGATTGGATCTTCTAACAACAAAATTTATTCTTCACAAATAGGAGAGATATTGGGAGAAGACAAAATTTGATTGCCATGATTGTCCATTATTGTATTACCTTTCACTAAAACATTCTCATAAGTGGGAGAAACATTGGGAGAATGACTAAATTTCTTGTTGATCAAATTTTTCTTGGCATGCTTAGAAAGATAAGATACTAACATTGTGTGCCCAAAAATGAAAAGTACTTTTATCCAGCTTACAGAAAGCTTCATGAATGTAAACAATGTGTACTCAAACATGAAAATTACTTTTATCCAAATTATGGAGAGCTTTGTGAATGTAAACATTGTATATCCAAAAATTAAAACTAATTTTATCCAGCTTTTGTAAAGCTTCAAGAATGTAAACATTGTGTACCCAAAAGTGGAAAGTATTTTTATCCATATTATGCAAAACTTCAGAAATGTAAACATTTTCCTTGCAGATCTAATGATTTTCTCTTACAAAAATAATTTTGGAATTATTTAAAATGGCTTCATTAAGTGGATGTTTAGACCTAGATGCATAAAACAAAAATTTCTAAAAATTTCCAGATTGAAATAGTGGGTTACTAGTAGATCCGAGAAGTACATAAAACAATAAAAAAGCTCAAAAAATTTGTTTTTTATAGGCCCTAAAGGACTCATTCGCCCATGGGTTAATGGGTCTCTATTCAGGGTTTTTAAAATGAAAAATGTAATTTTTGAGTAATTATATGTGTTCTCTATTCCATGTCTCAGACCGGTACTTACAGTTTCATAAACCTAGAAAATAAAACTTGAATGCAAGTGTAAAATGATGCTAAATAAAAACCAAAATGACTTATTTTTAAATGAAATTTGGATCCAATTTTTTTATTTAAGTTATTGAAATTATGTTATTATGTAAATACTATGCAAAATCAGTCTAACATTATGCAATTTTTGTTGAATTTTCAGATTTAAAATGAATGCATACACAAGTTTACACCTAAAATCTAATTCAACTTTAAAAAAAATTTAGAAATCCTAAATGCATTGAATTAGTTCAAATCCTAGATCTAGCATTTGAATGCCCTCCAAATCAGAAATTAGAAAATTTAAAATGTCAAGTTCACCAAAATGAAACATAGAAAAATTGGGTAGGAGTTCAAAGAACATACTCTTTTATCCTAAATTTGGAATGTTCCACCAAAATTACTATAAATAGTAAATAAAAAATGGGGTGTAATGAACCTACCTATTTTCTATTTCATTCAGGAAATGAGATCCTCTAAGAGAGAATTCAGTTTCAACCCTTAGGTGAGTCAATTCTATGAAAGATTTATAAATTTCCTTTATGTGTTTGCACGAGGTAAATATGGTTGAACAACACTTTTGGGAGATGAAAATAGGATATAAAATGACCTAAAATCTATAACCTAAGACCCAATTCATGTAGATGCAACATAATGCTAACAAAAACAATCAACTTTATGCAAATTGGATGAGTGGAAGACACTTAAAACCTGCCTCAAAATCTATTATAGAGTGTTTTTTGACAGAATTAGTGACAAAACTGACTAAATAGGGGTTTTAAGAGAAGGATTAAAAATACAAAAAGAAATCATTTAGGAAATGTAAAGGTTAGATCTTAAAGATGAAACATAAGGCTATCAAAAGTACTAAATCTTTTGGAAAATCTAGAAAAGGAAAATGTTGTGTACCTATCACAAAACACTATTTTTGGAAGTTATCCTAGGACTCATTCGCCTATAGGCAAATGGGTCTTTTGTAGAGATTTTAAAAATTGATTTATGGGTCCTCTGATCTTGTGTTTCCACTTACATATCCTCTAGGTTTCACAGTTGAAAATTCAAAAATAAATTTGGCATCTGAGTTTCCATGAGATGACAACAAAGGTGACAACAAATGAAACTTTATAATTTTTCACTTTTGAGATCTTCAAATTTTCTTCAACCTATGAAATTTTAAATTTGAAACACACAAAGAGAGTGGAAAATATTTGATTTTTGGTGAATGGCCCGTTTTCTTTGGTCAAACCTCATTTTGGTAATCAAACCTTGGATCAAAATAAAGCATGAAAGAGGGAATGAAGAATGAATAATGGTATGTTACCACTCAACAAACCCTTGAATGAACCTTTGAAAATATAAAATCTTCATGTTGATCTTGCATGAAATGGCTTCAATGGATGTGGATCTTGATACTTGAGTCTTTCTTTGAATATTGTACTTGAATGCTTGAAACTTACATCATAATGTTAGCTCTAAAAACATGCATGATTACAAAATAATTTGACATGATTCTTGAGATCTTGAATTCTACAATAAATGCTTGATAAATCCGCTCTTCAATGCTCTTGACAATAATATTTTCTCTTGTTAAGTTCACCTCTTTCTAGAGTACTTGAATTGATAAAATAACCTTGTATTTATATACATTTATCCTTAATTTCCCAAAATTCAAATATCACAAGCTGGCATTGAATTATGGAATTGAAATCATTAAAATAATTCTAAAAACATAATATAAATTTAGGTCCAAAGGTTTAGGGAGAACCCATTCACCCATGGGAGAATGGGTCCTAGGTCCATAAACCTAGAACACACATTTCTTAATGTATAGTTTTATGTTTAGGCATTAATTATTGTTTGGTTTCCCCTTTAGAAAATGCAATTAATTAGGCTTGTAAATAAATAAAAGGGATAATTAATGCATAATTAAGCTCAATTTATTTAGCATGTCCCAAATAAGTGTGTAAATGTTAATGGGTACATTTAACAACACTAAATTAAGGAATCATTAAGTATATTTTAAAAGGAGGGCCCAAACAAGTGAGAAAATGTAAAAGGTTACATTTTTCTACACTATAGGTATGTATCCTTAATTTCTTGAAATTCAAATGTCATAAGACGAAATTGAATTATAGATTTAAAAAGGTTAAAATACCACCAGAAACATAATTTAGGTCCAAATCTCTAGGGAGAACCCAATCCCCCATGGGTGAATGGGTCCTAGGTCCCTATTCCTAGAACACACATTGCTCAACGTAAAGTGTTATATTTAGGCATTCATTATTGTTGGTTTTCCCCTTTGGAAAATGTAATTTAATAGGCTTGTAAATGAATTAAAGGGTATTAAGGCCCAATTAAGCTCAATTTAATTAGGAGGGCCAAAATAATCATGTAAATGTAAAGAGGTACATTTAACAACACTAAATTAAGGCATTATTAAGTCCAATTTAAATTAGGAGGGCCCAAACAAGTGTGAAAATGTGAAGGGTTACATTTTTATGCACTACAATGGGATTAATGAGTAGTATGGTAGTAGGTGGGGGATGGTATCCTAATAGATGGTGGAAAAGGGAATTAAAAACATGATGTAAATTAACAAATTTTCACCATGATACTTTCCTAAGGTGCCACCTAAGTGATTTTCATTAGATATATTAATTCTCTTACTCTTTTTAGTATTTTTTAATTTTCATTTAAACTGGGATATTTTGATTAGGTGTAAAATTTTTGAGGTGTATGATATTCATATGCTCCTCAAGTGGTTGACCATCTACTGTGGAAATTTGATAAGCTATTGATCCATAGTTAGGTGTGATAATAAAGGGGCCTAGCCAATTTGGTTCAAATTTTCCTCTATTTTCTTGATCTTGGAGGTTTGGACCTTAATTTTTCTTAAGTATCAGATCACCAACATAAAATGTATACCCTCTCTACTTATCTCTATCTAACCTATCTCTCTATACCTATTTCTCTCTCTCTCCCTCCTCCCCTCTCTACTTCTCTCTATCACCTCTCTCTCACTCACTTCTCCCTTCCTCCCTTGCTCTCTCCTTCCCTATCTAATATCTTTGTCACACCTCTCTCTCACCCTAACTCTCCCTCCCTCCCTTATCTCTCTCCATCTCCCTCTTTCTCTCTCACTCTCTCCCTCTCACTCTCCCCTCTTTCTCTCTCTCCTTTCCTCTGTGCTTCTCTTTATCTTGTCATTATCTCTCTCCCTCCCCTCTCTCTCTCCTACCTCTCCCTCTCTCCCCCCCTTTACCTCTCTACTTATCTCTTCCACATCTCTCTATCACATATCTCTCTCACTTCTCCATCCTTCTCAAGCTAATTCCCTCTCTACTCTCCCTCCTTCCCTCTCTACTCTCTATCTCTATCTCAACTCTCTACATATATATCCCTACCTCTCCGTCCATCTTCTCTCTCTTTCCCTCCCCATCTATCTCTTTAAATATCTCACTCTCTCTCCCCTATTTCTCTCTCACTCTCTCCTTCCCTCTCTAATTATCTTTATCTTACCATTCTCTCTCTCCATCTCTCCCTCTATCCCCCCACTTCTCTTTATCACATCTCTCTATCACCTCTATCTCTCTCACTTCTCCCTCTTTCCATATCTCTGTCTACTCTCTCTATCTCACCAATCTAAATGGAAAGAGAGGAAAAGAGGTATACTTTAGATTCATTGTAGAGAGGGTGGGAGATAGAGAGGGGGGAGGAAGGGAGAGGTAAACAGGGATAGATGAGATAAATAGGTGAGAGAGAGAGAGAGGATGAGGAGAGATAGAAAGAGGGAAGGATAGATAGAGGGAGAGGTAGGGATAAAGGGAAAGATAGTGATGGAGACAGAAAGGTGAGAGATAGAGCGATAAAGAGAGGTTGGTAGTGAGACGGGAGATAGAGAGTAGAGATGGAAGGAGAGGTATGGAGGGAGGGAGAGATAGGTGAGATACTAAGAGAAGAGGGAGAGAGGGATATATGGAGGCAAAGAGAGGTGAGATAGAGAGAAAGAGAGTAGAAGAGGAAGGAAAGAGAGAGCGAGAGAGATTTTAGGAGGTGTGAGATGAGGAATGTCAGGTTGGACCGATTATGCTTAATCTATTTCCTTTGATTGAATTGGTGAGGAAAAAAAGGCATTTTACAAATTAAAAGAAAATTTTAATTGTGTAAAAATGGGATAAGAAATATTCCCTTTGATTAGAGGAAAGTTAGTTTAATTTATAATTAAATAAGATTTAATCTATGCAATTAAGGGGTTTGGAGGAATTAAATGATTTAATAAATGGGAAAAGTGTGAGATGAAATTTAATTAAATAACTTAGGGTTATTTAATTAAATTAGAAGACTTATGAAATTAAATTAAATATGTTGATTTATTTAATTTAATTAGATGAAATGTTATCATGAAAAGGGGTGAATTAACCTGATTGAATTAATGAGGTTAATGGATGCAAATGATATAATTAATTAAATTTTCAAGATAATTTAATCAATTAAGTGAAAAGAGGATGGGTTTTAGAGGAAATGTTAGTAAATCTATCTTGAGTGTATGATATCGATTAGGAAAAATTTTAGTGTACATTTTTCCCCTCTTTAAAGCAAGGTACCTGCTACTTCGATTCAAAGAATAACGCTCCTCAGATGAAACACTTCTTTCTGAAATCATTTTTTTTTCTGATTTTTAGATGCCCCAGTGAAAGGATAAAGCCGACTCCCTGCCCTCTCGAGAAATCGGGCAAAATTTTGAATTTTGGGTTGATTTCTTGATAAAGGTGAAAAGCTGCCCTAGGGGGTCTGGAAAGGTCCCAGGATGCAAGAATTATTCCAAGAACACAAAAAATGATGCAAAATTAGGTCTATTTTTGTAAAAATTGGTGAAGATTGTTGTGCATATTTTGCACACATGCTCCGTCGAAGACAGGGACCCCCTTCTTTTCACCCCCAATGGGTTATTTTTCTCTTGCATAATTTTGTGTGCCCTTATTCCCAAGCTCAAGTTGGTATTATGCCTTAAAATGACTAGATTTACCTTTTCCCAAGTCTTCCTATCTAAATTTTCTAAGTCTTTTGTCTTTGTGGGCCCCCGTTTTGGATTTTTCTTGCTCCTACTGAGTTGGTCCTTGCTCGCTTGCTTCAAATTTTTCCTTCATTTTTGACTTTAGGGACAAGTTGCTTATGGATTTGGGATATTTTCATGATTTCTAAGTAAACTTACAAGGTTTCGTTAATTTTTGAGAAGTTGCAAAAATTTCATTATGGGCTGCCATCCTTCCATCACTTTCTGCCGAAATTCCTTTCTGGGCCGTCGTGTGTGGGTCACTGTGTGCTCATTACTATTTCAAAAGGGCAACGAACCTCTGGATTCCCCCTTCCAAATCTTCACCTTTCTAAAAAGGGTTGCAAACTTCAAGTTTTAATCATACACGACCCGTAAAATAAATGACTTCACATGCCTAAAGGGGTATGCATCAAGTTTTCCATGTGTCTAAATAGTGCAGAACTCTCCTTGTGGGTCATTGTCCATCCATCGCCATCTATGAGAACATTCCTTGGAGGTCATCTTCCTTCCATTGCCATCCATAGAAACTTTAGTTGTGGGCCATCATCCCTCCATCGCCGTTCGCAAAAAAAATTTTGTGGGTCATTGTATGCTCATTTTTGTTTTAAAAGGGTGACGAACCCTCTGACTTCCCCCTCCTAATTTTTTGCATTTTTCAAAATGAGTCAATTAATAAGGAAATATGTCTTGGCACTCTTTCTACCCCTTTTCCCAAGTTCCAAAATTAAAAAATCTCAAATTTACTAAGTTTTGTGAAGTCGCAGAACTTCCCTTGCGAGCCACCATCCCTCTGTTGTTGGGCCGCTATACCTCCATTGTTGTCTATGGGAAATTCCCTTGTAGGTTGTCATCCCTTCATCATTGTCTGTGGGAACTTCCCTTGTGGTCCACCATCCCTCTGTCACCATCCATGGGAACTTCCCTTGCGAGCCACCATCCCTTTGTCACCATCTGTGGTAACTTTTCTTGTGGGCCATCATCCCTCTATCATTTTCCATGGGAAATTCCTTTTAGGCCACCATGTGTAGGTTTCCATTTGTGGATTGCCTTTTTTAAGGGTGACCAACCCTTAACTCCCCCCTGTATTATGGGCTTCACATCCAATTTCTTTGTCCATCATCCACCTTCGTCCACCTTCTGCCTTCCATCTATTGTCTACCTTCCATTGGTTGCTTGCAGGTCTGCCCCTATGGAAGGTTATCCTTCATTCGTCATCAACCTTCCATCCGCAAGTCGTCCATTGTTCACCTTTGTCCACTGGTCGTATATCGCCTGCCTTATGTCTGCCTTTTGTCCAATGCTTGCAGGTCTACCCTTGTGGAAGGTTGTCCTTCGTCCACCATTTTATGTCCACTGGTTGTTCGCTGCCTTTTGTCTGCTAGCTATCCATTGTCTATTGTTCTCCTTTCGACTGTCATCTGCCATCCAGATGTCGTGCTCGCTAGTGTCATCTTTACAATGCAAACATGTCTGACTTCCCACTTCCCTGCCTCCACATCACTCTGGCCCTCAAAAGTGAAGTCTCCCTAAAATCCAATTTCTTTAAAAGGAAAGTTTCACAAAATATCAAAAAGGAAATTTTCTTGAAATGAGAATTTTCCAGAAATGGAAATCTTTCCCAAAATATTTTTTTTTTGAAATGCAAATGTTCCCAAAATTGATTTTTCTTTCTAAAAATAGGAAAATTTCCAAAAAATGGAATGTTTTTTTGAAATATGAAATTCTTGATGGACTATAAATTGATACATTTTAATTTTCTAAATGAGGGAAATTTGTCATTTTTGGATATCTTAATCATGATATCTTATGGCATAGGTAATTTTAAAGATGTATGGGGGAGTGATGGATCAATTCAAGAACCAACATACGAAGGGTGATGGAGGGAATTGTTTTATTTCACCAAAATGATGATGATTTTCAAGAGCAGCATCTCTACCTCTTAGAAGCACCAATATGAAAAAATAATGCACTTAATTGGCTACAAGAATGTTGTGAATACATCAAGAAAAAGGGTAGTCTTTGATAGATTTTAGCTGCAGCAAAGGAAATCAGCTAGAAGACAAACATGCTACAATGCATGGATCACTAGAGGACGAAATAGGAATGAGACAAATGATGTATTTTAAATTCTTATATAATAGGAGTAAGTGAAACCTTAATGTCAAAAAAATATGAGCCACATGATGCAAATTAATCCTAACCATTCATTTGGGCTTTGGAAAACTATAAATAGGGGCTTTCTCCTCATTTGTAAATGGTTGGACAATTGGTGCAAAGGGAATTTGCAGCAATAAAAGATAGAATTGGATAATTTTATGGATTTTCTCTTTGAATTTTCTCATCTTGCATGCATGGTTCTACTTCCATGATAATTTTGCTTGTTGTTATGGTGTGTTGATGAAAAGCTATTGTGCAAAGTTATTCTAGGATTCCATATCTCACATCTACAACTTAGCTGAATTGCATGTTCATGATGTAAATGTGCAATATGAAAATAAAAAGTCCTTAGAAGATTGCACTAGTTTTGTGTAGTTGTAGATTCTCTTGATCAAGCAAAACCCAGTTTAGAAAGTTTTTCTATTGTAGTAGCCACCATTGTTACTGTTCATTCATGCTTAGATTTAGAAAAACCTCTCAACCCTTTCCCTTTCGCTAGTTATTTTAGTCTTTTTTAAGATTAGGATTGAAATCATCATAAGAAAGCTAAATCTGATAAACATGGTGAGTTTTAGCTTGTTGTTTTTATTGGGAAGCCACTGTTCATTCACTTCCAACACTCATAAAACTCCATTTATAGACCCAACCTCCCATGCTTTGTAAACCATAAAGTTCGACCCTGTGTTACTAGTAAAACACATCAACCAATTGATCTATTTGAAGCATTGTCATGACTTGACATCTGAGAGACCTTGAGGTGGTAATTTTTAACTTGTTTGTAGATTTCTACCTTTCAAGAGAGGTAGTGCACTTGTGCACTACTTGTGTTGAGAAGGTGAAAAAACGCCCATCAATAGAACTGGCGCTAGAGGGAGGGTTGAATCAAGACGGGGTTGAAACAAAGCACATTGCTTCATCAATTGTCTGCCTCTCCTCCTAGCACACATCAACAAAATTGGTGCTAGAAGGAGGGCATAGCTGAGCTTGAGGCTGCAAAGCTGATTGTTGTAAGTTAAAACGAACATTCAAGTGAAATATGAGATAGGGTGAGTCTTACAAGGAGATATTCCCTTTTGGAAAATATACCAACCCTTGGCTCCTTCAAACCTGAAAGATGAATTGACAACAATGGTAGTCAAGGCCTTCCAGGATTTAATCTAGAAAAACTTGAACACCAAGGATGGATTAAGACAAGAAGAGGTGTTAATGACTAGTTGGTATAGATTCCACAATGCACTCCACTCTAAATTTACTTGTCCATCATGTGTAGGCATCATCACCTGAGTTAGCGGTTATTTATGAAAGTTGGGATAGACAACTCTCAATGAAGAAGATTCATCCTATGAGGTAGGAGAGAAGTCAATATTTTGAGGACAACACATTCAAGTTGAGCTAGAAAATTTGACACAAGTTAGTGTTGGGACAAAAAAAAACTGAGGCTAAAAATTAAAATGGGGGAACTAAATTCCTTGGGATGGTAAGGAGCTTTGATGAAAGTTCAATTGGAGGGGAAGTAGAAAATATTTTCTCCATTAATGAAGAACAATCCTCCACTTAGGAAGAAGACTAGCCCAAAACCAAGAAAAACTTTGTGGAAGATGAATCTACAACACTATTTGTTGGGACAACCAACACAAATGTTGAAGAACATAAAGAAAAAGAGACTGGAGGCCTTAGGTTAGTAAAAAATGACGACTAAAGAATAAGTGAAATAAGATCATAAGACCTTTCCTTCATAGATGATAATGATCAAGCATATGAAAAATAAGACTTGGAGGAGTGGGAACAATTACAGGTCATGATTGTCTACCATCAAACTTCCTTTCTAATTGATGATAAGGACCTAGTAGTGGAAAGATACAATGAACTCATTTCAAGACTCACAAGGGATTGGTATTAGCTAAGACATCAAGTCTAAATTGGTGCAGGCTTCATGATTCAACACATTATGAGTTCTCATGTGAAATATTCCAAGATGCCACCTAGCAATTCAGAGAACAATTGGAGCAATTGGGTGCGCTACCACCCACCGTTGCTTCAATGATTGAGCTATAGGGTCAAGGGTTGGAACCAAGTGCTAGGTCAGCTGAAGGAAACCCTCAAGAAGGTGTTGGGATAGCAACGGAAGAAGGCCAACATAGTCCTGAGCCTTCAAATGATGAAGGAGAACACATGGGAATGTTGTCCATCGGACATCAAGAGCCTTTCCCTCTTGAAGAACATTTATACACCATGGATGATAGGCCTTATGGGGAATCATTGGAGGGAAATAACATAGTAAATATTTTCCCCCTTGATGAGGTTCCCTCCATTGATGAATTATTTCCACTAGGAACTATACTTCGGAGGTATGCCAATGCTAAGGAGAAATACATTTCAGAAGTGGCCAGTGATGAAGATATACTACCTAAACCTCTGGACGGTGAGGCATTGGATTTTTGAATTTAGAGAGGAACTCATTCTCCATCTATAATGATGATGAACAAGAGGAAATGATTAAATTTCATGATGAAATACATAAAATCCAAAGAGAAGAAGATAAAGGTAGGGGTGTTCTAATGGCTGCCCACAAGTATAATGGGCCTGACCAACTACAAGCGGCAACTGGGAGTCCTTCTGCCATGATTATTGTTGATCCTCTTGTATGTTCAAAAGGCTACAATAGGAAAGATTAATTCATTTCATCTTCCTCTAACAATGAACAACATAAAATTAAGGTCAAAACTTGGGGAAGGAGATGGGACAACATGCTACCTCTTGAAGACAACCATCAGGTAGAGTCATGGACTACAAAAGATCAATAGAATGAAGTGTATCTCTTTGAAGAACAACTAAGAGGTATTGTGGGTCCCACTAGTAACATGGAAGAGGCAGCTACTTCCCCTTCCTTGTTTCCCCATGAAAGATCAAGATCGAGGATGCTACAACACTCAGTGCCTCCACATGAGGCTTCTGATGGAACAACCGATGATGCAGTGCTTGCTCTCGACTGTCAAATGCTGCCACATTTGCATGGTAACATCCAAGTTCTATCTTTCCTTAATCTTTTGAATACTTACATCTATGTTTATCATTTTTATTATGGGAATGAGGGGAGACAAACGTGTTTAAAAATCAACTTTGGGTTTAATGAACCTCCTTAATTATTATTTTTTGTTGAATATGTTATTGAATTTGAATATTGCAATGTTGAACTTCACTTTTTTGAGTATAAGGATGAGTGTGCATGGTTAAGAACTCTAATGGTCACATGCCTACTTGTGCATGCATTATGAAATCCAATGGGCATGAGTGTTGGTTTGCCTTGCCTGAACGTGGTCCTTTGTAAATATCTTTGTACATAGTTGTTTTGGGTAGTCCAGGTTTCATGTATATACTTTGCTTTCCTTCTTTCATTTGGTTAGTTGGTTTGTTGTAGGTTATTTTTCTCTAGATTAGTTTCCTTTTTTTCTTCTTTCACTTCCCTACTTTGGTTAGTGTAGGTCTTTTTTTTTCGTTCTCTTTTCATTTGTTGTTTTTTTCTTCCACTCTACTGTTGCTTTGCTTGGGGTTTCTCTTATTTTAGCTATGCATGTTCATGCACACAACAACCATTTTATTTCCTAGGTTTGTTGTATGTATTTCTTCAACAAAATTTAATCAATTTTTTAGAGTGGATGGTGAGGGTCTTTTGTTAATGTCAAGTGACTTGGATTTTTGGTTTGAAGGGGATAGGTCATTGGTTGATTTGACTCAGATGTATTTTGAAATATTACATATCTCACATACTTTAAGATTCTAGTGGTTCCTATAGGTTCCTTTGTGAATTCCAGTTAAGTGAAAAATCTAAAATTCTATTTCAGTGCCACTATGATTTTTAGCCCTGATTTCAAGCTTCATTGCTTGCGGGTTGAAAATAAAGAAGAGAAAAGAAAATCAAAAGAAAGAAAAAGAAATAAATCAAAATGATGAAAATCAAAAGAAAGAAAATTCAACTTTTAGGAGGATATGAATAACTCTATTGGGGATATGGACACCTGGGTGGTAGTACAACAATGTTTGGGAGAATCACAAAAACAACCTCATTGGGGCTATGGACACTTGACTGGTAGTGACGCAATGTCCCAAATTATTTTGAAGTTAGAATCAATTATGTATCTTAACTTGAAAAAGCTTAGGTTCCTATAGTGACTTAAGGATGGGAATGAATGCATCTACACACACTTGGATTTTTAGCATACTAAAGGTTGGGTTGACTAGTGGTTTTAATCCTTTGGTTGAGCATCTAGTTTGTTTTCCCTAGCATGGGGATTAGAACCAGATATTTTGGGTTCATGATTCAAATTTTTCACCGAAATGGTCTAGATCATTTCCCTAGTGACTCACCATTTATTTTGCACATTTTGTACACACGCCCTACCAAAGGTAGGGAGCCCCCTCTTTTTGCCCCTGATGGGTTTTTTTTTCTCTCGCCTCATTTCATTTGCCCTTATTCCCAAGCTTAGGTTGGTCATATGCCTCAAAATAAGTAAAGTTACCTTTGACCAAGTCTTCCTATCTAAATTTTCTAATTATTTTGTCTTTTTGGGCCCCCCCCTTTTTCTTTTGTCTTGCTCCTATTGACTTGGTCCTTGCTCGCTTGCTTTACTTTTTCCTTCATTTTTGACTTTGGGGACAAGTTTCCTATGGATTTGGGATGTTTTCATGATGCCTAAATGAACTGCCAAGGTTTTGTTAAGTTTTGGGAAGTTGCAAAAATTTCATTGCAGGCCACTATCCCTCCATCACCATCAGCGGAAATTTCTTTGCAGGCCACTATGTGTAGGTTGTCATGTGCTCATTCTCATTTCAAAAGGGCGCGAACCCCTGACTTCACCCTTCCAAATTTTTTCCTTTCCAAAAAGGGGTGCAAATGTCAAGTTTTCATCATCTAGGACCCATAAAATGAATGAATTCACATGCCTAAAGAAGTATGCATCAAGTTTTCTATGTGTCTAGACATTGAAAAATTTTCCTTGTGGGTTGCCATCCCTCCATTACCATCCGTGGGAAATTTCCTTGCAGTCCACCATCCCTCCATCGTCGTCTGCCAGAACTTCCCTTGTGGGCCACCATCCCTTCGTTGTCATTTGTGAAAATTTATTTGTGGGCCACCTTGTGTGGGTCGTTGTGTGCTCATTGTTGTTTTAAAAGGGTGATGGACCCTCTGGCTTCCCCCTCCCAATTTTCTGCATTTTTCAAAATCAGTCAAATCTTAAGGAAATATGTCTTAACACTCTTTCTACCCCTTTTCCCATGTGCTAAAATTGACAAATCTTGAATTTACTAAGTTTTCTAAAGTTGCAGAACTTCGCTTATTGGTCGTCGTCCCTCCATCATCATCTATGGGAACTTCCCTTATGGGTTGTCGTCCCTTCATCGTTGTTTATGGGGATTTCCCTTGTGGGCCATCATCCCTCCATCATCGGGCCACCATCCCTCTATCACCATCCATGGGAACTACCCTTGTAGGCCTCCATCCCTCCATCACCGTTCGTGGGAACTTCCCTTGAGAGTTGTCATTCCTCCATCACTGTCTGTGGGAACTTACCTTGTAGGCCACCATCCCTCCATGGCCATCCATGGGAACTTCCCTTGCAAGCCACCATCCCTCCATCGCCATCCATGGGAACTTCCTTGTGGGCCACCATGTGTGGGTTTTCGTTTGTGGATTTCCTTTTTTAAGGGAGGCCAACCCTTAACTTCCACCCACATTGTGGGCTCCACATCAGGTTTTCGTCCATTGTTTTCCTTTCGTCTGTCGCTTGTGGGTCTACCCCTATGGAAGGTTGTCCTTTGTTTGTCGTCCATCCATCGGTCGTCCATTGTTTTCCTTCGTCTGCCAGCAATCCGTTGTTTGCCTTCTATCTACCTTCTGTCCATTGTCCACCTTATTTTTTCAACTTGTGGGTCTACCCCTGTGGAAGGATTTCCACTGTCCACCATCCACCTTTCATCCATTGACCACCTTCCATCTACTATTCATTGTCTATTCATTGCCTTCTGTCAATTATCTTATTTTCATCCGTTGTCTGTTGTCTAGATGTCGTGCTCACTAGTGCTATCTTTATGACACAAACATGTCCAACTTCCCACTTCCCTACCTCTGGATCACTTCGGCCCTCAAAAGTGAAGTCTCCTTGAAATCCCATTTCTTTAAAAGGAAAGTTTCTCAAAATGTCAAAAAGGAAATTGTCTTGAAATGAGAATTTTCCAAATATGGAAATTTTCCTAAAACAAAAAAATTTCCGAAATAGATTTTTTCAAATTTTTAATTTTTTTGAAATCAAAATGTTCCCAAAATTGATTTATCTTCCTAAAAATAGGAAAAATTCCAAAAATGGAAATTTTTGTCAAAATATGAAATTCTTCATGACTACAAATTGATACATTTTAATTTTCTAAATGAGAGAAATTTGTCCTTTTTGGAGATCTAAATCATGATATATTATGGCACAGGTACTTTTAAGGATGTCTAGGGTAGTAATGGATCAATTCAAGAACCAACATATGAAGGGTGATGGAGGGAATTGTTTCATTTCACCAAAATGATGATGATTGTCAGGAGTAACATCTCTACCTCTCAGAAGCACCAATCTCCAAAAATAATACACTTAATTGGATACAAGAATGTTGTGAATACATCAAGAAAAATGGTAGCCTTTGAAAACTTTCAGCTATAGCAAAGGCAATCAACTAGAAGTCAAAAGTTCTATAGTGCATGGGTCACTAGAGGACGAAATAGGAATGAGACAGATGATGTATTTTAAATTCCTATTTAATAGGGGTAGGTGAAACCTTAATGTAAAACAAATTTGATGAACATAATGCAAATCAATCCTATCCATTCATTTGGGATTTGGAAAACTATAAATAGGTGGTTGCTCCTCATTTGTAAATGGTTGGAGAATTGGTGCAAAGGGCATTTGCAACATTAAAAATAGCATTTCATGATTTTATGGATGTTCTCTTTGAATTTTCTCATCTTGCATGTATGGTTTTGCATCCATGTTAGTTTTAGTTTGTAGTTTCTTGGATGGTTGGGTATGTGCAAGATCATGATGGGCCAAAAAGTGGCAGTATCTAAGTGATATGATGACCCATGTGGCTGACGAATTTTTTTTACCCAAAATTGATGAAACGAAAAGGGTTTTTAAAGGATATTCTTAGTTTTCCACTAATATAAGTTATTCTTTACTTTGAATTTAATAAATTATTATTATTTATTTTCTATTTGAATTACGACTGAAGTCTTGATTGATAGGCTGATTGAAAAACATCTATAACTTTCAAACAATATCACATTTTTTGAATCTGAAACATACATCACATTCTATGCTTCACATACTATAGGATTAAAAAATAAATAAAAATTCATGACGTTTTGACCAAGGTAAGGTGGTTAGACATATGAATTTTTGTATTTTTAAAATTTGTAATAAAAAATAATAATTAATTATTTACTTGGAGAAAAATTATAAAAAAATATGCATCACATCGAGACATGAGTCCCCTACTTATATCTAAAATCTTATGAAAAAATATTATCATTTTATTATGGTTAGGGTGGTCAGACAGATACCTACTTATTTTTCCCTGAAATTTAAGTACTATTGCATTGAAATTTCAAAATTTTGCCTAATAGATTTAAAAATAAAAAATAAACCTATTAGTTTAGAAACTACATTCAATTTTCTACAGATTTTATTTTTACATATTTTTTTAATTAATATAGATAACTTAGTCAAACTTTTATGTTAAGTTGGCTAACTCCGATTTTCTCAATTTTATTGCCACTTAAGGGCCTATTTTTTCCATGATGATCCTGCACATACCCAGTTGTGATAATGTTGTTTGTTGTTATGGTATGTTGATGAGTTTCCAGCCCATACTTTTGGCACTTTTTGATGACAAGCTATTGTGTAAATTTATTCTGGGCTTCCATATCTCACAACTACAACTTAGTTGAATTGCATGTTCATGATGTGCATGTGCAATTTGAAAATCAGTAGTTTTTAGAAGATTACAGTGATTTTGTGTAACTGTAGATTCTCTTGGTCAATAAAAACCTAGTTTAGGAAGTTTGTCTATTGTAGTAGCCACCATTGTTACTACTCATTCATGATTAGATTTAGAACAACCTCTCTAACCATTTCCATTTTGATACTTATTTTAGTCCTTTGTTTGAGTAGGAATGAAAGCATCATAAGAAAGGTAAATCTAATGAACATGGTGAGTTTTAGCTTGTTGTTTTGAGTGGGAAGCCACTATTCATTCCCTTCGAGCACTCTTGAAACTCCATTTTCAGACCCAACCTCCCATGATTTTTAAACCATAAAGGTCGGCCCTATGTTACCAACAAAACACATCAACCAATTGAACTACTCCAAGAATTATCATGACCTGACACCAGAGAGACCTTGGGGTGGTAATTCACAACTTGTTTGCAGATTTCTACCTTTCAAGAGAGGTAGTGCACTGTATGTGTTGAGAAGGTGCAAAAACACCCATCAACAAAGATGATGATAAACCCCAGTTTAGATGTCAAATTAGGGAAAAAAAACCCTAATTATCTAGCTTAAATAAGCCAAGAATTGTCATTTTAAAGTAATTTATGCATTCACACTTAAGAGATTATATTGGATGTTGTGGTTGTGATTGATGTCAACACTATTAGCATTGGTGATTTTAAAGGTTGTATATGTCGAAGATATTGAGAAAATTGTAATAAATATATTGTAGACAACCAATGTGGTTGAGAAGGTCTGAGTGATGAAATTTTTTGTACGTTGATAACTATGAGGTGCACACTAAAGGTTTTGTTGATGAGCTTATCTAGTATGTTGTCTAAAATTATCAGTGGTACACATCAAGATTTGAGGAAGTTATGAAGTTCTATGTTCCTACATTTATTCAGTTACTCTAGCAAGTGTTTCTGGAAGATGAGATTATGATTCTGGTGAATTGAGTTGTTGTATATGTTTCTGAGGTGTTCAATGATGTTTCTAGATTGTGCTTTATCATTTTGGTACATCTGTGTTTATCGACGTGTTCGTGATTGATGATTTTTCCTTATGTGCTTAAGGTTTTCATGTTCTTGGCTAGCATGATGGTGGTAGCATGTTGCGGATCCTTATGGATTAATATTTTATTGTTTGGAATGGTCAAGGATGTTGAATTAGGTCCTCACTATGTTGTGTCTAACTTAGGTTGGTGCACATTAATATTTGTTCATGTATTGAGGCTGATAGTTTTAATTTATTCTTTATTTATGGCCGACAGAGTTGTTGATGTAAATCCATGTAGTGGATATATGAGTGATTGTTTATTCATTTTGAATTATTCTCTGAGTATGTTCGATGAATGTGTGTGAAGTATATGTGCAAATCAAAATCAGATCATTTGAGTGTAGAGTAGAGTGTGAAGAAGTGTTTATGTTCCTAATTGAAAGTGTAATAACGCTTTTTTAGAAGCTAATTTCTTAGTTCAACTTCATCAGATGGATTTAATCCTATTGTCTTATGTTAGGCTATGAGCCTTCCCTTTGAGAAATGAGCTCTAGGTAGTGTGCCTAAATGCATGTGCATTCCCTATTCATTTATTTCATTATACTTCTAATAGGGTATAATCTTGTGAACTAACATCCACCGTGGTTTTTCCCCTAACAAGGTTTCCATGTATAAAAATCTTGTTGTTCATGTTTCTTTGATGTGTTGTTGATTTATGCTTACATTGTTAATTATTATATCTAAGATTAAAAGTTGTTTAAGGTTGAATAATCTTAATTTCTAAAACAACTGATTCACCCCCCTCTTAGTTGTCTATCCTTGTTTTACGAACAATTGGTATCAAAGCTAGTTCCTTTGAAGAAATATAATAGCTTGAGGTGATCTGAGATGGCATCATACAAGAAGGATAGTCCTATATTTGATGGTACAAACTACTCTTTATGGAAAGTTGGAATGGAGTAGCATTCGAAGTGCATTGGTGAGCCTTCCTAGAAGATTACAAATAATGCATATAAAATTCCTTAGAATGGTCCCTCTACTACTGATGAGATCAAAGAAGAAAAAACTAATACCAGAGCTATAGAAACATTGCTAAGTGTTTTGAAATATTCAAAGATGAAAAATATAATAGGTTTGAAGACTACACATGAGATTTGGATAAATTTGGAAACATTATATGAAGGAGATGAACTAGTGAAAGTTGCTAAGCTGCAAAGTTTGAAAGGAAAGTGGGAAAACATGAAGATGAGTGAAGATGAAAATATCTTTTATTTCTCATAAAAGGTAAATGAATTAGTGATGGACATTAGATGTATCAGTGGAACCTTGGAAGAATATGAGATTGTGGGTAAAATACTTAGATCTATGCCTACTTCTTACAAAAAAAAAAGCTCATGCTATTGAAGAGCTCAGGATAGTAACAAATGTGACAAGAGACATGTTGATTGGAAAAATTTCTACCTTTGAGTTGAGTGAATCTGGTGAATCCTTTCCTAAGATAGATTTTGCATTCAAATCTATTGTATCTAGAAAAATCCAATAAAGAAATGATCTAGGAGGGAGTTCTAGAAAAACATTCAAGTATGAAGAATAGATGAAACTGATTGAAGATGAAGAAAAAAATCTAGAAGAATTGGAAGCACTGATTGTGAAAAGAGAAGCCAGAGGACAAGGTGAGTACAAAGGAAAAATACCTATTAAATGTTTCTCTAGCAGTAAGATAGGTTATTTTGCATCAAGATGTCCTGAAAGAGTCTCTAAGTATAAACTTGACAAGACTAGATTTCAAAATAAATATTATGTTGAAGGAGTTATTGATGTTGAATCTGATAAAGAAATTGGAAATGAATATGAATGGGTATTCATTGCTATCAAGGAAAATGTTCTGGTGTCCATTGAATCATCTAGTACTCATAATATTTAGAAAGCTCTTGAAGCTAGAATTGATGAGAAGGATGAGTGGGTGATAAACAACGAATGCTCACACCATATGACTAGTGATAAAATAAAATTTCTAAGCTTGGAAAAGTATGATGGTGGTGTTGTAAGATTTTGAGATAACAATGCTAGTGTGATTTGTTGCAGAGGCACTATTTATCTTGGTGGAAAATGCAATACTGATGATTTTCTTTATGTTGAAGGATTGAAGCATAATTTTTTGAGTGTTGGAAAGATGGTTGAAAAAGGTTATAATATTCAATTCAAATATGGTAAATTCAAGATAATTTGGAACCTTAGGAAATGTGATTGCTTTAGGCACACAAACAAGAGGCAATATTTTTCACTTGAATTCTGCTAGTGAAAGTTGTTTGATTGCTCAAGTTGATGTAATTTGGTTATGGCATAGAAGGTTGTGTCATGTGAACTTTGATAACATTGCCAAAATAAGCTCCACACAATCAGTCAAAGATCTACCTAGGTTAGTGAAACCTACTAACACTATATGCAAGGAATGTCATATGGGAAAATAGACAAGAATTTCATTTTGAAAAAAACATCATTCCAATGGAGTATTGGATTTGGTACATACTGATCTATTTGGTCCATCCAAAATCAGAATTCTACAAGGAGAAAGGTACTTTATGTTGCTTATTGATGATTATTCTAGAATGGTTTGGGTTGCTTTCTTAAGAGAAATAAATGATGCATTAGAGAAATTCAAAATCTTCAAAGATTTGGTAGAAACTGAGATAGGTTTGAAGATCAAATGTTTAAGATTAGATAGAGGTGGTGAATTCACTTCCCAGGATTTCAATTCATTATGTGAAGAACATGGAATAAAAAGATAGTTATCTGCTCCTTGGACCCCACAACAAAATGGAGTTGTTGAGAGAAAGAACAAAACAATCTTAGATGCTGCCAGAACTATGATGTTAGAAGGTAATGTTCCTCATTTCTACTAGAGAGAAGTTACAAGAACTATTATGTATACTATCAAATAGGTGAATATCAATAGTAATTCTAGTAAGACTCCTTTTGAGCTATGATTTGGTCATAAACCTACTATTAAGTATTTCAAAATCTTTTGAAGAAAAGGTTATATTAAAAAAGATGAAGATATAGGAAAATTTGGGGCTAGAAATGATGAAGGAATCTTTTTGGGATACTCTACTAAGAGCAAAGCCTACTGGTGTTACAATAAAAGACTGAAGAAAATGGTTGAGAGTGGAAATTTCAGAGTTGATGAGGATATTGAAAGATTATCTAGGTATTGTAGATATGATTTAGATGAACAAAAAGATAGTACTGATAATGGAAAGAATGTGTAGACATAGAATCAAATTTAGAATGTTTAGGTGAATCAAAAATATCATGAAGAAGAAGATAGTGGAAATATAAAAGAAAGAAAAGAACCAAAAACTCCAAGGAATGTAAAACAAAGTCATTCTGAAAGTCAGATCATAGGAGACAAGAACAAAGGTTTGCAAACTAGAAGAAGAATAGAAAAAGAATATTGTCTAATATCGAAGACTAAGCCTAGCAATGTCAATGAAGCATGTAAAGATGAACATT
The DNA here is from genome assembly GCA_007115665.2 of Sequoiadendron giganteum. Taxonomy (NCBI): domain Eukaryota; kingdom Viridiplantae; phylum Streptophyta; class Pinopsida; order Cupressales; family Cupressaceae; genus Sequoiadendron; species Sequoiadendron giganteum. The sequence continues at coordinate 152,647,454 of CM021109.1, read as the reverse complement.
GGATTGAAGCAATGAAGGAAGAACTAATGAAAATAGAGAATAATGATACATGGATTATTGTTCCTAGACCTCAAGTCAAAAATGTGATTGGAACCAAATGAGTTTTTTAGAATAAGCTGAATGAACAAGGTGAAGTGATCAAGAATAAAGCAAGACTAGTATGTAAAGGATACTCACAGATGGAAGGTATTGATTTTGAAGAAACATTTACCCTTGTTGCTAAAATTAAAGATGTAAGGTTATTTCTTGCTTATTCTACTTTCAATTATTATAAATTATATCAAATGGATGTGAGGTTCGCATTTCTGAATGGTGAACTAGAAGAAGAAGTTTATGATGAGAAACCAGATGGATTTAAATTGACTAATGAAAAGGACATGGTGTTTCAGTTGAAGAAAGAACTATATGGACTCAAACAAGCACCTAGATCTTGGTATGCAAGACTGGATAAATATTTGTTGAAGCTTGGATTCAATAAAAGCACTGTTGGCAACAATTTGTATTTCAAACTGGATCACGATAAACATTTGATTATTGAAGTCTTCATTGATGACATTATTTTTGAAGGTGATGATAACTTGTGAATGAAATTTGTTGATGAAATGAAAAGTGAATTTTAAATTTCAATGATAGAAGAACTAAAATTCTTTTTAGGATTGAAAATTACTCAACTAGATGATGGAATCTTTATTTCTTAGTCCAATTATGTGAGAGAGTTACTAATTTTTTTTGGCATGGAAGATGCAAAGATAGTTGGTACACCCATGGTAACCAGATGCAAACTATCTCAAAATTATGATTCTCCTAAGAATAATGAAACATGATATAGTTCGATGATTGGGGGATTGCTATATGTGACGCAAACAAAACCAGAAATTATGAATGTTATGTGCATGGTTGCTAGATATCAAGTTGATCCAAAGGAATCACATGTGACTGCAATAAAGAGAATATTCAGATACTTGAAAGGAATAGTTGACTTTGGGTTATAGTATCCAAAGGATGATGATCTTACTCTAAATGCCTTTACAAATTCAAATTGGGTAGGAGATGTAAATGATAGGAAAATCACAAGTGGTAGTGCATTCTTCTTGGAAAAGAAGTTGGTGTCTTGGCTAAGTAAAAAATAGAATTCCATTTCCTTATCTACTGCTAAGGAAAAATATATTGCTACTATAAACAATTGTACTTAAGTACTATGGATGAAGCAGATGCTGAGAGATATCAGAGTTGAGTATGATGAGCCTATTTCTATATTTTGTGACAATTCAAGTGCCATAAAAATTTCCAAGAATCTGGTGCTACACTCAAAGATAAAACATATATCTATCAAGTATAATTTTTGAGAGACAAGGTGATTGATAAAGAGATCAGATTGGAATATGTGCCTACAAAGGAAAAATTTCCTAAGGATACTTTTGAGTATCTCAGAGGCAAGTTAGCCGTAATTTCCCCTCCTAATCTTGACTAAGATACCAGTCTTGGGACCAATCTATGGACTTACAATCAAATGTTGTTTTAGATTGATTTTGTGGTGGCTTCTACCTAGGGGAGTAGCCAGACATTTTAGATGATATGTGGATCAGAGAAAGTCTATCTTTTCCATTTATGTCAAAGGGGGAGAAGAAAAGTATGAAAAAATCTTGAAGTAAGGGTGAGAAGAGTCAAGAAAAGAAGAGAAGAAATAAGAAAGAAGTATGTGAACAACTAGTTGTGTTGATGGTATTAGTTTTCACATCATGTTTTTCTATCAATGCAAAAGGGGGAGATTTTTGGATGTTGTGGTTGTCATTGATGTCAAAACTATTAGCATTGGTGATTTTGAAGGCTGTATATGCCAAAGATATTAAGAAAATTGTAATAAATATATTGCAAATGGTTAGTGAAGCTAAGAAGTTCCAAGTGATGAAATTTTTTTTAGATTGATCATAAGGAGGAACACACTAAAGGGTTTGTTTCTGAGCTTATCTAGTATTTTCTCTAAAATTTTCAATGGTGAACATCAAGATTTGAGGAAGTTATAAATTTTTGTGTTCCTACAATTATTCAAATACTGTAGTAAGTGTTTTTGGAAGATGAGATTGCAATTCTGGTGAATTGAGTTGTTTCATATGTTTCTAAGGTGTTTAGTGATGTTTCTAGATCATTCTCTATCAGTTTGGTACATCTCCGTTGATCGACATGTTCATGATTCAATATTTTTCCTTGTGTACTTAAGGTTTTCATGTTCTTGGCCAACATGATGGTGGTAGCGTGGTGTGCATCCTTATGGATTAATCTTTAATTGTTTGGCATGTTCGAGGATGTTGATTTAGGTCCTCACTATGTTGTGACCGACTTAGGTTGGTGCACATTAATATTTGTTCATGTATTGAGGCCAACAATTGTAATTCATTCTTTATTTATGGACGAAAGAGTTGTTGATGTAAATCCATGTAGTGAATGTAGAAGAGAGATTGTTTATTCATTTTGAATTATTCTTAGAGTATGTTCAATGAATGTGTGTGAAGTATATGTGTGAATAAAATATCAGATCATTCAAGTGCAAACAAGAGTGTGAAGAAGATTGAGCAAGGTGTGAAAAAGTGTTTATGTGCCTAACCAAGACTGTAATCAAGCTTTTTTAGAAGCTAATTTCTAAGCTCAACTTCATCAGATGGATTTAATCTGATTATCTTATGTAAGGAAGTGAGCCTTCCCTTTGAGTAGTGAGCTTGAGGCACTGTGCCTGAATTCATGTGCATTCCTTATTCATTTATTTTGTTATACTTCTAATAGGGTATAATCTTGTGGGCTAACATCCATCGTGGTTTTTCCCCTAACAAGGTTTCCACGTATAAAAATATTGGTGTTCATGTGTCTCTGATGTGTTGTTGATTTATTCTTGCACTATTAATTATCAGATATGAGATTAAAAGTTTTTTAAGGTTGAATAAGTTTAATTTATGAAACAACTGATTCACCCCCCTCTCAATTTTCTATCCTTGTTTTTCCAACAAATACTTGTTGTTTTGATCTGTAACCCTTGATGAAATGGCACACCACAAGATTCCCAAGTACATCTCTAGTAGATTTCAAGAGTTCCAATGGCTTCCAAGTGCAAGACCATTGGTATGCGATTAGAAACCTAATTTGAAATTTGAATTTTCAATGCATTTATGACACTTTAAAATTTAGATTTTGCGGGTGTCGCTATATAGCGATGCCTAAAATTAAATCAATGACACCCAAATCAATTATAGAAATGATTTTCTTGATTTAAAATTAGGGTTTCCATTTATCAAATGGTGATGAATTCTTATTTGGTGATGCACTTGCCAATTTATAAATTAGGGTTAGGCTAGGCTAGAAGTTAAATCATGACACCAGCTTGTCTAGCAATGCATGTTCCAATTTTAAATTTTAAATACATCGAATGTGGCTATTTGAAATTTGAATAGAGCAATACTATTTCAAATAGCGATTCTTTTTTATTTTCGAGCCATAAATTTCAAATAACTTTAAATTTTGATGCTTTCTTGATGTCGTGCGCTTCATGAATTTCGTAGATTTTCCCACCATTGATGTTGAGGGAGCACACACCCATTGTATTGGAGAGATTATATGATCTATCATAGTTGCACTAGGAGCACCTAGGAGAGATTAGATTGTGGTACATTACATATGCCCTAGTGATCTAGACACACCTGGTGATGGTGATAGCTCGATGTGAGAGGTCGCACAATGATTCCTTGTCCTTCCACCTATCGACATGGGATGCAATAGTTACTTTGGACGATGTGTGGAAGATTTTGTGCTTACTAATCCAAGGTGATCATGTGATCTATGATTTTGACACGGAGCTTGATGCATTCCATGAGGTGATGGAGATGGAGGACATTGTGTTGGTCACCTCCCAAATCAACCTTGAGTCCTATAAATTTCATGTACCCACATTCAAATTGATCATCACAACCATCATTTTGTTGGGTCCCCAGAAAAATGTAGTAGGGGATTCATCCTAGGATGGGGCTTAGCATGGAATTAGATGCTACATCATAGGAAATGTTTTGTATGGGGCCCATGATGTTGGGCTCCTTTCATTATGATTTGCATGATTTTGTCTATTTTTATGACAAGGCCATTGGTGTAGGGGATACTTTGTTGCATATTTGGGCGTGTGAGCACATTGTCATGCTTTGGTTGATTGTTCAGATGGTTGATGTTGAGCGAGATGATCCAATGACCTGGCAATATAGGGGTTTCATTACTATGAGGTACATAGGATAGATTGGGCTCCCACAGTGGAGATAGGTGATAGATGACATGACAGTTTTTTGTTGGAACCCATAGATTTAGATGCCACCATGGTATGATGATATACAATAGTTATATTTTGTGAGACAAACCCAATATATGTAGGATTGAGAGCATCATATCATTGAGAGATATCTTCCAAATAGGGTAGCATGCCAATTTGGTGATATACAAGATAGGCCCAATGATGCATACATGGCCATTTTTGTGAGATCAGCTAGGGAAGTTCTAACATGAGGGCTAACCATTCCAGCCCTAGAGGCTATTAAGAGCTTTAGATATTTGGTGGCCTAGCCTTGGGCATATGATCAGGGTCAACCAATAGCTCAGACTAGACCCACATATGATGCATGGTTTGTCCCCACATAATGATTGAAAAATCCAACAGGTGTACCTCCGAAAGGGATGATGAGAGGTAGGGGAAAAGGAGGCTAGGAAAATGATGATGGATAGGTTTTGGGGGCATCCCTAGTTGGACAACCAGCTCAGGTACATCCACTAGTATAGTCATAGGTGCAGCCACAGGAAAGGCCACCACCACCAGATGCACAAGACACATAGATTCAGTAGCTGCAACAATAGGTGCATAAATTGATTTGTGAGTGGGATCAAGCCCACCAGTAGGTGGTTGCAGTCATAGCCTAGAGAGATTAGGCACTACAGAAGGTATAGGTTGTGAGGAAGAGAGGGACTAGGAGGTCACTTGATGCATTTAGATTGAGGCCATGATAGTGGTTACACACGCCAACACCATGTTAGCATGGCTATATAGAGAGGCTATTACATAGGCCATATATTATAGGATAAATTACCATTGAGATGTACCAGTGGCATTGAGGGAGCCATATTTTTTATAGCATAGAAACACAAACCATGAGAAGATGATCAACTTGAGAGATAGGCTAGAGAGGGTAGCAGCCATCAGGGCTAGCTTTTTGGTGTACAATTTTTATTTTTATTTTTCCCCATTCTTTATCACAGATATACATTCATAGGCCCATTTTTGATAGCCTCATGGATGTTGTATTTTTTTATTGATGTTCATACACTGATCTAGATTTTTTACCATGACACATTATATATATGATATAGATACAGATGACTCATGATGTGATGTGTTTACTTTATTTCATGATATGGATTATATAGATGAGATTCTTATATTTGTTCATGTATGGATGCACTTAATTTATGCTTATGTGAGATGTGATTATTATGGTATGGATGTATGAAAATTTTATGGATGTATTTTCTTTTGTATATTTTTCTTGTATGTTTTATGATGATGATGTATGCATACATATGTATGGATGCTTATGATATTTAATGATTTAAGATTCTTAGAATAACAAATATATATTATTCTTCACAACTCAAATGATGATGCAAAATGTATGATGTGATATGTAGTGATTATGTAGATGGATGCCTTATTATATGAGTATGAGATGTGCGTATGGCGATGGTTTGTGGATGTAGGATGGATGCATTGGTGATGTTTTTGTTGGCTCCCATGATATCAGATTAGCACAGAGAGAACACATAAGAATAAAGGAATGAATAACCATTGATTCTGATGATTGCTTCAAACAATCCAACAAGTCCATGATCCCTCGAGACTTTATTAGAGATGGTGATGAGACAATGCAAGATGAAAAATGAATGCAGGATGATGAGTTGCTCACACTTTGGGATTGGTATTTTTTGTTGTTCCTTATTGTTTGATATAATACATAGACATGATACATTAAGGTAAATTGATAACTAGGATGGTGTTGTATATAGTGTAGATAGGATAGTTCTTGTTCACACCTTGACATACAAAAAACCTTGTTGGAATGCAAGTTAGAAGTTTAGAATACATTGGACTAAAGAATACAAAATAATGAACAACATACCCTAAATGACCTTCCTACACACAACTAAGCAAGTATGTGCCAATATTATGTTACAATAATATCTACAAGATCAAAAAATAAAATATAATGATCGATTCCCCATTCCTTTCTCTTTAAATAATTTTGATAGAGATCATCGAGAGGTCCTGGGAATGGGTCATTAAGATAAATCATAAGAAAATATTAAAGAAAAACAATCAATGTTATCTATATCTCTTTCCTTATTTAATTTAGATAAAGTGATAAATGATATTGATGCCCATTGTAGCAAAGATATATCCTAGGACATGTTGATCAAAGGTTTTTTGTTTTTAGGACAATGATGCTAAGATGAGCCGCTGATACAAAATTCACTGATGCATTTACCTATGATCTAGACTTTAGATTTTGACAATTAAGTTCTCACTTTATGAATCGTTACACTTGATTTCTATTTGACTTTCCAAAGGGTGAATGCAATGATCAATTTATTATGGACGAGGATTTATCGCAGGTGAAAGTGAGATGGGATGGGTAGTTTTTGATTTTTTGGAATATTTCAATGTTTTCGGTATTTTGAAAATGTTTTTAGGTTGTTTTTGGTATTTTGAAAGTTTATGTGAATTTTTAGGCTTTTCAATTTTCTAAGGTTGTTTAGTTTGTTTGTTCTTTTTTAAAAAAAGAAAATCAAATGTTTTTGTGTTTTCCTATATTTGGATGTTTTAAGATTTTTCAAAATATTTCAATGTTTAGGGATTTTTGAGGAGTTTCAACCAAGAACCTAACCTAGAAGACCTATCCTAGGGGTCTTGGGGGCTGATCAAAGATAAGACTTGCCTACGTTATACACACAAATACCATGTAGTTCAACAGACTTGACTCATTTACAAGATGAAGATATGGACAAATGATGGAGATTCAGTATATTATGAAAAACTCCTAGAGGATTGACCTAGGGTGTCTCAGGGGCACATCAATGATGACCTTTCCTATGTTCAAGCTCAGAGATAACATAGTTCAACTAGGGTACTGCTTTTTGGATTTTTGATGTTCAACCTTTTTAGGGATTTTGATGTTTTTTGGATGTTTTGGATATTTACTTTATAATTTTGTGAATGTTTTTGGATTTTTTGATAAGATTTTATAAAAAAAATTGGTATTTTTGATGACCTCAAGATATATAAGGACCTAAATTTCCTCCAATGTGATGGGTTAGGCTACGTTGATATAGGTAGGACAAACTAGCACTAGGAATATGCAAAGTAGTATTAAAGAGATATGACACTTCAAATCATCAAGCTATGATAAGGATGCAAATGGGTGATGGATGAATGGTAGGACAAAGAATGATGGGGTTAAAGAGCCAAAGAATAGACAAAGGTGCTTTATTTACCTAAGGCATTTTTTTCCTAGGTTTTCAGCAAGGAACTTTCCCAAAGTTCCACCGAGATGGTTTTCCCTAGAGGATGATTTTTTTGTTTTCTTTTTCAATCTTTTTTCTTTTTTTTTTGGATTTTCCTCATTTTTTGATTTTTTTTGTATTTCCTAATTTATACCCTTTAATACTAGGCATAAAACTTTTTGAGATGTGATTTTTTAGTTGGCTCCTATAAGGATTCACCTTCAAGTGTTGATAACTAATATTCTCTTGATCCATAGCTTGCAGTGTTGAAAAAGGGACCCAACTAGTTAGGCTCAAATTTTCCTTCACTATCTTGATATGGCAGATTCTTGTGATTCTATTTTAGGACAAGATCCCCTACTTGGAAGGACCATAATTTGATTCTCTTGTTATAACTCAATTTCAGTCAGTTTGGATATACTTGTAAATGGTCGAGGGCATCAAGATAACATTCATCTAATAATTCTAGCTCATTTAGCCAAGATATTATGTATTCTTCATCAGAGATCAGAATTTGTAATGACACTCATAGTGATGGGAGCTCAAACTCAATGGGTGAGATAGATTTTGACCCATAGACCAAGGAGAAAGGGGTTGTTCCTATTGGTATGCAGATACTAGTTTGATAGGCCCAAAAATTGGGATTTAGCTATAGATGTCAGTCACGACCAACTTCGTTGACTATTTTATTCAAGGTTTTTAGGATGGTTTTGTTTGTAGCCTCTACTTGGCCATTGCCTTGGGGATAATATGAGGTAGAGAATTAATGTTGGGAGTTGAATTTCTAGCATAGCTCTTACACATCCTAATTCTTAAATGGTTTCCCATTGTCTAAGATGAGAGTTTCTGGGACACCATAACGATAGATGAGGTAATTTGGTATAAACTTGGAAATCTACATCCCTATTATGTAGGTCATAGGAATAGATTCTATCGACTTAGTGAAGTACTTAGTGGCAGTTATGATAAACTTGTGGTTTTTAGATGAGGTTGGGGTGATTTTTCCAATGAGGTCAAGTCCCCATTATGAAAAATGCCAAGTTGTGGTAATAGGTTGTGATTTTTGAGTTGGTGCATGAATCGGATCTCCATGCTACTGAAATTGGACAAACTTCTACACATACCGATGAGCTTCCTTCCTCATGGTTGGCCAATAGTATCCAGTCCTCAATAGTTTCTTAGCTAATTTCATACCACTAGAATGGGAAGCGCATATGCCATTATGTAATTTTTTTAAAGTAGTCAAGGCTTCCTCTTGGTTAAGACATCATAGTAACATTCCATCGATGCTTCGACGGTAAAGGATATCACTTAGGATCACAAATCAGGATGGATTTTTGACAAAGGTCTTTTTAATGTTTGAGGTGATATTAGATAGGAGGGTTCCTCTACTTAGGTAGGTAAAGATGTCATGATACCAAGGGGATCTAGGACCAACAATGACACACAAATTATGATTCATGGATTTCAAAAGTTGGCATGAGAAGATATTCTACCAAGAATTCACATTGGAGGACTTTTTTTGGCATGTCCAATAGTGATCCAATGGTTGTCATGGTGTTTGTTGCTCTTTTTTTCATGTGAGGGATCTACTCATAAGTTATGTCTATAAAGAGATCTTTGATATTCTCTACCATCTTCTTATAAGGGGTGAGTTTGTCATCTTTAGTTTGATATTCATCAGAATTGGTTAATGACTAGTTTTGAGTCTCCATAGACTTTCATTTCTTGAATCTACCACTAAACTATTATCCTTAAGCCTCTGATTAGGGCTTTGTACTCAACAAGGTTGTTAGTGCTCATAAATGATAGCTTGTATGACTTTGGAACGCAATCACCTTGAGGGGTGATAAAAGGAATACTTACTCCAAATCCATGTTGGGTGAATGATCCATCAAAGTCCATTTTCCATTGCTCTGTGAGATTGATAAGGAATACAGATTCATTAGGTAGCTTAGCTACCAATGGTTTTTCTACATAGATGGGTTCTTCTACTAGTTGGTTTGTGATCACTTGTCCTTTAATTTCCTTGTGCTCTACATACTCTATGTAAAATTTAGTTAAGATCATTACCCCTTTAGCCATTCACCCTATGAGAGTTTCCTTAGATAACAAGTATTTTAATGGGTCTATTTTTTCAATGAGCTTGATTTGATGTGACAACATGTAATGTCTGAACTTTTGTGAAGAAAAAAATACTGTTAGGCATGCTTTCTCTATAGGGGAATAGTTCATTTCATAGCCTACCAAAGTTTTTTTGATGTACTAGATAGATCTTTCCTTTCCATTCTCATCATGTTGTGCCAAAAGAGCTCATAGTGTTGATGATGTCACTGAGATATATAATATCAATGACTTTTTTGGTATTTGTCGCATAAGAACTAGAGGTGTTAATAGATAATATTTGATCAATTGGAAAGATTTATCACACTTGTCATCCCATTTTTAAGTTATCCCTTTATGGAGGATATGTGAAAACGGAAGGATCTTATCTGATAAATGAGCTATTAACCTTCTGATGGACTACAACCTTCCTTGTAATCCTCTTATTTGTTTTAGTGTTTTTGGTGGTTCCATGTTGAGGATGGATTTTACCTTTGTTGGATCAATTTCTATCCCTGTTTGTGAGACAATGAAGATAATAAGTCTCCCTAATGTAACTCCAAAGACACACTTTTTTGGATTTAGTAATACCTTGTATTCTTCAAGCTTGTTTAAGATATGTCCTAAGACTAGTATGTGCTCATTTCTTTTCTTTGATCTTTCCAAAATTTCATCCACATAATCTTCAACTATTTTTTGGATCATTTCATGGAATATGAGGGTCATTTCTCTTTGATAGGTTGCTCTACATTCTTCAACCCAAATGACTTCACATTCTAACAATATTTTCCTCATGGACAAGTGAATGTAGTTTTATGTTGATCCTCCTTGAAAATTATGATTTTATTGTAGCTTGAAAACCCATCAATAAGTTATATAATTTCATGCCCAACTATTAAGTCAACAATGAGTTCAATGTTGGGAAGAGGAAAATCATCGTTCGGGCATGCCTTGTTTAAGTCTCTAAAATTAGTATAGATTATGATGCCCCTAGTGGGTTTTGAGACTATTAAAAAGTTTTAAACCCACTCAAGATAATTTATTGGTCGAATGAAACCAACATCTAAAAGTTTTCGCAACTCTAGTTTCACCAAGAGTGCTATCTGAGGGTGAATCTTTCTTAACTTTTTCTTGATTGGCTTGGCTTGAAGATATATTGCTAAATGATGCACAACTAATTCAGGATCAAGGCTAGGCATATATGTGTATGACCATGCAAGGTTAGCTCTCTCTTCTTTTAGGAATGTTTCTATGTTCTTCTATTCTTCATCCAACAAAGATTCAACATAGAAAGTAATCTGGGATGCTTCTTCTATTCCTAGATTGACTAGGGTAGCCTTTTCTGCGAACACTGTTGACTTTTTAGGATGCATTGCACTAAGGGGAATATTTAATCCCTCATCCTTAGGTGCCTCATAGAGGTTTTCACCCTTGGATATGTCCTTTCTTTTTACTATTTTAGGATCAAATAATGTCGTAGTGTGGTTTTTGCTCACGGATCTACATGTTAGTTATACTTCATCAATTTTGTGATTGAAGGATTCAATCATCCCTCCATACTATGCCCCTATTTCTAGCCCTATGTCAAAACCTTCTTTATGATCTTCCCAGAATAATTTGTCATGAAGTCCCATGAATTCTTAAATCGATTCACTATTTTTGAATAAATCAAGAATTGGTGATCCTTGTTGGTCCATACCAATAAGTTGCAAGTATACCAGGCATAGTTTAATAGGTTGGCTGCTTTGATCAAAGGATGTAATGGATATCATGAATATGGATTTATTGTCAATAGGTCACCCATATCAAGGGGGAAGTCATCTACAGTTGTATCATGTGATATAGGTAACCAAGAGGAAGCCTAAACCAATTTAATGGAAGTACCTTTCCCAATAATGGTAACCTTGCTAGTAGTACAACCTAAACCAATATTTCTTAATCATTTCTCAAGAACTATGGGTTCTAGAAATCCATTGCCATTTTTTCCTAGTATCTCATTCTTGTTATAACCCATTCCCTTCATGAGCTGGAATCCTTTATTAGTAGCGTCCATAGGAAGAATAGGGATAGTTCATTCATCCTAATAGAGGAGTTTGGAGATGTCCTCCTCATTGACATCTTCTTGTTTCAGATCACCCCATTTGGTGAAGGTAGTTGGTGCCATATTGATTGTTTCAGGCTCTTTGGTGCTAGATGTAGGCTTCCCATGAACTTGAGGAGAAAGAGGTAATTCTCCCAAGACAAAGGTATCCTTTAGGAGCTTATAATTCCCACAACCATCATCTTGGATTACTGCTTTGATGTCAAGCATTTTCTGCACAATGGGTGTATTTTTTGTTGAGGTAGATGCAAGAGATGACAAATCAACAAATGAGTTAGGTATTGATGTAGGCCCTTCATCATTTATAGGCAGTTGAGGGATCTTATAGAACCTAGCTTCAAGATTTTTACAATAGTAAAAAGGCTTAGGATCTCCATAGATGGTAAATTCTATGCCTTCAAAAGGAAACTTGATACATTGATGGTAGGTTCAAGAAACAACTTTTAGGGCATGAATCCATGGCTAGCCCAACAAGATGTTGTATGGAAGATCAAGGTCTAACACTTGGCAAGTAGTTTCTACAATTATAGGTCCCACTTGAATAGGTAATGCAATGATGCGTTGTGATACTCGCTCTTTATTGTCATATGCCCTAATGGTGGTACTCTTTTTTTTCTCAATGGTATCTTCTGAGAAGCCCAAGTCTTTGATTAGATTAAGGGTACACATATTCAAAATAGAACATCCATGTACTAAGACTATTTTGACCTTATTTTTATGAATATAGACCTTGAGGTGTAAAGCACGATTATGGGATGGTTGTGACGGTAGGTCTTTCTCAAAAAAGGTAAGAATATTATCAGTAATGTGCTCTACCATAGCTTGAAATTGATCTATATCAATATATTCAAGGATAGATGAATCCGACAAGGCTTTCTCTAAGATTTCTCTATGTGCGGGAGATAGCCTTTAGATTTCTAAGATTGATATTAGTGTGGGGGCCTTCTTAAGTTGGTCTAGGAGATTGTGCTTGATGGGATTTGATGTTGGAAAAGTGGGTTGTGCCCTAGATTGGAATGAGACTCCTTGAATAGTGACCTTTCCACATCAAGTGGTGACTCCACACTCGGCACTATGTCCTTTGATGGTGACGACTTTAATGATGCTATCATAGGATGCGGGCACATTTGAATAACTATGTTGTATGTTTTTACAATCCTTATATTTCTCATTGTTGTTCCCATTTTTATGATTTGGCATAGGGTTCTTGTATATCTTGAGATCCTAATTCCCAGCTGGTACTTCAAGAGATGGTGTCATTCTCTATGAGATCTTGGATGATGTTCTTGAGTCTCATGCAATTTTTGGTTTTGTGTCCTTTGATTTTATGAAAGTCACAAAGATCATTCTCATTGTACCAAGATGGTTTCTCTTGTGTTTCTTGGTAATTTTCAAAGTTGGGCAATGTTACCAGATTTGATTCCACCAAATTTTTCATGATGGTTTTGATAGGCTCACATTACTGTGTGTACTTGCACTTGGGATAGATGTTCCTATTGGCAGTTTGTCATTGTTCCATTTTCGTGTTGCTGATTTGATTATTCTGAGGGGATATCATTTGTTGCATAGTTGGTTGTATTTTATAAACTTGATTGTTGTTGGGTCTAGGTGCATTTAGGATCACCTAAGAATCTACCACACCATCATTTGTCACATTTTTTTAAACCCAAAAACAAGGTTTTTCATTTTAACTAATTGATGGGTGGTTGTAAGCTTCATTATTTCCCTATGAGATTAGAGCTCACTCAATGTTAAGGGATCGAGGGACACACTCATATAAAATGTGATGCACTATATTTTCAAGTGGAATGAGAGATCATGATCTAGATTGGCTATAATTATTCCCACTTGTTTTTCATCAAGAAGGGTCCACTTGCTCTTACTAGCTTTTTGTCTCCATCATTGTAAGAAATTTGTGAAATTTTCTCCTTTGGTTTTTTTAAGACTGTACAACTCTTCTAGAATAACATCTATGTCAAGATTAAAGGAGAAGTGGTAGATGAATTTTTCAGTGATTTCTTGAAATTTTTTGATTCCAAGAGATAGATGAGAGAACCAATCCATAGTAGGACCTTTTAAGATTCAATGGAAGAGGTGCATTAGATATGAATCATTATAGGCCACCTCCATATAAATGACATTGAATTCTTTAACATGGTCTACAAGACTTCCTCTCCCTTTGTATTAATTGAATTTGGGGATCTCAAATCTAGGAGGGAATGGTACCATTGCAATGTTACGATCAAAGGGGTAAGGACATAAGTTTTTTGTATGAGGCTTCTTTCTATTACCCATCTAAATGTCCTGCATTACTTGGGATATCGCCTTGAGTTATGAATCTAAATCATCTTATGAATTTGGTGGAGGGACATATGATGAGATGAAGGATGATTTGTATATGCGATTTTGATATGATGTGTTGTACGGGGTGTATGGTGGAGTGAGATTATGTAAGGTGATTGAGTTGTTGATGTGTATGTTCCTAGAATGTTTGGATTGACGATGTTCTATTGAGGTTTATAGTAGGAACTTTTTTGTTGTTGTTGCTACTGATATTGGGAATACTATTGAGCTAGTAAGGCTTGTTGTTGTTCTTATTTTGTGATGGCTTGCTATTGGGATTGTTGTTGTTGTGTCATCATGGCTTGCTATTAGGCCTAATGTTGTTGTTCTGCTACGATGGCTTGTTGGTTGGACTGATGTTATTGTTGTGTCATGATGGCTTGTTGTTGGGCCTGATTTTGTTCCTGTGCTATGATGGCTTACTATTGGGCCTGATGTTGTTATTATGTCATGATGGCTTGTTGTTGGGCCTGATGTTGTTGTTGTGCTACAAAGGATGCCTAATAGGCTTGATGTGGTTGTTATTGTTGTTGTGTATCTAAGGCTTCTTGTTGTTTTTTATTTTGGATGGATTATTGATAAGCTTGTTGCACTTGTTGGAAAGTTGAGGTACGATTTTGCAATATAGGACTAGTTAATTTTTTGAATATCTATGATAGATTGTGGGTGTTGACATTTTGGATGGGTTGTGAGTGTGTGATGAGAGGTTGAGAGTTTACTTGGTTCAACATTCCTTGTAAAATGGTGGATTGGGATGAAGGAATGTAAGTTTTAGATCCCATTTGATTTTTCATGGTGAGGGGGATCGTGGAGAAGGATGTAGATGTTAGCATTAGATTTGGAAATGTTGTTGACACACTAGGACCTTGAGTCTATATTTTTTGAAGAGTCCCTTGATCAATGTTTTAGGGATTTTTTTGTGCTTGATATGAGATCAAGGTAATTCCTTTATTGATAGGGTTCATGCCCAAGGAATTGGTATGATTTGGATCAATGATATATGATTGGGATGTGTCCTACAATAAAAATGGTATAGATAATCCTATGGAAGGAATGGGTAAAGATATCCCTATTTACATTGAAGGTTGACATTGTTATACAATATTCCCTTGTGTCATACCTTGAGATGTTTGGTCTATACTACTTTGTGTGATCGTGGGAATTCTTATGGAACTCATGGATGTAGATGAAGAGGGATGTCCTAGATAGATGGAGATTGTGGTGGAGTAATGTAGGTCAACGGGTTTATGTAGTTGTTTTGAATTTTTGGGGACAAGAGGAGAACCAAAGGTAGGTGTCCAAGTGGTTGTTGGAGGTGGAGGATTTGTATCAAGAGTACCCACAAGTGAATATCTTTCAAATGGAAGAGTTAGACTAAAGTCATTAGCAAGGCTATCTATAAGACTAGGAGTAGGTGTTTGATTTATCCCTGATGGTGGAGTGGTGAAGCCTTGTGCCAGATTTTGTGCCATAAATTATGGAGAAATAGGAGCTATATTTTAAAAGCCTTGATGCTCCATGATTTCTTCCTTAATGAGTTCAAAGGGATTGTTTGTGATGTCTTCAATTTGATATGGTCCTGTCAGAGACTATGGTTGTTTTGATGGCATGACTTGGCTTCTTGGGTCAAATTCTAAAGGATTTGGATCACTTGAGGTAAATGTGACTTTGGTTTTCTCCATGATTCTCTTGTATTGTGATCTGATTTTTACCATGAATTTTGAGTCACTGATAGGATAGTTGTGTTGAAATTTGTAATGTTTGAACTCTCTAGTGGAATCAAATTTAGGTAAAAGGGATGCTCTAAGTATTTTTGAAGCAATAATGATAACGGGGAATGGAAATATGGGTGATATGGAAAGTGATCTTTGCAATCATTTTGGGACAACACTTCTGACTTTGAGTTTGGTGTTTTGATGCTAAGATGTTGATGAACTTGGGAATCTTTAGGGTAGACTCGTGACCTTCAAGATAGAATAGTTCAAGGATGATAACTAACTTAACTAGATGCATGGAAAAGGATACATTTCACATACAACTTCGAAAAGTTAGAGGTTTGGTTTGATTTGATGCTTAAGTCAAAAGATCTTGGTGTGTTTGAAAATTTTGCAAAGATAGATGAGGTGAAGCATGAAATTTTGATGAAGGGATGGATGGAATGTTTAACCCAATGTTGAATTGGAATGAACTTATGTTTTCCAAGACCACAGTAGTGAGAATGATGCTAGATCTCTAAAAAAAAATTCAATCCTCAAGACCCAATGTTGACTTAGATGACAGGATAAATGGGGATGTTTAAACCTATTCTTCATCTTCTAGCTAGAGCATAGTAGTTTCTTAATGAATGGTAATGATTTCTATAAATAATTGAAACCCACTTCCTACCACACTTTGAGTTACAATTTCTATGTCTGAAATGATGGGATGTAGGTTTCACTTTATGAACATTGATTGTTTAATGGATCATTTAGATATATTGATTAGCTTGAAAAAGATCTAGATTCTGACCCATAAAGAATGTATACATTTTTCGATGTCTTCTTAGTTCCCATTCATAAAAGTTTACCCACAATTCGTTTCTATTTAGGTATAGAGTTGTAGTGCAGTTTTTGATTGCTCTTGAACTAAGGTGCCTAAGTTTGTAATGATGACCATTAGACCTTTTTTGAGGGATTTTAATCTTGTTTGAAGAAGATAATTATTTCCACATGGAAGGTGGTAATATGGGCCTTCTAGCCAAAATATGTACTCTTCATTATTCTTTATCCAATATAGCTGCATCAATTATCCATTGATTGGATGTTTCTTTGGTTTCAAATTGAAGCTTCTCAAACTGCTGATAATATTTGTTTGTTCTCACTCAATATATTCAAATTTTGGTTGAATGATAGCACTTGGAAAGTCGAGTTGTAAAACAGGAGCATCTGGTCTCCAAATGGTCATGTGGGGTTCATTTTGTGTCCAGTTTATCTTTCTTAAATGAATTGTTTTTTCTAACACTCTTCTTGATTAAGTTTCCAAACTAAATTTTTATGTCAAAAACATCATAACTTTGATGATGTCCATTTCATGAAAATCATGAGATTAGAGGCATAATTTCCTATGTTGTCTTTGTGAAATATGGATTATGATTGAGTCAAGATATTTAGAAGTAGCTTAGAATAGAAACCCTAAGGACAAGCAGAAATATCAAAGCTAAATCAGGAGGTGCCCATATTTACCAAAGTGTTTGAAATTTTGAAGATGGTGAATGTTTTTTTTTGGAATGTTTTGGAACAAAGAAATGTATCAAACTGACCCACAATCATATACAATCCTATGTTCAAAATGGGTGCACTTTTTTGAGTTCCCACTTCGATTTCTCTAAACACTAAACAGTGCAAACAATTAGAGATTTGGTGACACTAGCTCCCCCTTTCTTGGCACACACTTCTCAGGACCACCAAATCTAAAAATCCTTAAAATTTGAAGATTGAAAGGATTTTTTTGTTTCTACAATTGAAAAATAAGAATGTGGGATGACTTCAAACTAACCATTCTTTCACCAACAAGTATGAAGTATTTTTCGATTTCTAAACAAAGTTTCATAATAAGGGCTCCCAGTTTAGGCATTTAATGATAAACTCCTTGTGAGAGATCTCCCAACCCTTAGAAAAAAGTTTGTGCACATCATCAAGACATTGGGGGAGATCTATCATATCCACTTCCCAATGATCACAATTTTCATTGTAACCAAAAATTTATATCACAGTTTGGAAGATTTTGGATTTAGCTCATTATCGCTTGGGTCATTCCCTTGGGGTGAGCAATTGTTCCTACCAAGGTAGGCCCTCTAAAGATATACAATAGAGAAGAATTAAATTTTTAGCTTGACCGCCTAAGTTTTCTAAAGTATTTAGTGGGGAGCACACATAATGCCTTTCCTTCACACTCGCATGTTTCTTCAATTTTAGCTCCAAATCAAAATGTGTAGGTAAAATTTCAGACAACCAATGTCACCAAAATGATTTTGATTCTCAAGATCATCATGAAGCATGAGAGAAGTGCATATGCATCTAAATGACACAAATTGCAAGAAAAGAGTACAAGACAAATCAAACACAATTTTATTTTAATCCTGAAATTAATGATGAGTTCTTTTTATAGCACCAAAAACCAAGTGTGAGTTTGCTTTTTTAGTTTTAAGCCCAAAGTAAGATGATAATATGAAGATTCAATTTTAATTCTATTTGAGCATTTATTTTAAGACCAAATTGAAATCTAATGAGGTCCTAAAACAAAAATTAGAAAGCATGAAAGTTGGGTTATAATTTCCCCAAAGCATTTAAATGCTCTTTACAATTATAGAATTTTTAGATAGAAGAGGCTTTTTTAATTTTAGCTCCATGTATTTCAACCTAAAAAACCTTGTTAGTCTAATAACCAGAACACAGTCAAACATGGATTAGTAATTAGATAAATCCAGAAAATTAAGGCACATGTTTGAAAAACAATCAAAAAGTTTCTTACCAAAGCTAGGCATCACTGAAAATAATAGTGTCACAATTAAAGTTTGGGTGTCGTTATGGTGAAAATGGGCATGATCACTCTATAGAAAAATAGAGAGTACGATAGTGTCACTTTTTGGACCGAAGTTTCTAATAACGATAGTGTCATGATTTGAAATCTGAAAATGTCACTCTGGTGAAGATGAGCATCACCATTTAAACTATTTTATACCTCCAGATTAATTCAACATCACCAGAATTAAATTGACGTCAGTGCATTAAATGGGAATTTTTGTATCAAATCTAGTGGGTGTTTCTATATGGCAACACTCTATAGAAGGTGTCATTATTTGTAATCTAGGTGCCACTATAACAAACAAAATATGAAATAAACAAAACTCGAGCTAAATTTTGATTAAATTATCGATTTTCCTCCTTCTAGCACCAGAATGTGAGATGAGTATTGTTAAGTTGGACCAATTATGCTTGATCCATGAAGAATCGAAGCATAATGGAACCAAACATACTTGCATCTAAAAAAAAGATATTCAAAATGGAAGTCTAAGTTATGCATTTAATTGAAAAAGAAAGCTATAAACTAAATAAAAATAGTTAAGTTCCTAATCTAGCCCATCTGAAACTTATCCTATTTTAGAATTGGTGTCGTGTTGATGTGAAAAAATGACCCTTTCCCAATCTTGTGATTAGTGAGCTTGTTTCAGTCAATTCTATGGAAGAGAATTAATTAAACCATTGTGATAAAATTGATTAAAACATGATTTATGTTAAATTGGACATGATGCAAACTAATTAAACATGATATTATGCTACAAATGATCTAATTATGCTATTGCTAAACTAATTTAACCTAAGACTATGCTAAAAGATGAAAATAATAATTCATATATAAACTAAGATGGATGAATGATGTCATTAATGGATGTTCTAATCTATTTATGTAATTAAAACAAATTTAAGAAAAGAAAAAATTCAGTAAAATATGAGTGTGATTGCAAGTTAATTCAACAACATAAGTTTTATCTGAAAAAGAGGGATCCATTTATCTCCAAATAGTGATATATTTATAGGAGATAAAATTATAGATTAAGGATTGAGATCAAAAATCATAATCAAAGGTTGAAGATAGAGGAAAATAAGAGACATGAATCAAGGATTCTCAACAACGGATGAGAATGCAAGATCACATGGATCAAGGAAATGATCAAGTTTTTATATTTGCCTCAAACAAACACACTTTTGACCTGCACACACAAGTCAAAGGTTAAAAGATAACTTGTAACTCAAGTTACAAGGTAAATTTTATTTGAAGCCATGTAAATATCCCTTTTTCAAATGATGAAGGAATAAGAATATTCTCTTGGAATATTACTATGGGTGTGGAAAAAGGCATTTACAAAATTAAAATAAAGCTTTAGTTGTGCAAAAAGGGGCTAAGGAATATTTCATGAGAATATTCCCTTTGATTAGAGGAAATTTAGTTTGATTTCTAATTAAATAAGATTTAATTTATGCAACTAGGGGATTTTGAGGAATTAAATGATTTTCATTAAATTAAATTATTTAATGAATGAGAAAAGGGTGAGATGATATTTAATTAAATAACTTAGGGTTATTTAATTAAATTATAAGACTTCAGAAACTAAATTAAATATATTGATTTATTTAATTTAATTAGATGAAATGTTAGCATGAAAGGGGGTTGAATTAGCCTAATTGAATTAATGAGGTTAATGGATGCAAATGATGTAATTAATAAAATAGCTAAGCTAATTTAATCAATTAAGGGAAACGAGGATTGATTTCGAAGGAAATGATGCTACTATATCTTTCTTGAGTGTATGATATCGATTAGGACATGTTTCAGTGTCTACAAGAGGAAGGAAGAGATATTGAGAGAGGAAAGGAGGGAGGGAGGAAGAGGAAAAAGTGTATACATGGGTAGGTTAGATAGAGAGAGGGGAGGAAAATGTAGGGAGAGAGATTTGATATAGAGAGAGTAGAGAGGGAAGGAGAGATATAGAGACAAAGGGAAGGTAGGGAGAAAGAGAGTTTACATAGAGAGAGCAGAGAGGAGAGAGGCGACATAGAGAGAAGTAGAGAGGGGAGAAGGTGGAGAGATTGAGGGAGGGAAGGAGGGAGGGAGGGAGAAATAAAAGAGGTATATAGGGATGGGTAGGAAAAGAGTAGAAGTGATTGAGGTAGGAAGAGAGAGAGAGAGAAGTGAAATATGGATGGTTGAGGACGTAAATAAAGGAGAGAGAGAGGTGGACAGGAAGGATAAAGGCTGAGATAGAAATATGGAAAGAGAGATGGGAGGGAGAGGTAGGAATAGTGAGTAAGAATTATCAGTGGTAAGAGAAAGAGTGGGGAGAGGGATGAGAGAAGGTGGAGAGGGTCACGGGGAGGGAGGGGGAAGGGAGGGGAGGGAGGGAGGGAGAGAGAGAGAGAGGTATAGATGGATAGGTTAGATAGATAGAAGTAGAGAGAGCAGGTTGGTGTAAGAGAGAGAGGGGGGAGGGATAGGTAAAGAGGGATAGTTGAGATAGATAGAAGGAGAGAGGTGTAGGTAGGTAGAGAGAGGGAGAGGAGAGATAAAATGAGAGGGGAGGGAGAGAGAGAGGGAAGGAAAGGTAGGGGGAGAGAGTTTATATAGAGAGAGTAGAAGGGGAAGGAGAGAGAGATAGAGAGAGGGAAATGTAGGGAGAAATATATTTAATATAGAGAGAGTATAGAGGGAAGGAGAGAGAGAGAGGTGGTAGAGAGATGTGATAGAGAGAAGTAGAGAGGGAAGAAGGTAGGGAGACTAAGAGAGTAGGGAGGGAGGGAGAAAGAAAGATGTATAGAGGGATAGGTTTGTAGAGAGAAGTAGAGAGGTAAGGAGAGATAAATGAGAAAGAAACCTAATGAAGTAGGTAGAGAGAGGGAAGGGGAGATAAAGAGAAGTATAGAGGGAAGGAGAGAGGGAGGAAGATGTAGGGAGGGTGGGATGGAGAGTTCAAAGAGGTGAGAGAGAGATGGAGGGATGGTATGGAGAGAGAGGTGATATAGAGAAAAAGAGAGTAGAAAGGGAGAGATATCTAGAGAGAGGATTGAGATAGAGAGAGAGGGGGTAGGTAGAGAGGGAGAGAGGTAGAGGAAGATGAGATATGGAAAGAGAGCGGAGGGAGGGAAAATGAGGAATATAGATGTAAGGAGAGATAGTTGAGATAGAGAGATATTTGATAGGGAAGAAGAGATAGGAAGGGAGGGAGAAGTGAGAGAGAGTAGAGAGATAAGGATGAAGGTGGAGATATTGAGAGAGGAGGGAGGGAGGGATAAAGAATGAGATATAGAGGGATAGGTAGGTAGAGAGAGGGGGAAGATAAAGATAAGTAGAGAGGGAAGGAGACGTAGGGAGGGGGGAGAGAGGTGAGAGAGAGGTGAGATAGAGAGGTGAGATAGAGAGAGTATATAGAGGGAAGGAATGAGAGAGAGGGATAAGTGAGAGAGAAGTGATAGAGAGAGAAGTAGAGAAGTAAGGTTGAAGGTAGAGAGATTGAAAGGGGAAGGAGGGAGGGAGAGAGAATGAAGTATATAGGGATATGCTAGATAGATAGAAGTAGAAATAAAAGGTTGATGGAAGGGAGAGAGAGAGGGGGGGAGAAAGAAATATGGGAGATGGAGAAAGAAATAGGGTGAGGGAGAGAGAAAGATGGGGGAGGGAGGGAGGGGTAGGGAGAGATGGAGAAGTGAAAGAGAGTAAAGAGAGGAGGAATCTAGAGAGATTAAGAGAGGGAGGGAGAGAGGGAGAGAGAAAGTGGTATAGAGGGGTAGGTAGGTAGAGATAAGTAGCGAGGGAAGGAGATATGGAGAGAGATAAATGTGAGAAAGAGAGAAATAGATAGAGAAGCAGGTAGAGAGAGGGAGGGGGAGATAGGGAGAAGCGGAGAGGGAAGGAGAGATGCAAGAAGAGGTAGGGATAGAGGGAAATATATTTATGGAGAGAAATTTGAGAGAGATTAATAGAGAGAGGTAGGTAGAGAGAGGGAGGGGAGATAGAGAGAATTAGAGAGGGAAGAAGATATTTAGCCCAAAGAGATACAAATGGAGAGAGAAAGGTGAGAGAGAGAGTAATAGAGAGAGGTAGGTAGAGAGAGGGAGGGGAGATAGAGAGAATAAAAGTGGGAAGGAGAGAGGGTAGGAGAGGTAGGGATGGAGGGAGAGGGAGGTGAGAGAGGGAGAGAGGAGGGAGGGAGGGAGGGATATTTAGGGAGAGAAAGGGACGAGGGGAGAGAAACATGTAAGAAGGAAGGTAGAGATATTGAGAGAGGGGAGGGATGTAGAGAAAACGAGATATATGGGTAGGTTAGATAGAGAGTATTTGAGAGAAAATGTTGGTGGAAGTAAGATAGAGAGGAGGGAGGGAAAGGTAAATAGGGATAGTTGAGATAAATATAAGGAAAGAGAGAGAGAGAGGGGGGGAATATGGAGAGAGAAATAGAGAGAGGTAATAAAAAGACATGATAGAGAGAGGGTGGGAGAGATAGAGGGAGTGGTAGGGATGGAGAGAGAGGTGAGAGAGAAATAGAGAGAGGTAGGTAGAGAGAGGGAAGGGGAGATAAAGAGACATATATAGGTAAGGAGAGAGGGAGGGATATGTAGGGAGAGAGGTGAGATAGAGAGAAATATATTAGAAAGGGATGGAGAGAGAGATAGGTGATAGAGATAAGTAGAGAGGTAAGGAAAAAGATGGAGAGATTGAGAGAGTGAAGGAGGGAGGGAGGGAGAGAGAAATAAGTATATAGGGATAGGTTAGATAGAGATAAGTAGTGAATGAGGGTGAGTGGATGGAAGAGAGAGAGGAGATAGATAAAATTAGAGAGAGTAGGGAGACAAAGAGAGAGATAGTTCTTGAGCTCAAGGGAGAGAGTTAGATAAAGGGATGGAGATAGTGAGAGATAGAGGTATAGAGCATAACAGATGAAAATGAGTGAGAGAGAAAGATGACACAACTTGTTGATTGCTGAAATTTGATATGTTGATTACTAAAATTTGACTAAGTTTGAAAATTATAAGATCTTCTAAAAAATAGAATTTTCATTATAACTCTAGGAGATCCGAAACCACTCTCAAACATCCTAAAACTATATACATGAAATATAACTTAAATTATAAGAACGTAAATTTCCATATACATAAATTTTTATTTCATGTGTATAGTTTCTCTAGCAAAGAGAGAAAGATAAAGAGAAAAATTAAATGAGTTCACACAAATATATTTCAGAAAGTCATGTAGTTCCTTTGGTGAATGCTGAATTTGGTGCTCACCAAATAATGTAGTTCATTTGGAAAGCACCAAGTTTGGTGCTCGTCAAATGATTTTCTTTGGGAATTACTGACCCAAATCATTGGATTTTTCCTTTCCTTCCAACCCAAAGGGTTGGATGACCATTTGACGCCATTGACGTGATTTTTTCAAGAGGTTACCAAATTTACACATATTTTTGGTCATGCCTACTATCTCGTTTACACGTATTTAAATTAAATTTTATAGAAAAAAAACATCATAACATTAGGCTCTCTCTTAGTTATCTAAATATATAATATTTTTTACATTTTGATTATCTTAATGTGTTCGTCCATAACTTCTCTTCTGCCTTTGTTTTTGTCAAAAACCAACATGTGATAGTTTTAGGATAGATTTTTAATTGTTCATCAAATCCTGAAACAAATTAGATTTTTTTTAACTAGACTCATTCTACACACAATGAAAAAAGAAATAATTTATTTTCAATTAGTTTTCAAAACATTTAGGGGGGGGCACACTCAAATTTTATCTTTCTAGGATGTGTCCACTTTGAAAATTCATAAAATATAAAATATTTATTAACAAATTAGCTGAAAGAATGGGGATAAACTACATGGTGTTAGCTAATTTCTCACCATTCAAATTTTTGAAATTCTAAAAAAAGGTTAATGAAAAAGGGTGGGCTCAAATTCTATGCTATTTTTTTGATAAAAATAGGACCTATTCTGACCCCCCCTTTTTGAAACTAGGCTTAATCTTCATTATTTTCAAAAAAACTAGTAGTTTAGAAACTCGAATCAGAGCACTAAAACTCTTGTTCTAGATACATCTTAAAATTTTGAGTGTAATTATCTTCATTTTCTTGTACACATTAGATTTTTCTAATTTCAAAAAAAAAAGTGGCATCTTAAGAGCCAGTTTTATGTCATAGCTTGGTGCACTTACTCATGTAACGTCGTATTTTACATAACATTCAATGAAAACATTTTATTTCATCACTAAAAGCAACCTCAACTCAATTCCAAGTTCTTTACATTTTTCTTACAAATTATGGATGAAATAACCAAGTGAATGTACAAATACATTACAATAATATACTAAATTTGTGCAACTTAAAAATCATATTTTTTATTTCATTCTCTTTTTTAATACAAATAATATCTTATTGCTAGCTATTTGTTACAATAGGAAATGTGTGCAGTATGAAGTGTGTACTTTTAAAGTCAACCTACGTGAACTTATGGAATGGTGTTTTTACTATTTCAATTATAAAGCTAAATATGCACATATTATAAGCACACAGGTTGACATCATTGTGAACTATATATTTACTGTGAAGGTTGCCCCATTATATGAAGTGCATGTTAACAATGAAATTAAGTTTGTAAATTTCCTATTGGTTATAATACATCCTTAACTATAGGTATTTATTCTCAACATTTCAAATGACAATAGAATTTGACAACTATGTCTCTAGTATGAGAAATTGAAGGTTTCAAAACATGACATGTTTTGCAACATGCATTTGAAAATGTTTCCATAGCACACTATGGTTTGCATCCTCAACTAGGGATAAGAGCATTGTATTTTTCTAGTACTAGACTTATGGTATTTTTTCCTATTTTAATTGCAAACCTTTGTGTACATGAATGATAAGCACATGAGTTGGAATCCCTATGAGCTGAATCTTGAAACACACAATGTGTTTTTCATAGTATGCACTATGAAGGTTGCCCCATTCTATGAAGACCATGTTAACATATATATCATGTTTGCAAAGGTCTTATTTTTTATAATATATTCTTAAATATATGTATGTACTATTGGATGTTATGGTTGAGTTGTTGAGATGTGGTTGTCATTGATGTCAACACTATTAGAATTAATGTCTTTTAAGACTATATATGTTGAGGACATTGAGAAAATTGTAATAAAATATGTTATAGGTTATCTTTGAAGCAGTGAAGATCAGTATGGTAGAAATTTCAGTATGTTGATAACTAGATGTTGTAGATTAAAGGGTTTGTTTTCAAGCCTATCTAGTCTCTACTCTAAAATTTTCAGAGATGTGCATGAAGATTTGAGGAAGTTATAAGTTTTTGTGTTCTGACAGCTATTTTGTTATTGCAAATGGTGTTCATGGAAGAAGATAATGTGATTTTGGTAATTTTAGTTGTTGCGTATGTTCCTGTAGTGTTCATGGAAATTTCTATATCATCTTATGTCTGCATTGATCATTGTGCTCATGATCCAAGATTTTCTTTTGTGTTTTCATGGCTAAAAAGGTGTTTAAGGCATTTTTTAGATATTCGAGGAGGAATATTTGAAGGATTTTTGTGTTTGAGAACATTGTTTTGGTTGACTTTGGTTGATGCACATTGATAATATTTATTTTTTTGGACTTACAATTTGTATTCATTATATTATTGTGTTGAAGCCGGCACAAAGTGATGTAATTTCTTGTTGTAGATATATATAAGTGATTGTTTCTTCATTTGAGAAGTATGTGGTGTGTGTGAAATGTGAAGTGTGTGAATTCTATGTGTGAAACTAGGTTTAGGTCATTCGAAGGTAGATCAGAGTGTGAAGGAGAGTGAAATATAGTGAAGAAGTGTTCATGTGCTTAACAATAATTATACTCAAGCATTAGTAGATGCTACTTTCTCATTTCAAAATCTTTAGATGGATTTAATATAAATAATTTGTGTAAGACAATGAGTCTTCCTTTGAGCAGTGAGCTCTAGGTAGTGTGCTTGAATGCATATGCATTCCTTTTATATTCTTCTTATAATTTTAACAGGGTATAACTTGTGTATTAACCCCCACCATGGTTTTTCCCCTTGCAGGGTTTTCACACAAAAATATTGGTGTTATGTGCATTTTTTATGTGTTGTTGATTCATGATTTCACTGTTATTAATTAGATCTGATATTAAAGGTTAATAAGGATAATAAGTTTGAAATTTTGTGACAACTAACTCACCCCCCCTCACTCTCAATTGTCTACCCTTGTGTTACCAACAATTGGTATCAGAGAAAGTTCCTTGGAAGAATTTTAAAAGATTGAGGTGATATGGGATGATGACATACAAGAAGGATAGTCTGAGATTTGATAGAACAAATTATTCTTTGTGGAAGACTCGAATGGAGTGTCATCTGAGATGCATTGGTGAATCCTACCATAACATTACATGCAATAGGTATGTTATTCCTCCAAGCTGTCTTACAACTACTATTGAGATTATAGATGTTGAACATAACGTCAAGGCTAAGGAAGCATTGTTGAGTTTTTTGACTAATTCTAAGATGATGAATATTATGGATCTAAGAACTGCTTATGAGATCTAGAAAAAGTTGGAAAATTTATATGAAGGTGATGCTAATGTGAAGATGGCTAAGCTACAATGTCTAAAAGGAAAATATGAACTATTGAAGATGTATAATGATGAGAATATTGCCACTTTCATGCAAAGAGTGAATGAACTTGTGTGTGGTATCAGATGTGTTGGTGTATAGGTGGAAGAATCAAATATTGTTGCTAAAGTGCTTAGATCCTTTCCTAATGCATACAAAATCAAATTTGTATCCATTGAGGAGCTCATAACTATGATAAATATAACATGTTAGAACCCAAAATTTCCATAAAAATTCCTAGCATTTTCCTATTATTTTCCATAAAATTCCATGAAAATCCTAAGTTTTTCTTCATTTAAACCCCATCATTTTTCTACCTTTTTCATAAAAATGCATTCTCCCCCCATCAAAAATATTCAAACACATTATTCCTTATGTCGCTGCCTTAAATTTTATTATTCATATTGTAGACATGGAAAATGTACAAGTTCGTTTTGGCACACTTGATCCCGATTACTAACAACATTTCTTCTCAGATCAATTTCTCAGCATTTCATCAATTTCTATCCTTTAATTCAATAAATCACTGTTTATTGGATTAAGTCTATCACCCCCTTTGATTAAATTAATCAGTTTAATTTAATTAACCCTACATTTCTGTTTAATTAAATAAATCATTTTATTTGATTAAAATCTCTAAAGTCTTCTCATTAAATTAAGTAAATTAAACATTATTTAATTTAATCTAACATATTCCTCCTTATTTAAATAAATCAAATCATTTATTTAATGAGTCATTTCCTCTCAATTTTGGACTTAAGTTAATTCATAAATCTAAGTCTAAATGGTCACATCACCTAATTCTTCATTAAGTTAATCAAAACATTGATTAAGTTAATCTCTTTCATTAAAATCTTCTAGAGAATGCAAGTTGCACAATAAATCAATTTATTTGATTTACTAAATTCTCTATTTTCCCTCACAAAGCATCAAAAAGGGAATATTCCTCTTTTGAATTCAAAAAGTCCAAGTGGACTTGGTCCTTCCAAAAAGGCATTAAAAGCCTCTTACATGTCCCTGACCTTGAGCCAAGTGACAATAAATTCATTTCTTTTCCCTCTTCAACATGTCATTTCTCAAGTTTGAAATGCCACCTAATTGCATTTATTGGCACATTGGCCAAAACTTGCTCATTCCTCATCCAATCACATTTGGACAAGTGGCACAATGCCATTGGACTATCTTTTATCCCACATTGCTTATTTTCATTCATTCTTCCAAGATTGAAATCTATAAATTGGAGACCCTTCTCCTCAATCTTCATCCACAACTCATATGCAAAGTTACTCTCTCCACATTGAGAGCTAATTTTGCCAATTTCATCCAATCATCCACCGCATTTGAGATTTGACAACAAGGTTATGCTCAAATATCTTTGGAGATTTGACCATTTCTCCAATCAATCAACATTTGCAATTAGGAATTGGGAAAGGGCCAATTGCAACATACCATTGGCACCAATTCCCCCATGGAATCATCATATTATTAGCTTAATTAGGATTGAGTGTCTTTCATTTGAAATTTACTTTTTTTCTTCATTTCCTAGTTAAGTTTGAATAAATGGATTTTTTATGGGGAATCTCTCATTGTTTGCATGCATTCTTGAACTAACACTAACAATGTTTGGCTTCTTTGTGCATATGCAGGTTTAGGGGTTCACACATATCACTTACCACTTTACCACGGCCTCCCTACAATGGGCTCGCGGTATAGTGGTAGCAGTTAAGGTGTAGGCATAAAATGTTTACTGCCACACCATGCATGGTCGATTCATTGACCACAGTATCACAGTGGTGGTGAGATAACCAGTGCAACAACAATGAGGAAGCAGTCAGAGGGCTTACCGCGGTACCGCACACAATTAAGTTTGAGTTCGCGGTGACTACGGTGGATGAAGATAGCGGTCAGGATTAGTCACACCGCGGTACCTCCAATAGTTAGCATGCAAACCATGGTGATTGTGGTAATCCATTAGTAGGCAGTGAAGGCAATTACCACCACACCATGACCGGCTAGAGAAGGGACTGCGGTAGCGAGGTAACGGTGGAGATAAAAGTAAATGTTATAGAAACATTACAGTAGTACCGCCAGTGGATAATGCATAGACCATGGTAAGGCAGTTAGCAGAGGATGGAAAATTCAATGAGAAACACTACAATGTCGTAGGGTGTAAATAATATGCTGGCGATTGGCCAGTAAGGAGATAAACGGGTCGAGCGGTTAGAATCCAGATCACCACTATACCGTGGAGAAATGAAATGTTGACCACGACTAAGAGGTAAAACTAGTAAAGACATGGGAGATTGAAATATTAAGCTGCGGGTAAAGTTTAATGAAAAATATAGGCCGGTAGTATAAGGAAAAATCAAGTGCAAAACTATATAAAAATATTTAATTTTCCAAAAGTCAACTTAATAAAATATTTTCATCTTTGTTGTAGTAGTAGTTACAACAGTTAGTTTTTTTCCAGAAAATGTACAAGGCAAATGTAAATAATGACAGACCTTTTTTGAAGCAGAGCAATGGATGAATTATTTTGAATAGCCTAAACCTTCTTGTTTTTAGTTGTTGTGTTGAAATAATCCATAATTCTTATTTAATTGTTTCCAACATGAAGTTCTTTGATCATTTAAATCAATATATCAAGCATATGTTTGATTTCCTTAGGTGATTTTTATTTGCTGGTGTCTACAAGTCAGAATTAAATTCCTTCAAATAAGTCATAGAGATTTAGGATTTCTTTTGGATTGTTGAAGTAGAATTTGATAAGAAAACATTCCAACCTTATTTATGCAAGTCATAAATAAATGAAATTATATGCCAGTCATTATATTTCATTTTCAAAGTGCCTAGAAATTTGAATTAAGATAGAGGAGGAAACACATTCAATTCTTAATATTCTTGACTCCATTGCCCATGTGGATAGAAGGCACTGATCTACCAGAACCCAGAGATAAATTCATAAACAAACAATTTATTCAAAAACCTTTCATTTGTGTAGTAGGAATAGGAGTAGGAGTGGGTGTAGTAATTTTATTTGTCCACTACCCATTTCCATTGTGGATAGATTGATCAACTAGGAAACACATTTAAATTTGCATCATTCATTAGGTACACCAGCCTTGGTCTAGAAAAACCTAAAGAGAAGAAGGTTCAATTGCATCGATTGGCCTTATACGTTTCCCAAAAGCATTGTGAGAGCTTGGCAACCTCTCATGGTTCAAACCTACATTTTTGAGACCCAACATAACCAGAGATGTGTTGGTTGGTAAAATTACTATTAATTTGAGTGAATTTGATGATGCAACTCTAAAGAAAAAATTCGCATTTAAATCGAATACTTCTAGGAGAGACAAGCACAGATATGATGTAGGTGAAAGTTCTTCTAGAAAGGTATTCGAATATGAGGAATAAATGAGACAGATTGAAGAAGAAGAAAGAGAACTGAATGAGCTTGAAGCACTTATTGTCAAAAGGGAGTCCATAGAAGTTACGTATAAAAGAAAGTTGCCTATTAAATTTTTTTCTTGCAACAAGATAGGTTATTTTGCATCAAGGTGTCCAGAAAGAGTTCCTAAGCTAAGAAATTACAAGCCTAAATTTTAAAAGAAGTGTTACTATGTTGTTAATGAAGGTGTGATAGATGATGAATTTGAAAAAGGGAATGTTAGTGAAGATGAGTTTGTATTTATTGCTATCAAGGAAAATATATTTACAGATGGTTGATAAGGGATACAATCTTAATTCAAAGATGGAAAATCTAGCATATTGGGAAGTTTGGAAAATGTGATTTCTTTAGGTACTAAAACAAAAGGTAAAATCTTTCATTTGAATGTTGGTAGTAAATTTCTTTGATTGCTCAAGTTGATGAAAGTTGATGTGTTATTCATTGATAATATTGTAAGTGAAGATGAGTTGTAATTATTGATATATTGATATTATTATCAAGATAATTTCATCACAAGTTATGAGAGATCTTCGTAAGTTGGTAAAGCCTACTAATATCATATGCAAGGAATGGCAATTGGAAAAAAAAACTAGAATTCCATTTCAGAACAAATAGAATTGTTCAAATGAATTGTTGGAGCTTGTGCATACTGACTTGTATGGTCCTACTAGAATCAAAATTCTACAAGGTTACAGGTAATTCGTGTTGCTTATTGATGATTGCTCTAGGATGATGTGGGTTAATTTCTTAAGGGAGGAATCTAAAGCTCTAGAAAATTTCAATATCTTTAAGGCTATGGCTGAAATAGAGATAGGTTTGAAGATAAATAGTCTAAGATTAGATGGAGGTGGTGTATTTACTTCCGATGAGTTTAATTCTTTTTTTGAAGAACATGGGATAAAGAGATAATTATTTGCACCGCAAACCCCTCAACATAATGGAGTTGTGGAAAGGAAAAAATGGACAGTTCAAGATGCTACTAGAACTATGATGTTGGAAGGAAATTTCCGTCGTATCCATTGGAGAAAAGCTATGAGTACTACTGTTTATATCCTTAACCATGTACAAATCAAAGGTAATAATTGTAAGACTCCTTTTGAGCTATGATTTGGTCATAAGCCTACTATTAGATATTTCAAAATCTTTGGGATTAAATGCTATATTAGGAGAAATGAAGATATAGGAAAATTTGATGCTAGAAGTGATGAAGAAATATTTCTTAGTTATTCTACTAAGAGAAAGGCCTATCAGTGCTACAAAAAGAGATTGAATAAAATGGTTTAAAGTGAAATTGTTAAGGTTGAGGAAGGCATTTCCAGACCCTCTAGAACCTATGGATGTGATTTTGATGATCAAAATGATAGTACAAACAAGATTCATACTTCAAATCAAGTTCAGATTAATTTGGTGAATCAAGAAGATCAAGAAGAAGAAGAGAGTAGTGAAAATACAGAAGAGAGACGACAAGAGCCTGAAATTAAAGAACACTCTAAGACTCCAAGGTATGTGAGATTAAATCATTCAAAAAATTAGATTATAGGAGATAAGAACAAAGGTGTCCAGACTAGGAGAAGAATTGCAAAAGAATACTATATAATTTTAAAGTTTGAGCCAAGTAATGTCAATGAAGCACACAAAGATGAACATTGGATTGAAGCAATGAAAGAAGAAATACAAAAAATTGAGAAGAATAATACATGGATTCTTGCTCCTAGACCTAAAGACAAAAATGTAATTAGAACTAAATGGGTCTTTAGAAACAAACTGAATGAACAAGGTGAAGTTATGAAAAACAAAGAAAGATTGGTATGCAAAGGATACTCTCAGATGGAAGGAATTGACTTTGATGAAACTTTTTCTTCTACTACTAGAATTGAATCTTTGAGACTATTTATTTCTTATGTTGCTTATAAAAATTACAAATTTTATCAGATGGATGTCAAGTTAGCATTTCTAAATGGTGAACTAGAGGAAGAGTTGTTTATTGAACAATGTGATGGATTTCAATTGATTGATCAGGGAGATATGGTTTGTTGGTTGAAGAAAGAATTATATGAACTGAAACAAGCCCCTAGACCTTGGTATGTCAGATTGGATAAGTATTGGTTGAAGCTTGGATTTAACAAAGGTACTATTGATAGTAATCTATATTTCAAGATTGATGATGATAGATATTTTTTGTGGAAGTATTTGTTGATAATATCATTTTTGGAGGAGATGATGGTTTGTGCATGAATTTTGATAATGTGATGTAGAATGAGTTTGAGATGTCAACAATTGGAGAGTTGAAATTGTTTTTGGGATTGCAAATTACTTAGGTGGATAAATAGATCTTTATATCTCAATCCAAGTATGTGAGAGAAATGTTAAAGATGTTTGGTATGGAAGATTCAAAACAAGTCAATACACCTATGGTGATTGGATGTAAGTTAACATGAGATGATGACTCTTTGAAGGAAAATCAAACTAGAAATAAATCAATGATTGATGGATTGTTGTATTTGACTCAAAATAGACTTGATATCATGAATGTTGTATGCATTTTTTGTAGATTTTAAGCCCATCCTAAGGAATCTCATGTGACTGTTGTGAAGAGAATTTTTAGATACTTGAAGGGAATAGTTGATTTTGGCCTATGGTATCCTAAAGATGATGATATTACTTAAAGTGCCTTTAGTGATGTTGATTGGGTAGGTTATGTGAATGAAAGGAAAAGTACTAGTGGTGGCGCATTTTTCTTGGGAAAGAAACTAATTTCATGGATAAGTAAGAAGCAGCATGTTATTTTGTTGTCTACTGTAGAGGCATAATATATTATTGTTGCTAAAAATTGTACTCAAGTATTGTGGATGAAGCAGATGTTGAAAGATATCAGAGTTGTGTATGATGAACCTACTATCATATTTTGTGATAACTCACATGCTATAAAAATTTCTAAGAATGTGGTGTTGCATTCAAAGACAAAGAATATATCTATCAAGTACCACATTTTGAGAGACAAAGTGAGTGATAATGAAGTTAGACTGGAGTATGTGCCTACTAAGGAACAAATTGTAGACATATTTAGTAAGCCTTTTCCCAAGGATAATTTTGAGTATCTCAAAGATAAGTTAGGGGTGATTACCCCTCCTAATCAGAACTAAGATGCATAGTCTTTGCATCAATCTGTGTATTAACAATCATATCTTAATTTGGATTGATGTTGTGGTAGCTTCCACTCAGGGGGAGTAGTCAAATGATTTAGATATGTGGTTCAGAGCTTGTGTACCTTTTCCATTTATGTTAAAGGGGGAGAAGAGTAATATGAAAAACTCCTGGAGAACTAAGGGGGAGAAGATCAATGTGAAAAGGGGAGATTGTTAGTTGTGCTGGTATGTTTTTCACATCATGTGTTGCCATAAATGCCAAAGGGGGATATTTTTGGATGGTTTTGTGGATTTTTTGATATTTGGTTGTCACTGATGTCAACACTATTAGCATTAATGTATTTTAATATTGTATATGTCAAGGATATTGAGAAAATTGTAATAAAATATGTTATAGGTTGTCTCTCAAGAAGTGAAGATTAGTATGGGAGAAAGTTCAGTATGTTGATAACTAGATGTTGTGAATTAAAGGATCTATTTTTAAGCCTATCTAGTTTCTAATACAAAATTTTCAGAGGTGCGCATGAAGATTTGAGGAAGTTATAAGTTTTTGTATTTTGATAGCTATTTTGTTACTACAAATGGCATTCATGGAAGAAGATAATATGTTTATGGTAATATTATTTGTTGTGTATGTTCCTGTGGTATTCATGGATGTTTATAGATCATTCTCTATTTGTTTTGCATGTCTGTATTGATCATTGCGCTTGCGATCTGATATTTTATCTTGCATGTTCATTTTTTTCATGTTCATGACTGACAAGGTGTTTGAAGCGTGTTGTGGATCTTTGAGGAAAAATATTTGAATGTGTTTTGTGTTTGAGAATTTTTTTTTGGGTCTCTACTATGTTGTGGCCAACTTTGGTTGATGTGCATTGATAATATTTATTGTTTTGGGCTAACAGTTTGTATTCATTCTATTATTGTGTTGAAGCTGACATAAAGCAATATAATTTATTGTTGTGGATATATATATAAGTGATTGTTTCTTCATTTGAGAAGTATGTGGTGTGTGTGAAATTTTAAGTATGTGAATACTATGTGAGAAAAATGTTTAGATCATTCCAAGGAAGAGTAGAGTGTGAAGGAGAGTGAAATATAGTGAAGAAGTGTTCATGTGCTTAACCAAAATTGTACTCAAGCATTAGTAGATGCTAATTTCTCAGTTCAAAACTATTCAAATGGATTTAATATAAATATTTTATGTGAGACAATGAGTCTTCCTTGGAGCAGTGAGCTCTAGGCAGTGTGCCTGAGTGCATGTGAATTACTCTTATATTCTTCTTATACTTTTAACAGGGTATAACTTGCGGATTAACCTCCATCATGGTTTTTCCCCTAATAGGGTTTTCATGCAAAAATCTTGGTGTTATGTGTGTTTTCTATGTGTTGTTGATTCATCTTTCACTATTATTAATCAGATCTAAAATTAAAGGTTAATAAGTTTGAAATTCTGTGACAACTAATTTACCCCCACTCTTAGTTGGCTGCCCTTGTGTTGCCAACATGTACTATCTACATTTCAAATTAAAATAGGATTTTGAACACCTTTTTGTTGGGTATTAGAAATTGAAGGTTTCCAGACATGGCATGTTCTCTAACTTGCATTTTAATTATGTTTCCAATTACACACTATGGTTTGCATCATCGATCAAGGAAATATATTGTGAACAGTTAAAGTTCAAAAATTTATTGCATTGTCTGGTGTAAACAAGCAAATGTTTTAATCATATAAATAAATTAAAATGTAATTTTCACTATAACTAACATTTTTAACAATTTCAAGGTGACTTCCATTACATTCATAGTGTGCAAATAACAAAATATTTTCATTAAATTCATAATAAATCTATAAAATTGTAGGTTGCATAACACATAGTTTTTTACAACTTGCAACCCACATATTATTTTAAAACCCTACGTGTTTTCGAACCTTCATTTTAACAAGGTTTCCAAATCACGCCATAGTTTGCATCCTTGATCAAGGAAATGTACTATAAATAGTTAAATTTTTTAATTTTATTGCATTATCTAGTGTAAGAAATCATTTTACAATCATATGAAGAAATTAAAATGTAATTTCTACTCCAACCCATAGTGATTTGTAGCCTACAACCAACATATTTTTTTAAAACCCTATGTGTTTTATAACTTTTATTTTAACAAGTTTTCCAAAATACATTGTGGTTTGCAACCTCCACTGAGGATAAGTGTTACTTACACTTAAAGTTCCTAAAATATTTGCATTATCTACTATAAGAAAGCATTGTTTTGCAATCATACAAAGAAAATGAAATAAAATTTCTGCTCTAAATAATAGTTTTAATATTTTGTAGGTGACTTTCATTGCATTCAAATTGTGTAAATAATAACAACTTTTCATTACATTCATTTTTTCTATAAAATTTCAAGTTGCATAACACTGAGTGTTTTACAATTGTAGAGTATCTCTAATGTTTTATTAACTTGGTGCTATAGGTAGACACACAATCCAGAGGGTGGATTCCTAACTAAATAGTCCATCATCTATGAGAGGCTTTGTTTAATTATCAAATAGGGGCTCATAAGATTTCGACAGTGTTGGAACTATTGTGAAGCAAAAAAGTGTAGCCTTGACACTTTTAACTCATTTGGCCATTTTACCTTGGATTTTGGCCAAATTTTTCTTAGATCTAATGTTGCAATGTGGCCAACACATTTGCATTAGGCATGAATGCTTGCAAATCAACAAAAACTTAATAATGTCCTACAAGGGTGTTCTGAAGTGTTGTAACACATTTCCTCACTTTTATAGGAATTTTCTACAATAATTCATCTAAATAACCCCTTTCCTAGACTTAGCCCACAATTTTGTAAGGTTTTGTAACCAACCCTCACACTTTCCTAGGATTTTCATCACTAAATTAACCCTTTCTTATGACCAAATGGACCCTTAATGCACCTATAGGCCCGACTTAAGCGTGTTTTGAGAGACAATCTCGTTAATCAACATTAATCACCTTTAAATTCCCAACAACCACTTGAAATTTTCCAAGTGGACTAAGTTGCCACCTTCAGTGACTTAGTCACATTTGACATAAAAAATGAAAATTAAATAAAATTTCTCACAAGCTTTTGTTCCTAAGGTTGGCCTATGATGTGTTATTTTTGGGGAATTAGGGCATAACTTGTATAGATAAGGATTTTTCTCCTAATTTTACCACCCCCCAACAACATCTCTTATTCTCACATGATCAAGCAATCTATCTTCTCACGCAAGCATCAAGAATTTAAGCACTAAGCACTTCAAGCAATATCCTTTAGAGTTGGTTCTTGCATATCTTTAGAATTCTTCAACAAGGGCTTGGTGAGTTGTTACA
This sequence comes from Sequoiadendron giganteum, assembly GCA_007115665.2. NCBI lineage: Eukaryota > Viridiplantae > Streptophyta > Pinopsida > Cupressales > Cupressaceae > Sequoiadendron > Sequoiadendron giganteum. Next base: position 152,610,171 of record CM021109.1, on the reverse strand, counting down.
CTTGCATGTTATTCAATCATATTTACCTTTACATTCTATTTCATCATTTAGGGTTTGATTACCAACATGGGGTTTGAGTAAGGAAAACCCTTATTCTCTAACCCTAAGCTTTTTCCCTCTTTGCATGTGTTCTTTGTAGGTTTGTATGTAGATTAGTAAAATATTAAGGTGCTAAAATGGTGTCATCATTCCATAAACATCATTCCAAGTCAACAATCCCTAAAAGGAGCTTGAAGAAAACTTGAATGTCACTTTCTAAATATTAAGACACAGGTCTTTATTAGAAACAAAAGTACAAGTGGGTACCTACGGATTCCAACCCCAAGACTCATGAAATCCCAAGGTGGACTAAGTCACCATCATTGGTGAATTAGTCCTAGTATCGAGCCTGTAAAGTGGTTTTTACGTTTTTGGATACCCATTTTCTGGAAACCTATTCTGGAAAAGTTTCCCGAGTGAAGGACTAAATCACCCAGCCTAGTGTAAGTGTCCCACTCACCATTTTCAATAGATTTTAGAATATTCCAGATCTCCTCTTCATTAACCTTTAGTTTCCAAGTGCACCATTTATGCTCTCTTCATTTTTTCTACAGTTTACATGCATTTTAGGCCATCATTAGGTCATTTCAATAGCGCTTTCAATATATTTTCATTCTATTAGTTTTCATTTCATAGTTAGTGCATTTCATTACTTTGTAACACTTAGAAAAACACATTACACCTATCCAAACCCCTAATCTTGAATGAACACCAAGAATACTTAGTGCGAAAGTGACACCATTTTCTCAACCACCTCCTAGGTGAAAAACCCTAGGAGCCCATTGGGGAATCCTCTTTCCCTATTACATGTTCTTGGTGGTTTATTTTGGTGAGCCCATCCTTAGAACACTTTTTTTTCCCTTCTAATTTTGAATTTTCATCCTAAGAAAAATATTGCATTGCATTAGAGTTTTGGATTATTTGCATTCTAGGGTTCCTAAAAGTGCATTAGTGAAAAGTTCAATTTAGCTTGCATTTTTTATTGCATTTTATTTCAAAAAGTATAGAAAGAATCTAAATTTTCATTTTGTAATTGCATCAAAAAAACTTAAAAATCATAAAAGCTAGTCAAAAATTCTAAAAAGTGTCAAAAATATCACTATTGAGACTAATTAGCCACTCTGGGTGACTTAGTCCACTTGCACCATCTACACTATAATTTTTGGTCTTAACAAAACATTGTATAACTTTTTGTTCTCTATCACTGCATTTCTATTTCTATTTCTAGATATTTTGTTTTCCTTGATTTTGTACATGTCAATTTACTTTCATTATGGCTATGTCTTTCAAAAAAAAATTGATGTCTCTCAAATCCCTAGTTGATATATCCAGATGTACCTTTTCTACTGATCCTAATGACCTTGAACCTACTCCTTCACAATCAAATCCTAATATATTTCCTCCTCATGATGTTGAAATCATTGTAGACAATGATGGTAGCATGAATTGACTCCTTAATGATTTCCTTGATAATCTCGAAGAAAATGCCACCTTCTACCCATCCATGAAACAACTCGAGTTTCCTACCATCACACCTCTTGAAACATTTGGTTATTTGCATCCTAAAACCCACAATGAACCTATGTTACCTACCCAAGGTGAACCTAGTTTGTCTAAACATGCCACTACTCAACCATTTTACAATAACCAAATAACACACACCCCAATCAACCTTCAACAAACCTATGGAATTTTTTTTTTACCATTTCGTGTAACCAAGGTGGTGACACAACAAAACATGAAATACACAAATTTTATGAACAACTCTCACCTGATGAAACTACCAAGGGGATAGGCTATCAGGATCCCCCTCATCACTGTATGCCTACTCGATATTATCTCCCGCTTCATGATGATGGAATGATGATCTCAGATTCCCCCTAATCTGAATATCATTCTTCCTAAAGAACACCTGCCATCTCCTAACACTAATAGTAATAAGATTGTATTGGGACCTCCTGCCCTATTCTCTGCTTATGAAGTGGGAGAATCTAGTAGATGCAAGAGGCCTTCTAAATTACAGAAACTCAAGTTTCCTCTTCATCCACCACTTGAATGTGAGGAAATTGCAAATTATCCTCAACAAGGACCTCATTACATTGCCACCTAGGAATCGGTTGGTAATATTCCCTAGAGATGCTAGTATCCCACTTTGTGCATACCATCATGTTCTTAGCCATAGAAGAAATGAGTGTTGTCATTTGAAAGAGATACTGAGCAAGTATCATTTTGATGATGATAATTGCTACCCCATCAAACCATAAACTACCATCACATGCCCTATCATGTAATAGTTGTAGAAAATTCTCTTATCACTATTACATGATCTATCCCATCACCCATCTTGGCTCATTCTTTTCTTGCACTTAGTGGGGAAAAAAAGTTGATAGTATTGCCCTAGTAATGCACTTGTCTTTATCCCTTAGTTGTTTTATTCACCTCCCCCTTATACTAACTAAGATCAGGAGGCATATGACTTGCTTGATGGTTGACTAGCACTTGCCTTACTAGTATTTTATCTTTATTTTGCATGTTTTCTTGTGTGTGATGTGTTCCTCCATACTATTCTATTTGTACCTTCATTCTTCTATATGTCATGAATTTTATTTCACTTTTTTTCTTTTCTTTTTCACTTTCATTTTAGGGATGATGCAAGGCATTGAGACCCTAATTTCCCCTTCATTTTGACCCATAAGTCTTGTTTTGTTTTTTCTTTTTCTTTTGTTGTCCTTTTGGAGATGATGCAAAGTATCAAGTATGTCTCCTCCATGTTGACCCAAAATGACTCTTTTTCTTTCATTGATTTTTCTCTCTTTGTGTCCTACTTCCAATTCTATGTATTTGGGGGAATGATGATAGTTTTGATCTCTCTAGACAAACATTGCAGCAATGAACATATTGAACCCAAATCCATAGATCCCTTATGTGTTTGGTTTTTTTCATTTTGGGGGTAACCCATTTATCTTTCCTTTCTTTCTATTTCTTTTCATGACATAGCCTCACTTGGAAACATATCATCTGGCCTAGGGATTTCCAAGTTGTCTCTCATTTCCTTCTTTCTACTTTTCATATTTCACATTTTTCTACTTTAAAAAAATTGCTCATAGTACAATGTTTCATAATTGCTTTAAAGTGGGGGCATACACCAGCATTATTTCTTTTTACATTTTTATTTTTCTTGGTTTGTAGTGTAGTCTTATTACTTAATACAATGTGTTTCTTTGTGGATAACATTGGGTGTGATGTCCTTCATGAAAGTGATCTATCTAAGCATATTACATTCTTGTTAGTGGCCTGATGCGACACACTACATCCCCTAAGTTGTCAATTTTCTATTATTTGATTTGTACTCTCTTGTAGACATTCGACACATTGTTCCCTAAGATAAATACCTCACATGAACTAAGAAAGACTCCTTTGAACATACCTTTCATATTTTACCTTTTGTATTTTACGTGTTGCATTTTACACTTTACATATATGGCCGCCTTACATAACACAACTTGCATGTCTGTTGTGCCATATTACACTTTTTCATTAGCTCCAAGCATATTAAGCTTTGCTTGTCTCATGAACCACAAACCCTTATCTTTTTTTGTGCCTCATCAAGGTTATCAGGAGATACAACTTTGGTATGGTTAAGTGGAAAGCCCAATCAGTGACACAACTTTCCCCATAGCCACCTACATGTGTGTGGGTAAATACTAGTTGTATGTTTCTCACCTTTTGGGAATTCTCACTTGGAGGACATCCAAAAATCTCATCACCCCAAAGTAAGTACACATTCTTTCAAAAAAATAGCCTAGATTTGATCCACAACTAGCTAGAAAAATGGTCAAAGCTTGATCTGACTTTCCCTCTCTCTTCACTCTTTCACATCGCTTCCTTTTATGATCGGTTGTATTAATGTTTGGTTTTCTATGGAATTTTTATCCTAGGGGCTTGATAATCCCTCTCAATAAGTGCATGTCTTGGCTAATTTAGTGTGAGTTTGAAGCAAGTTCATCCTCTCACTAAAGTGGGGACTAAATGTGTCACAAAAAAGTGTATCCTTGACAATATTCACTCATTTGGGCTCAATTTTTCTTAGATCTAATGTTGTAATGTGGCCAACACATTCACATTAGGTCTTGAACGGTTGCAAATGAATACAAACTTAATAATTTACTACAAGGGTGTTCTGAAGTGTTGTAGCACATTTCCTCACTTTTCTAGGATATTTCTACAATAATTCATCTAAATAACCCCTTTCTAAGCCTTAACCCAAAGTTTTGTAAGGTGTTGTAACCAAACCTCACACTTTCCTAGGATTTTCATCACTAAATTAACCCTTTATTATGAGAAAATGGCCCCTTAATGCACTTATAGGCCTAACTTAAGTGTGTTTCAAGAGACAATCATGTTAATCAACATTAATCACCTTTTAATTTTGACAACCACTTGAAATTGTCCAAGTGGAATAAGTCACCACCTTGGGTGACTTAGTCCCATTTGATATAAAAATAAAAATTAAATCAAATTTCTAGGTGGATTTTATCTCCAAAACCCTAAGGTTAGCCTGTGATGTGTTATTTTTTGAGGAATTAAGGAATCACTTGTATAAATAAGGGTTTTTATCCTAATTTAACCCCCCTCCCCCAACAACATCTATCATTCTCTCATGATCAAGAAATCTATCTTCTCAAGGAAGAATCAAGAATTAAAGCACTAAGCACTTCAAGAAACATACTTTGGATCCAGTACTTGCATATCTTCAGACTTCTTCAACAAGGGCTTGGTGAGTTGTTACACTTGCATGTTATTCAATCATCTTTCCCTTTATATTCTATTTCAACATTTAGGGTTTGATTACCAACATAGGGTTTGACTAAGGCAAACCCCTATTATCTAACCCTAAACTTTTCCCCTCTTTTCATTTGTGTTTTGTAGGTTTGTATGTAGATTATTCAAAGAGTAAGGTGCCAAAAAGGTGTCATTATTCCATCCACATCATTCCAAGTAAACAATCCCTAAAAGGAGCTTGAAGAAAGCTTGAAGGTCACTTTCTAAAGATTCAAACATGGGTCCCTATCAGAAATAGAAGTACAAGTGGGTACCTACAGATTCCAACCTTGAGACTCTTGAAAGCCTCAAGTGGACTAAGTTGCCATCATTAGCAAACTAGTCCCAATAATAGGCTCGAAAAGTGGTTTTTATGTTTATGGATACCCATTTTCTACAAAACCTGTTCCGAAAATGTTTCCTAGGAGAAGGACTAAGTCACCCAACCTTACATAAGTTTCCTAGTTAGCATTTTCAACAAATTATAGAATATTCCAAAGCTCCCCTTCATCAACCTTTAGTTTCCAAGTGCACCATTTCTCCTCTCTTCAGTTTTGTTATAGTTTGCATGCATTTTAGGTCATCATTAGGTCATTTTCTTAGTTCTTTCAATATATTTGTATTCTGTTCGTTTACATTTCATTTTTAGTTCATTACTTTACTTTAAAAAACTTAATCAAAAACATCACACCTATCTAAACCCCTAATCTTGAATGAACACCAAGAATACTTAGCTTGAAAGAGGCACCATTTTCTCAACCACCTCCTAGGTGAAAATCCCTAGGACCCTAATGAAATTAATTTTTTTTTTTTGTAAGTTCCATCTTATATTGCCTATGTTCCTGGTCCTACTTGATGTCTACCCTAAGTTTGGGGCTTTATCTTTGTTTTCATGAAAAACCCTAAGCGTTTTATTTTATGCCTAGGCTGGGTTATATTCGGTCTTTACCTTTTGAGAAGGTTTTAAAACAACTTAAGCCCCATCATTTCGTCTAGGTTGGGCCCCTTTTGAAACTTAATCCCCATCATTTCGTCTAGGTTGGGCCCCTTTTGATCTATCATTTTATTGCCTTTCACTAGACTTTATTATTTCCTATGTCTAGGATGGCCCCGTGTTCCCACGTTTAAAAACAACTTATGTCATTGTTTGTCATTGGCCTAGTGATGTCCCTAAGTGCTTTTAATAAGTGTTTTTTTTTTTGCAGAGGAACAAATTTGTATGACCGTAGATCAATCACCGTTCGATCTCAGTCATTCCCCGCCATCCTGTGATGACCCCACCACACTATTTTGGTTGATCACAATATCATAGGCGAGCACCACATGTCTCATTTGGTGAAGCCAAAGAGGTTGATAAAAATATTTTAGTACATTTTATCCAGCTTTAACACATTATGTAGAGGGTTACTAAATCAGTTATGAGATGCACGTTGTTCAAATGAACATAAATGTTATAATCTTGGTGGGAAAAGTGCTCTATGATTAACCACAAAGCTAGCAATTGTTTTGAACAAACAAGATTACTGATGGTTGAAAGCCATAGTTGTCCGCAATTGCATGATCAAAAGTTGTGAGGTCTTTATTGATAACAATATCACGGGCGAGCGCCACATGGATTTCCATGGCAATGCACAATATGGTGGGCCCTTTTCACCATGATGGAGGTAGTGTCAGTTTGTTTTCAAGGTAGTTGTTCGATGATACAACCAAAGTGAAGGATCAACGGCTAGTATTTGAATTTGCATCAAATGCGATTGGAGTCGTTGGTACAACACGTGAGTTAGCTTTAATGGTGGATGAGATGTCTACTGGCATAATTTGATCAAAATAAAGTGACCATTTTCCTACCCTATTGTGTCACAAAGAATTCAAACATTTTTCTGGAGCAGTCTCAAGGTCGAGGATGAATTTACGAGTTGTTACACCAAACATTAGGGTTTCTTCAAGCACAAATTCATAAGTTGATTTATGTATCTGTTGGTTAATTTGTAATTTAAATTTGGGGGAAATTTACAATGTGCTTGTTGGAAGGCTTTCTGAAAATTATTTGAGGGCTATGGGTTAACTGAATTGTGAGAAACTGCAAGGTTTTGTTCTGTAATTTCGTAATTTTATTTAGGTCTAGTTTGTGTGAGGTAGCAAGGAAACCCTAGTTTACTCAGGATGGCACTATCAAAGAAACATTTTGTCTAGATTGATTATCTAAATAGAAATTTATATGATGATTTCCTGGATCAATTTCCCTTATCATTGAATGATAGGAAGAAGGGGTTGGTTTTGATGTGAGGAAAAAACCTAGGGGCGGGATTAGTGTATAATTGTTATAACATAGTTGATGCTAGGGTTCCCCTTCCAAGTTTAGAGATGTTCAGATTATGGTTTGGACAGAGGAATTTTCCCCACTCCTTTTCAAAAGGTTGGATATATGATATGGGGAAGTTGGTAGTACTGAATGTGTTCCTTGATGTGGACTTATTTAGGGCAGTGACTGCACGATATGACCCTATTACATGGGTGATTAGAGATAATTATGGAGGGTTTCCATTAAGCATTAGCAAAGAAGAGTTTCAATAGGTTTTTGATCTAGGTGAGCCCAGTGTGTTCTTGGTTCCTATTGATCTTGAGGGGATGAAATAGGAGTATGGGAGGTCGAAGTCACTATTCAAAGTTAAGTTTCTCCCACCTCATTTGGCTATGGTAGGAGGTTCCAAATTTTATATTATCCCTAATGACCAGGAACCTGTTAGATTGAACTACTTTGCAAATCATTTCTTGGACAATTTTTACTCCTTATGTCATATTTTGGTTTTTAACCCCAACACAGTGATGCCCATAACCTATATGATCATGAGGGTGCAAATACAATACCTCAATTTCTCAGTGGTATATGATTTTGATTTTTTTTTGGCTGAAAAGATACATGAGGGGATGTTGAATTTGCAGCAAGGTAAAGTAGACACTCCATTATTTTGGTATTCCATGTCAATGTATATGTTCCTCTATAATAATTTTGAATATTTCTATGAGAAGATGGAGTTAAGGTAGTTTCTTAATGGATAAATATTGCCAATGCAAGTATGGATTGTTGATTTATCATATAACAGGGACAATTTTAGTTATGTGCAGTTTGAAAAATGTTTTTCTTCCTAATTGAGAGCCAAGATAATGGTAAATATACCCAGAATTCCTATGGAATTACATGATTTCCTTAGACCAAAGAGGAGGAAGCCAAAATTAAGAGATTTCCACAACTAGGGTGACATTATCACATACCCAGTCAACATTGTTTTGAGGGAACTGTATGATTTTCAAGGGACCCCTCATATATTTCCATATAATGTGCCACCAAGAGTTGGTCTTTCTAAAGTTATGTGGTAGATTGGTTGTATCCAAGAAGACAACCTTACAGGAAAAGGTAAAGAAACATTTTTCCAAGATTATACTATGGTGTCTGATTTTGTCTTTTCAAAAGGAGGTTGGGTCTATTTTGGAATTTTTTGTTAACAATACCATTTGAGGTGTGGTCCCAAGAAGCAACATGACAAAGGATAAAAGGTGGTAAATTTGTGCATGAGTTCAACTTCCTCGAGGACCTGATTAAAAATGAATTTGACCTAAGTAAACAAGAATTGAACAAGGAGAAATGGATAGCTTATGACAAGCTATTGGCCTTTGTGCATATAATGGATCCAAAGTATGATCCATAAATGGAGTTCAGTCCATATCATACAAAAATTGACTTTTTGATGGAAAATTTCAAAGAAATCATGGGCATGTCGATGGCCAAGAAGATAAACCTGGAGTTGGACCTGGGCATACAGGAGCAAGATGTTAGGCCACTTGAAGACAGGCTAGCCTAACAACCTTCAAAGAATTGGCCTTTTTATAGAAGGAAAAGAAATCATAGCAGTGATGAGGAAGAAGAAGATAGAAAAGGAAAATAAATAATGAAATTGCCTATACAACCAGGTCCAAGGTTCAAAACAACTGGGGCAATTAAGATAATTGATTTGGAATCATCACCTAAAAAATAGTCCCTCACCACCACCATCAGAGCCAAGTCCTTAGAGGTGAAAGATTGAAAAATCACAAAAGGACTTGGTGGGTGAGATTGTTGTCACTGATCAGGATATGTAGATGGGTATGCCTTATCCTCCTAGACCAACTGAATTGGTTCTGTCTAATTTGGATATGAAAGGAAAATGTGTGCAAGATGTAAGGATGGAGGCCTGTAAGGAGTTCTTAGATGATGATGCTTTTTAAAAAACTTTAGTCTTCTTGAAATTAGTATGGAGAATGAAAGTGGAAGAGTATCAGGAAAAGTGCAAGAAGAGAAGAGAATTGAGGCTTGATAGGTTAGACCATGAGAATGATGATGAAGTAAAATTTAAATTAATAAATTAATTCAAGAGCATCACTACTGAGGAGGGGAGGAAATTGGCAAATCAAGATGGTGTCTTGATTCTTCTTGAGTGGTACATTGCAAATGTAGTATCCTTTAATGCTATTATGAAGTCAAAGAATCCCCTGCAATATTTTGAAGAAGAGGTTAAGGCAGCATTGTAGGATTCTACCTTTAGTGAAGAATACAAAACCTTGGCAATTTGGGCTTTGCCCTGCAAGGGAGAAAGCCCAATGTTATTGATATTAACCCAAACCTAAGAGGGGGGTTAATAATAAAGAGAGATTCAAATACCTCAACCACAGAGGCCACTAATTTGACTATGAGTGTGGCCAAATTGGCCCAAAAGACTACTGAAAGAGAGGAGGCTAAAAATAGAACCTAATGGAGAAATAAAATTTCATAATTGGAGAATATATCAAGGTGCAACAAAGGAATTTTGAGCTGCACACTAAGGTAGATAGGTTGAGATACAAGCAGATTGGGGAGACATCAAGTGCTCTAGGGATGAAAATATTTCCTTCCACATCAGGGTCAATGCCTCCTGCTTCTCCCATTTTTTTTATACCAAGGTCTCCCACTCAAACTCCTTCCCTCAGCCCTACTTTAGAACCAATTAATGAATAAATAGAATTATTTGTTGATCCTACAAAGAAGAAGCTAATGATAAAAAATTGGAGAGTTACAGGAATCCTTGAAGGTAAGTGAGGAGGCAGTACTTTTAAAGCAAGGGGAGATTGTTAATGTTGTATTGAGGCATTTGAATGAGAAGGTTGATGACAGATTGTCATCTATGTATTCTTCATATTCATTACTATTAGATGTAATAAAGAACATTGATAAGGATCAGGAGGCAGTAATGCCACTAATTGAAAAAGGAATCCCTAGGGCCAATGACTTAGAAATAATGTATAAGGCCTCAAGGTTTGATATAAATAATAGGCCCCAATAATTAAGGCCTACTCAAGTGTTAGTTAAGTAATTGCAAGGTTTTTAGGCCTTGCCAGATGATTTGAGTAGGAAGATCAAAGAATTGGTAAATAATTTTGATGATTGGAGTGACACATTGCTACCTGACATAATTGATGGGAAGGGGAATATTAGGTCACTTGAATAGTGGTAGGATCAGGTAAATAAGGTCATCAATGCTCAAATTATATTATTTTTTGATCACTCAGATTATGATTTATTGGTGAGTTGTATGGACAAAATTATCAGCACTAGCTCATTCTTGGAGTCATATAATGTCAAGGTAAATGAGGTAGTTAGTTTTAATTGGCCAACTAATGAGGAGTACCAGTAGTGGGTAAATGCATATTTAACTGAGGAATGAAATGGAGTAGGTTGCTAATAGTTAACAAATAAGTTGTTGCAGTTACAACATATTCTAGTTTTTCTTTGTGACAATATTAGGCATGGAATTCTTGAAGTTTTGTTGTTGCATCAAAATTTCTCATGAGGCAAGATGAACAAGAACATTCTTAAGAGAGATTGCTGTTGTAATAAAAATTTTAAATATCACAACACAAACCATGTGGCTGGTGACATGTGTACTCTCTAGCACAATGCTGGTTGCTCCTTCATTTTCTATAAGAAGCATTTCAAGGACAGAAGTACGGGTTAGAAAGTTAGATGTTTCTAGTCAAGTCTAGGTGAAGTTGTAGAGAAAATTGTAAAGTCTAGTAGTTTTTTAGAGAGAATGCAATTTAGGTTTTGAGTCATTCTATTGCAGGTTTTGAACTCATGGAGATTTAATTTTTTATGATAGTACTAGCATTTGAATTGAAATGATTAATTTGAGCTCATATCTCTCCATTGTACAAGCATATCTAAATTTTGAATCAAATGATCAATGGTTTTTTTGTTCATCTCACTATTATGGTGTATACAATTCTTTTTTTAGCTTTAATTCAAAGAATTAATTAAAATGCTTAAATGGGATTGTAAGTTGATATGTTATGTATAGGGATTTGATAAGTAGTATTGGGTTAGAATACACATTGATGAGATTGTAAGGCAATATTATCAAGGAGCTTATATCTTGTGTGTTAAATCCATCATGAACCATTAGATTCTTATGTATTTGACTCCTCCAAAGGATATATGGCATTGATCTAGGTTGTACTTATTTGTGAGGTTCAGTATTTGTTTGTCTTTACCTAGAGCTTGCTACAAATTGAAAATAATGACTATCTTTTACTGTGAAGTGTTATTGTAGCTATCTCATGCTCTAGATAGTTGATATTATTGATGAACAAGCAATTCTACTCAGTATTATCCTATTTTTTTGAGCTATTAAATGAGATTATCTATTTTTTTAATGTTGTTAATGATAATGGTGCAGAGGTTGTAAACACATTAATGGATCACCCTCTTACGTCTTGCAGAGCCCAAATTTTATGAGGTTTTTAAAACCCTTGTCAGTCAGTCCAGGTCCTTCGAGCTGCCTTTGATTGGGATTGGCAATTCCATAGCTAGATTAGAAGATCATCTTGTAACAGTAAAAACAACCAAAAAAATGGCCACTCTGCTAGGGATTTTAATCTCAATATTTCTTGGCAATGTGTTGGTTATCTATTTTGCATAGAGTTTTCATAATATTTCTATGATTTGAAGGTCAAGCCTGTGGTTCTATTTTAGGTTTTTCCATAACTTCTCTTGTTCAAAGAAGTTTGAAGTCATTGGTAAGGTGCATTGTACATTGTCAATACAATGTTCCAAAGGTTTTTTAAATTCACCAAGTACCTCTGGATATGTGGTTTTCCTAAGATAATTGGTTGGCGACTTTGAGGTCTTTGTACTAGTGTGCATATTATTTTGAAGATTTAATATAATTTTAAAGATCTTTTGGAAAAATGTGTAGAATGAAGAACACAAGGTCATTCATGAAGAATCACCCAGAACAAAAATTGGAGGGTGAACTTCCTAAAACGAAGAAGAAGGATTGGATAAAGAAGAGACCAAAATCTAGCAATGTTTCTCTTGCGTCACATAATCTTGTACACCAAGGTAGAAATAAAATTTTACACCCTATCTCTGAAACTCTTGAAGAAGTGTCTAGAAATTCAGAATCAAATAGCTATGGATTTTTTGATGCACTATTTAATACACTAGTTCAAGAGGATGGAACATATCAAAATAAAGGACCTGTTAATGTGTAATATGCTAAAAAGAGAAGAGGTAGGAGTAGAATTCAAAGCCATCACAGAGAAAGCACTAATGGTGTGCCTCCTCCTTTTATTAAGGATGATGGAACACCTTTATTGTTTGAAAATGTACTTTAAGAGGTCAATCTAATAGATATAAGTGATACATCGATTTCTGACATGAAATTGCCTAACCCTGATGATGTTTCCGGAGAAATTGACTCCTTAAGGCCTGAGATCCAAAAGAAGGTTGAGCTCAGGATAAAAAAGGAAAAGGAGAGGGAAACATAATTGATGCATGCTATGATTGAAAGGGATAGGTTGATTAGACATTTGGCAACAATGAAGCTCTTGAACCAAGAAAAACCTGAGCTAGATGTTGAGGGCCCTGTTTTACATGAAATTGTTGATAAGGAGATAATTTTTTTGTCGAAAGTAGGTCTTATAGGTCAAGTTGATTCCCAATCAAAACCTGCATAACCAAAACCCTCAAACCCTGTTAAGTCGCAATCGAGTAATCCACACCCTAAACCTATCTTAGACAAGGGAAAACAAAAGGCTGAGGGGACTAAAATAAGTGAAAGGGTGACCTCCCACCCTCCTAAACAAGGCCTACCCCCACATTTACCATTACAAGCTGAAAAATAATTAGAAAGTTTGAAGGGAGGGTGAGGCTCTTGCAAAAGAGTTGGAGAGGATAAAGATTGAGGCTGCAAATCTAGGAATGAAGAGGAAAATAAGTTTCCTAAAGATGTCAAACATGGATGAGGCTACACAAGTTACAACCTCATAAATTCACCAAGATGCTTTGAAACATGGTCCTAAAACCAATATGGATTCCACCACAAAAAAATTTGGCCCGAAGGTTCATAAAACTAAGTTTGTAAATCTAAATTAGGATGGCACTAAGGTACAATTTTTAGGATCTAGTGTTGATTCTCTAAATACTAAAGGATTATTCCAAAGAATACCTATACAGTTGGAAAGGTATAGGCAATTATTCTTTGGTGGTATTCCTAGTTATCCAAACCCCATCCCTAATGATCTGAGAGAAAATATGAGTAAGTTTGTTGGCAATAATGTTGTGACAGTAGAGGAACACTTAAAAAGCTTTTATGGATATGATAAATGATTATGAGGTAGATCATGAAGAGTTGTAATCATTTTTTTTGTACAATCTCTGGTAGAAGATGCAAGGGATTGGTACAAAGGTTTACCTAATGCTAGTATTGGTTCATGGGATGAATTTGAAAAGTTTTTCAAGGAACAATACAGTGATAAAACCAATGCTAGTTTCATGCTGAATGAGTTTAATAACATCAAGAATTCATTAAATGAGCCTGTGACAGAGTTTAACTTAAGATTCCAAAAATAAATGTATAAGTTGTTCTAGGTTTTGAGGCTTGATGAAAACGTCTGTCTAACTACATATTTCAATTATTTTGAAGCTAAAATGGCATATCTCCTTAGAGATAAAGACCCTCAGACTATGAGGGATGCATTCAGGGTGGCTATAAATATTGAGAGTAACAAAAGAGCTTTTGGGAAATATGGTAGGAGAGAAGAACCCATACTTTTAAAAAATCTTAAGGATAAGACTGAGAAGGTTTCTATTGCAAAGCCTAATGATGATGAAAAATGGGATAAGGTCTTGAGTACCTTGAAAGACATAAAATATATTGTTTCCAGGCAAGAGAAGGGTATAGTAAATTAAAATAAATAGTATAATAAGAATGAAAGACCGCCTAGGTTGAAAATTATCCTTATAGAACAAATTTGAAAGATTGGAAACCAATATTGTCTGGCTAGAAGCCTAAAAGTGATCAACATACACCAAAACCCCTGCAGAAGCATTCAGTAAATCTGGTACAAGACAGACCATAGTGTGAGGTGTGTGAACATCCATATGATCAAAATTATTGTGGTATTGCTCAACTACTTTTTGTTGAGGGAACAAATTAGGAAACTCATGAAAAGACTCCTAAAAATGAGCAAGGTGATGTAGATTTTTTAATGGCCAGATCATACATTGATGAGGCTAAGTGTTCCTCTAATGATGAATCACAGGGAGCTGATGTGGATAATTAGAGATAGATAAGTGAGATATACCATCAATGGGTCTTCTTTGATGAAGAAGATGATTTTGACCATAATTATTGCAATATGGAGTGGGTTGATGACTCAGTGTCCTTAAGGAGACCATCAAAAGAAGAGATTGCAAGGTTGACTAAGGAAATGGCTGCTCAAATGAGAATTTCACTTCAATTGAGAAACAAAATTGTGGGTGCTGAACAGGGTAAACTTGTTGGCTTGTTTATTTAAGAACAAAAGGAAAAATATAAGGGTGTTAGGGTTGATAGCAAAAAGGATACTGTTAAAATTAAAGAGGTTAAAAATGATAAGATTTGGGCAAAAAATAATGAAACCCCAAAGCCTAAAGAAGATGTAGCTTCATCACTAGTGAAGACTAAAGTGATTACAAAGTTTGTTGAACCTACTTTAGAGGATAGGAATAAAAATAAATTTGAGGAGAGAAAGCAACAAGGGAAGAAAGAAAATGATGAAGGTATGGTATCTGATTCGCCTAAATATACAGCCATAGATATGTTTCAAGTGCGTTCTCAACTTAAAGTTACCATATCTTTGCTAGAAATGATGAGAATAAACGAGCATAAGGAAAAGACAATAGCCTTGATCACAAGTGTTGTTGGTAATAAGATTGAACCAGGTAGTTGTAAAGAATCAAAGGAAGAAGGAAAAGAGAAAGAAGTGGAGGAAATTGTGTCACAAATTCCCCCTATATATTTAGATAATACTATTAATATGTGCGTTGAAAATATAAACCCCTTTTTCTTAAGTGTTGATATAAATTGGAAGACTTTAAGGAACTGTATGATAGATTTAGGGGCATAAAATAATGTTATGCCAGTCAAAATAATGGAGGCAATGGACTTGATAGTGGATACTACTCAAGGTAAATGATATTCTTTGGATTCAAGGGAAGTGCCAGTTGTTGGAACTATCAGAGCATTACCTTATAAACTGACTTAGTATTCTAAGAAGGATTTAGCCATGATTGTATTACTTGTAGACATCCCACCTCATTTTGGGATTCTTTTGTCAAGAAAGTGGAGTACATCAATGGGGGGTAACATGTAGTGTGATCTATCATTTGCTACTTTCTACATTGATGGTAAGGATGTCAAGATTGAAAGAGAGTTAAAAGTGTCCCATATGATTGATCATGACCCGACCAAGAATATGACATGTTTTATTGATAGTGGCATAAATGAATTTAGGGCTAAGTAATTCCCTAGAAACTATAATAAGCCTACTACACCGATTGATACAAAACTAAAACAATTGTTAGATTCTGATGACTTGTGGACTATGTACTTTGATGTTGTAAGTTCACAAGAAGGATCTAGTGTAGGTGTTTTTTTATGATCACCAAGTGGAAAGACATTCAAGTTCTCTTTCACTTTGTTATTTTAATGCACTAATAATGTGGTGGAATATGAGGCCCTATTATTGGGGTTAAGACTAGCTGAAAAAAATGGGATCAAGAAGCTCAAGGTAATTCAAGATTATGAGCTTGTGGTTTCCCAAGTTAGATCTAGGTATGTGTCAAAGAACAAGAGGTTGAAATAATATAGGAATGTTGTTTGGGATGAATTGGAGAACTCTAATGCATTTGGTATAGGTTGGATGGAGAGAGGCCACAACAAGGTGGCAGATTTACTAGCAAACATTGCATTAAAACCAGATGATATGACTTATGTTGGGATCTCAAAGGTTGAAGTGCAAACCAGGCCATCGGTTCATGATAATATAAAAAAATGGCAAGTTTTTGATAATGATGATGACATACTGAGGTTTTTGAATTGTGTGGATGAATATGAAAGTCAAGAAATTGACTTTGGAGCTTTTGTGGAAACAATTGATGGTAAAGATGTTGTGCTTGGAAATGAGGTCATTCAGTTAAATACAAATACAATTCCTAAGGGTTTAGTTGTGTTAGAGAGAGTGTTTGATAATTAGGATAGGAAAAAGGCTAATTATACTACTTCCCATCCTGATGACTTGGAAGAGATAAATATTGGAACAAAGGCATCACCAAAAAAGGTATATATTGGAAAGAAACTGTCACCAAAGATGAGAAGGATGCTAATTGACTTACTAAGGAAATTTAGACATGTGTTTTCATGGTCCTATGATGATTTTAAGGCATATAGGGATGATATATTCCAACATGAGATTCCTTTGAGTGATGGTGCTAAGCCATTTAGGAAAAAACAAAAGCCCATTAATCCTACATTGGCCCCCAAAATGAAAGATGAATTAATGAAGCTAAGGGATGTAGGGATCATCAAGACAATCAGGCATTCATCTTGGATGTCAAACTTGGTACCTATGAGAAATAAAAAATAGAGGCATTAGGTTATGTGTAGACTTTAGAAATTTGAATGTGTCTTCATTAAAAGACAACTATCCATAAAAAATATGAAATTCATGTTGCAAAGGCTGATAGGCTATGAATTAACATCTATGATGGATGGGTTCTCTGGTTACAACCAGCTCATGGTCAAGGAGTCTGAGCATTATAAGACAACTTTCACTACACCCTGGGGAACATATGTCTATGTGAGAATACCTTTTGGTCTAACAAATGCAGGGGCCGCTTTTCAAAGAGGCATGGATGTGGCATTTTTCAGATTTTATTAACTTAATTTTTGTGATATACCAAGATGACTTGACAAAATATTCCAAGAAATAAGAGGATCATTGTGAGCATTTGGAGAAGAAATTTATTAGAGAATTTGAGTATGGTATCTCTTTGAATCTGAATAAATGTGCATTTGGGGTAAGAGAGGGAAAATTGTTGGGATATATTATTTCCAAGGATGGATTCAAGGTTGATCCAGAGAGGGTAATTGCAATAGAAAAAAGATCACAAACCTAAAATGTTAAAGGAATACAATATTTCTTTGGAAAAATAAACTTCCTAAGGAAGTTTGTGACAATTTTTTCTAAGACAGTTGACCCAATCTCCAAGATGCTTAAGAAGGGAGCTAAAGTTGAATGGGGAGAGGAGTCTATGCAGGCCTTCGAGGCCATTAAACAAGAAATAAAGGAGGCTCCTATTTTTAAAACCCATGATTTTTCTAGACCTTTACAAATATTTTTATTTGTTTCTTTCCACACAATTATAGTTGTGTTGTTGCAAAAGAATGCATAAGGTTTTGAACAACCTATAGCCTTTTTCAGCAAATATTTACAAGTTGTAGAACTTAAGTATGATATAAATGAAAAATAGGCATATGCATTGGTAAAGGCAATAAAAGCTTTCCAGTCTTATTTGACGGGTGCTACTGTAGTTTCATATGTACCTAGTGTTGTCAAAGATATTTTCACACACTAAGAAGTACCAAGAAGAAGGTGTAGATGGATCAATAGGATCCAGGAATTCAATATTGAGATCCAGATTCCTAAGTTGGTGAGAGGACAAGGATTGGCCAAGCTTATGGACCAAAGTAATCTAGAATCAAATTATATAAATTTTTAGAAGAGGATAATAGATCACACATATGTGATATGGAGCATTCTGAATGGCATTAAGGCGTGAACTATTATTTGAAAAAGATGAAATGTCCTGGAAACTTGATTGAAAATGAAAAAAAGACATTGAAATTACATTCTATCAAGTATGTTATCATAGCTGGTAAGATTTGGTGGAGAAATGGAGAAGGTGTCATGTTAAAGTGTGTAGATCAAGATCAAGCACAAGAAATTTTGAGTGAAATGCATAGTGGGGTTTATGGAGGACATTACATGGCCAAAAAAACTGCACATAAGGTAATGAGGGCTGAATTTTGGTGGCCTACAATTTTTAAGGATGTATACCAATTAGTAAAGACATGTGATGCTTGTCAACATTTCTTTGGTAACTTGCCTCTAAAACCAGTTGTAGTGCAATCTCCATTTCACTAATGGGGAATTGATTTTGTGGGAGAGATAGAATGTAAATCTAGTGGAGGCCACTCATGGATATTGGTGGCCATTGATTATTTTACCAAGTGGGTGGAAGCAATTCCAACAAAGGGAGCAACTAGTAAAGTGGTAATTGACTTCCTAATGAGAAACATATTGAATAGGTTTGGATGTCCATAAAGAGTTGTGTTAGACAATGCAATGTGTTTCAAATCTGAGGAATACACCCAATTTTGTGAAAAGTATGGGATCCAGATTTCTTACTCATCACCATATCACCCACAGGGAAATGGACAAGCAGAATCAAGCAATAAAAGATTGATGAAAATCATTAAGAGAATCTTGGATAAAAAAAAGAAGGCATGGGATTCTAAGTTGAGATTAGCAATCTGGGAAGATAGGGTAACTCTAAAGAAAGCAATTGGTTGTGCCCCATTTGACTTGGTCTATTAGATAAGTGCAAGGTTGCCCCAAAATAATATGATGGAAATGGATAAGTTTGTCCAGATGCATGACAATGAAATTGATGATGAAATGCAATTGAGATTGGAAGCTCTTATAGAATTGGATGAAACCGGGAGGGAAGCTCAAATAAAAAAGTGAAAAGTTACAGTTGCAGGTAAAGAATCTGTATGACAAAAGGGCAACTGCAAGGAGCTTCCAAGATGGATATTTGGTCATGATGTGGAATGCTAGATTAGAAGGTAAAGGAAAACATGAAAAATTTGATGCAATCTAGTTGGATCCATTTCTAGTCAATAGTAAGTGGGGTTAAGATTCATACTTCCTCCAAGATACGATAGGGGATATTCTTGAATTTCCAGTTCATGGACAGTTCTTGAAATTGTATTTCACCTAAAGTATGTTTTTCCATGAATAATAGCTTAGGTTTGTACATATGTTAGTGGTAGGTTTCTTTCTTGCTGGATTGTTTAGTCCAAACATCCCTTTTTTTCATCTCTGCAATTGGTCTACTCAACCTGAGATTCTAAAATCTCACTTCATTATAGTGGAATGAATGACCCCAACTGGAGCCACTAATGGAAATTTAATTTTTTTTTTTGTAAGTTCCATCTTATCTTGCCTATGTTCTTGGTCCTACTTGATGTCTAGCCTAAGGTTGAGGTTTTATCTTTGTTTTCATGAAAAACACTAAGTGTTTTATTTTATGCCTAGGTTGGGTTATATTCGATCGTTACCTTTTGAGAAGGTTTTAAAATAACTTAAGCCCCATCATTTCATCTAGGTTGGGCCCCTTTTGATCTATCATTTTATTGCCTTTCACTGGACTTTATTATTTCCAAAGTCATTAGCACAACATGCGAGTTAGATTTAATTAGCCCCTTTTGATATAACCAAAGTGAAGGATCAATGACTAGTATTTGAATTTGCATCAAATGGGATTGGAGTCATTGGCACAATGTGCGAGTTAGCTTTAATGGTGGATGAGATGTCTACTGGCATGATTTGATCAAAATAAAGTTGCCATTTTCCTACCTTATTGTGTCACAAAGCATTCAAACATTTTCACAGAGCAGTCTCAAGGTCGAGGACGAATTTATGAGTTGTAATAGAAAAAATTAGGGTTTCTACAAGCATAAAGTCATAAGTTTATTTATGTATCTCCTAGTTAATTTTCAATTTGAATATGGGGGGAATTCGTTGTGTGTTTGTCGGAAGGCTTGTTGAAAATTATTTTAGGGCTATAGGTTGACTAAATTGTGAGAAATTGCAAGGTTTTGTTTTATAATTTCATAATTTCATTTAGCTCTAGTTTGTGTGAGGTTTGAAGTAGCAAGGAAACCCTAGTTTACTTAGGATGGCACCATCAAAGCACCATTGCGGCTAGATTGATTATCTAAATAGAAATTTATATCATGATTTCCTGGATCAATTACCCTTGTCATCGAATGATAGGAAGAAGGGGTTGGTTTTGATGTGAGAGAAAACCCTAGGGGAGGGATTAGTGTATAATTGGTCTAACATAACTAATGCTAGGGTTTCCCTTCTAGGTTTAGAGATGTTTAGATTATGGTTTGGACAGAGGAATTTTCCCCAACCCTTTTCAAATGGTTGGATATATGATATGGGGAAGGTGGTAGTACCGAATGTGTTCCATGATGTGGACTTTCTCAGGACAGTGGTTGCACGATATGACCCTGTTACATGGGTGATTAGAGATAATGATGGAGGGGTTTTGTTAAGCATTAACAGAGAAGATTTTCAACAGGTTTTTGATTTGAGTGAGCCCAGCGTGTTATTGGTTCCTATTGATCTTGAGGGGATGAAATAGGAGTATGGGAGGTCGAAGTCACTATTCAAAGTTAAGTTGCTCCCACCTCATTTTCAAATGGTTGGATATATGATATGGGGAAGGTGGTAGTACCGAATGTGTTCCATGATGTGGACTTTCTCAGGATAGTGGTTGCACGATATGACCCTGTTACATGGGTGATTAGAGATAATGATGGAGGGGTTTTGTTAAGCATTAACAGAGAAGATTTTCAACAGGTTTTTGATTTGAGTGAGCCCAGTGTGTTATTGGTTCTTATTGATATTGAGGGGATGAAATAGGAGTATGGGAGGTCGAAGTCACTATTCAAAGTTAAGTTGCTCCCACCTCATGTTCCAAATTTTATATTATCCCTAATGACCAAGAACCTTTTAGACTGAATTGCTTTGCAAATAATTTATTGGCCACTTTTTCCTCCTTATGTCAGATTTTGGTTTTTAACCCCAACATAGTGATGCCCATAGCCTACATGTTCAATCCATATCATTAAAAAATGACTTTATGATGGACAACTTCAAATAAATCATGGGCACCTTGATAGCCAAGAAGATAAACCTAGATTTGGACTTGGGCATACAGGAGCAAGATGTTAGGCCACTTGAAGAGAGGCCAACCTACCAACCTTCAGAGAATTGGCCTATTTATAGAAGGAAAATAAATGATAGCAATGATGAGGAAGAAGAAGATAGAAAATGAAAACAAATAATGAAATTTTTTGCATAACCAGGTCTAAGGCTCAAAAAACCTCGACCAGTTAAGATAATTGATTTGGATTCATCACTTGAAAATTGTCCCTCACCACCACCATCAGAGTCAATTCCTAAGAGGTGAAAGATTGAGAAATCACAAGAGGAATTAGTGGTGAGATTGTTGTCACTAACTAGGATATGCAGATGGGTATGCCTTCTCCTCCCAGACTAGCTGATTTGGTTCTATCTAATTTGTATATGAAAGGAAAATTTGTGCAAGATACAAGGATGGAGGCTTGTAAGGAGTTATTAGATAATGATGCTTTTGTAAAAACTCTAATATTCTTACAATTAGTATGGAGAATGAAATTGGAAGAGTATCAGGAAAAGTGCAAGAAGACAAGAGAATTGAGGCCTGATAGGTCAAACTAGGAGAATGATGATGAAGTAAAATCTGAATTAATGAATGAACTCATGAGCATCACTCCTGAGGAGGGGAGGAAATTGGTAAATCAAGCTGGTGTCTTGATTTTTCCTGAGTGGAACATTGCAGATGTAGTAGCTTTTAATGTTATTCTAAATTCCAAGCATCCCCTACAAGATTTTGAAGAAGAGGTTAAGGCAATATTGCAGGATTCTTCCTTTAGTGAAGAATACGAAACCTTGGAAATTTGGGCTTTGGCCCCTCAAGGGAGAAATCCCAATGTTACTAATATTAACCCAAACCTAAGAGGGGGGTTAATAATAAAGAGAGATTTAGAGACCTCAACCAAAGAGGCCACTAATTTGACTGTGAATGTGGCCAAACTGGCCCAAAAGATTGCTAAAGGAGAGGATGCTGAAAATAAAAGCCTAATCAAGAAACACAATTTCATAATTGGAGAATCTAGCAAGGTACAAGAAAGGAATGTTGAGCTGCAGAATGAGGTGGACAGGTTGAGATACAAGTAGATTAGGGAGACATCAAGTGCTCCATGGATTAAAACATTTCCTTCCACATCGGGGTCAATGCCTCATGCTTCTCCCATTGTTTCTACACCAGGGTCTCCCACTCAAAATCCTTTCCTCAACCCTACTATAGAACCAATTAATGAAGAAATAAAATGTTATGTTGATCCTATAAAGAAGCAACTAATGAAAAAAATTGTAGAATTACAAGCATCCTTGAAGGTAAGTGAGGAGGAAGTAATTTTAAAGCAAGGGGATATTTGTAATGTTGTATTGAGGCATTTGAATGAGAAGGTTGATGAAAAATTCTCATTTGTGTATTCTTCATATTATTTATTATTAGATGCAATAAAGAACATTGATAGGGATCAGGAGGTGGTAATACCACTAATTAAAAAATGAATCCCTAGGGCCAATGACTTAGACATAATGTATAAGGCCTCAATTTTTGATATAAATAGTAGGCCCCAATCATTAAGGCCTACTCAAGTGTTAGTTAAGTCATTGCAAGTTTTTCAAGCCTTGCTAGATGATTTGAGTAGGAAGATCAGAGAATTGGAAAATAATTTTGATGATTGGAGCGACACACTATTACCTAACATAATTGATGAGTAGAAGAATATCAGATGACTTCAACAATGGCAGGATCGGGCAAATGAGGTCATCAATGCTCAAATTAGATGAATCTATGATGACCTAGATTATGATTTATTAGTGAGTTGTATGGACAAAATTATCAGCACCAACTCATTTTTGGAGTCTTTTGAAAAGGAAGCAAATCACTTGGTAGTCAAGTATACATCGTATAATGTCAAGGTAAATGAGGTAGTTAGTTTTAATTGGCCAACTGATGAAGAGTACCAGCAGTGGGTAAATGTATATTTAATTGAGGAATGAAATGGAGTAGGTTGCTAATGGTTAACAAATCAACTATTGCAGTTACAATAGATTCAAGTTCTATTTTTGGTGACAATATTAGGCGTGGAATTCTTGACGGCTTTTTGCTGCATCAACCTTTCTCAGCGGGCAAGATGAATGAGAAGATTCTTCAGGGAGATTATTGTTGTAACAAATTTTTGAAATATCACAAGGCGGTCCATGTGGCTGGTGACATGTGTACTCTTTGGCCCAATTCTTGTTGCTCCTTCATTTTTTATAAGAAGGATTTCAAGGCCAGAAGTATGGGTTAGCAAGTTAGATGTTTTTGGTCAAATCTAGGTGAAGTTGTAGAGAAAATTGTAAAGTCTGGTAGTTTTTTAGAGTGAATGCAATTTAGGTTCTGAGTCATTCTATTGCAAGTTTTGAACTCATGGAGATTTAATGTTTTATCACACTACTATAATTTGAATTGAAATGATTAATTTGAACTCATGTCTCTCCATTGTACAAGCATATCTAAATTTTGAATCAAATGATCAAGGGTTGTTTTGTTCATCTCACTGTTTTGGTGTGTACAATTCTTTTTTTAGCTTTAATTTAAGGAATTAATTAAAATGGTTAAATGGGATTGTAAGTTGATATGTTTTGTATAAGGATTTGATAAGTAGTATTGGGTTAGAATACAGATTGATGAGATTGTAAGGTGATATTATCAAGGATCCTATATGCTATGTGTTAAATCCATCATGAACCTTTTGATGCTTATGTATTTGACTCCTCCAATGGATATATGGCACTGATCTAAGTTGTACTTATTTGTGAGGTTCAATATTTGTTTGTCTTTACCTAGAGATTGCCCCAAATTGAAAATAATGACTATCTTTTACTGTGAAGTGTTATTGTAGCTATCTCATGCTCCAAATAGTTGATATTATTGATGAACAACCAATTCTACTCAGTATTATCCTATTTTGTTGATCTATTAAATGAGATTATCTATTGTTTTTAATGTTGTCAATGATAATGGTGTAGAGGTTGTAAACACATTAAGGGATCACCCTCTCGGATCTTGTAGAGCCCAAATTTTAGGAGGTTTTTAAAATCCTCGTCAGTCGGTCTAGGTCCTTTGAGCTGCCTTTGATTGGGATTGGCAATTCCATAGGTAGATTAGAAGATCATCCTATAACAGTAAAAACAACCAATAGAGCCCATTGGGAATCCTCTTTCCCTATTACATGATTTTTGTGGTTCAACTATATATGCATTCGTGGATTATAAACATGCGCTATATCAATGGAGTATAGGTATTTACAAATATACAAAAAATGATAAATGATGAAAAAGGAAATAAAATGCTAATTTGTAAAATAGGGGAAATAAACTTAAGTTGCTACTTATGTTGGGGTACATATCACTTAAGTTAGTGACTACTAACTAATAAATTAAAATTGAAACTAATTAATTCCAAAGTATAAACAAACATTAAGCTATAAAATCCAATTCAATTATAGAATAACATTCATGAATTCCACATGCATGTAATTGGAAACTATCTTAACTAAATTAAACAATGCATGAATTAATGTAATAATAGAAAATAGAGTGGATGGAATTACCTCAAGTGGCCCTTGCTTGAATTTCTTCTTCCACAACAAATTTCAAACACTTACTACCTAATCAGAAAATCATGATATTGTACTAACTCCTTTATTGTATGATAACTCTAAACTATTACAATTTGACAAGAAGCTACTAAATATTTCTCATTCAACAAGACATATTAATGTTTCAACTAATAATAAAAAAAATAACAGCTATCAATTAACAATTGGTAACTATAAAATTTTTACTAGATAACTAGATTTAGTGCTCACAATAGATCCCACTATATAGGGTCTACAAGGAGTCTTATTCATTCTATGACTTAAAACAGAACCATAATGTATATTTACACTCTCCCTCAAAGATAGGGAGAGGCCTTAGTCTTGAAATAGAAAACCATAATGCAATTGAAAAGCAGAAGAAGATAAAATAAATTGGAACTTTGCCCTAATGGTTAACTACCATGACTGAGACATGTTTCCTATGAAATTTCATGTCATGGGTTACTCCTACTGAAAATTATTCCTCCAATCATCTTATTCGATGGATAATAATGTGCTTCTGGTGACTCACAATTGACCATTCAATATTCACCTTCATTCTCCTCTCGATTTGTTGTGCTTCAACTATTATGACTTCTCCCCTATAACTATTTGTGGTCCTCATACTGCAAGTTGGAAATATAGCTATTATGAGTTATATTCCTTCTATTTGCAAGATGTTAGTTTCATCCTGAAGGAATACACATCATTAACAATCATAATTTTTAAGCATAGGATTATACTAAATGTCATGAACATTCATACATTCACACATATAGATGTCAACATATCATATTTGTATTTCCAAATACTTAAGTTTGTTAAAGTGCATGAAAGGTATATAAAATATGTATGAAGTCTTAGAAATGTCTATGAAACTTGGCATATTGAAATGATAAAAACATAAGTTTACTAATGAAGGAAAACTAGCCATAAATTAATCCCATCACTTCCTCCGAACTAAGTTATTTTATTTTCCTCAATCAACTTTTAAGGTTGGAGGTTATATTAGAGAGCCAACCTTAAAATATTACCATAGCCATTATTTCTAAACTAAACATTACTCTCATTAATCGTTATTTGATTAATCTTACAAAATTATCAATTTGAAGGTGATCATTAGAGACACACTCTTTCATTCATTCAGGTACATCCTCATAGTTCCAACTCTTCCACTGAAAATAAGATAGCCCAACATTAGAGGTAGCATCCAGTACATTATTCCCTTCCCTAAAAATATCTTGCAAATTAAATTGGTCAATAATTTCCAACATCCTTTTTGAATCATCGATTAAATTCTTAATCTTCCATGGGGCTTCAACAATACCCTTGAGAATATCAATAATCAATTTGGAGTATCCTTAAATTGTGAATTTATTAAAACCTTTTTCCTTAACCCTCTTTAGACTCCACCAAGCAATAGTTTCTTCTACCTCATTACTAGTACCCATCCCCAAGAATTTTGTGTATCCTATCAATAAAAATACCCCTATGGTCTCTTATTAAATCTCTAGTAGCAATAACACCCATGTTACCCTTTGAACATCCATCAAAATTAAGCTTGATCTATCCTTTAATTGGAGGGGTCTAGATAGTAATTCTTCTACCCAAAATGTTGGCCCAAATTATTCTTGTTAGATCTTGTTTAATTCCTTGGATCTGTTTAATTCCAAGATCCTTATGTGGGAATTAAATTAGATCTAGACCAAATATTTTTTATTTATATTCTCTAGAATTTTCTATTTTATACTCATGAAAACCTCTGTGTTGCTACCAAATTTCCATAATAATTGGATGAGTAATTGGATAGTAATTCCATTGATCAATAAGGTCCTTAATATCATGGGGAAACACCCAATAAATTAACAAGATGCTAAAAACCATGGACCAAACCTCTCTCGCACAGTGGCACTGAAATAGAAGATGAATGATACTCTCCAACACTTTTGAATAAAGAAAGCACATGTTAATAAAATAAAATCCTTTTCTATTAAGGACATAAATTTTGAGAATTTTACCATGTACCTCAGCCCACTAGAAGCAATTGATCTCTTAAATTAATTTTTCATTCCATAATTTCTTCCAATTATTTTTTTTGGAGTGAGGGAGGGTTGCTCCAATTTTTTGTAGAAATATTTAATCAAGAAAGCACAAGAAGGATTGTCACTCCAAACCTAGGCATCTTCACCATTATGAAAAAAATAAGACAATCACCGAAAAGAGAGTCCAATAGAGAGAAGGAATCTAGGAAGGTAAGCTAGTTACCCCCTCTCAAATCCCTCAACCCAAAAACCTGGTCTCTAAACTTTTTCCACTTTGTCTTCTCTCCTCCCTAGTCAACATAATCATATAAGAAGGCCCCATTAAGGCTTATGAGATCTTGTTTAATTTGGTCTAGCTGGATAAAAAGGGAAAGCACAAGACCATTGTCCCAAACATCATCTCAAAATATATATTGTTTTCGTTCCTCGCCCTCCTTATACTTTATTTTAAAGTAATCCTTGAATTCAATATTTTATTCCATATGGTCATTGCCTTAGTCTAATATTTGGAAGAAATAAAAAAAGGGTCATCATTACCCATGTATTTAGTTTTTAGGATATTGACCCAATCCTTGTCCCCTTGAATGTAGAACTAGCCATTTTTTTCTAGGAGAGCTTTATTAAACAAGTTTAACCTTCTTATCCCCAGTCCCTAAACATTCTGAGGAGATAAAACCTTCCAAAAAACCAAAGCTTCCTAACTCTTTCCTCTGTTCATGTTCAAAGAAAGTTCCTTTGAATTTTCTCAATTTTCTTAATAAGATAATATGGTATTTTGAGGAGGGAAATAAAGTAAACACGGATATTTTTAAGGGGGGATTTTAGGAGATGTAATCTACCAACTTGGCTCAATAGTTTACCTTTCCAACCAGCAATATTTTTTGAATCCTCTCAATAATTCCATTACAATAAGAACTAGAAGTCTTTTTAGTACTATAGGGGAGCCCTAGCTGAGCACCCAAAAGAACCGCTTCCTAACATTCAATCATTCTTAAAATCTTATCCTTTAGTTATTTATTAGATTTAAATAAATATAGCTTACTTTTAGAATAATCAATATGCTATCTTAAGGCTTTAGCATAATCATGCAATACAAACTTCCAATTAGTAGCTTCAACAATAAAAAAAAAACCAAAAATAATCATATCATCAACAAAATACTGATGGGAAGTAGGAGGGAGAGAAGAGGCAGATTTTATATCTTTAAGAAGGCCTCAATAAAGACTTCTCTAAAGGTTGCATCCCATAACTTCAACAATTATTATAAATAAGTGGAAAGAGGGTCCCATTTCCTGAAACCCTTACCACAAGAAAAGAGACTTGTAGGGACATCATCTAATAAATAGAGAAACTTAGAGTAGTGACACACTCTTTGATTAATTTCAAAATCTTTTCACAAACACCAAAAATTTCAAAAACAACAAAAAATAACCTCCAAGAGACTCCATCATAAGCCTTTGAAATATATAATTTAAAAACCATTCTTGAATTCTTATAGTATTCCATAGAGTGGATATACTCTTGAGAGACAATGGTCACATACAAAATTTTTATTCCTCTAATAAATCCTTTTAGGTTCACTAAGTTCATCTTATTAAGCAACCCTTTTAGCTTATTAACAATGATTTTAGAGAAAATTTTATGCACAGTATTACATAGGTTGATAGGTCTAGATAATCCTGAAAGGAGATAGCATTCTATTTATTGGGAACTAAAACAAAAAAATGTTGAATTGATTTGGCAAAGAACTCTTTCCGATCTGAAAAATATTTGGACACACTTAGCAAATTAGCTCAAAGGACATCCGAAAAATCTTGAAAAAAAGCATGTGGGAAGTCATGAAGTCCTGGGGCTTTGAAAGCTCCAAAGAAAAAAATAGTAGTCTTGACCTCTTACAATGACACCACTTCCCCATTTCCTTTAAATTTGTCTCAATTACCACCTTAGGGATGACATCAAGGAGAGGTTTTATCTCTGTAAAATATGGATCTTGAATACCACCAACATTTAAAAAAAATAAAATAACCTCAACATCGAGATCTTCATCATTAGTGAAAGTCTGACCATTATCATTAACAAGGGAAATGATATTATTCATTTTCCTATGTTTTAGGGTTGATTGATGAAAGATACTGGTGTTCTTGTCTCCCTTGTGTAACCATTGTACTCAAGATTTTTTTTCCAAAATATGTCCTCCTTCGTAACTTGAAACCATTCCTTCCTAAGCTCCCTTTCTCTCTATGAAGTATCCTCATCAATATACTATACTCCATCCTAGCTTGAATATCTTTAAGGTTAAACTATATAACATGTTTTCTATGAAAGATATTTCCAAAGAAAATTTCATTCCATCCTTGTACATGAAATCTAATCGTTTTAAGTTTTTGAGCCAAACGAAACATAGGCGTACCTTGGCATGGAAGATTCAACCAATTTTGAATTAGGTCCTTAAATTTAGGATGCAAATTCCATATAATCTCATGTTTGAAAGGAAAGGGACCTTTAGGCCTATGATCCTCCCAACCTAGAACAAGAGGACTAGGATGTGAAGTGGATCAAGGAAGGGCTAACAACTACAGTTTAGCATGGATATCCTAATCAACAAAATAAACACCCTATCCAATTTCACTTGAATGTGATTTTTTCCATGACATCTATTAGACAAATTAAATTTAGAACCATTGAGGTCAGAATCCAACATCCCCTAGTTAAAAATGAGGTTAGAAAAATCCATCATGATGTTCAAGAATTTCACCACTCCCCCTAATTTGTTTGAAGTATAAAGAGGATTATTAAAATCCCCAACCAACAATATCACCCTCTAGTTATTAGACATAAGCATTGATAATGAATTCCAAAGTTAAATCCCAACAAGCCTTGTTTTAGGAGCATAGATGTTGAGAAGATTCAACTTGGATGCATTCCTTCCATATTCCATGATGGTTTCTAAGATTTTTTTCCACAAAAGCCTTTATATCCCTTAATTCTCACATGGTTCCAAAGAGTGGCAAGGTCACCAAAGGAACCTTTTGTATTACAAAAACAATACTCCACCCTTGGCCAAACATTTTTAATAGTTTTTTCAAAATATTCCTATTGCATTTTTGTTTCTTGGATAAGGAGGATATCCACTTTCAAATCCACAATTGAATATTTAAGTATAAATATTATATTGCAAAAACAATGTGAAAGAGAAAAGACCATAATCATGAAATTATGAATAAGTTCAAAAAACTAAAGTATCAAGGACCTTAAAATATAGTAAGGGCCACAAATTCTATAGCTAGCCAAAATATATTGTGAAAATTGTATGGATGGATAATTTCTAACATTATAAGTCACTCTATATACCAACCTTCATATATGTTCTTTCTCACATTGATTTAAAGCTACAATAGTGATTCTAAGACTAATTTAGAACCAAATATTATATTTAAGCCAATAAAATTTCATATCAAATTGAAATATGATCCCAATATGAATTTACTTCAACTAGTCATTTTCTGTTAATTAAACATTAAATATTTAAATTTTGTTGCTAGCATGTTGTATAAAATGACAAACCCTAATTTATTTTACTTATCCATATCTATTATTAGGATGGAAGCATAAATTTCTATCACAGTTTGTGGACAATGTTGGTTTCCCCAATCAACAAATCCACTAAATCCTAGAAGTAAGCCACATTTAATGCTTAGACCTAGAGTAGGATTTGGCCAACAAATAGGAAATGAGATTGGAACACATTTCCTCTCCACTTCAGACTCTATAGGTCCTAGGGGTGACCCTTTAGCAACACCTAAATATTTAGACACACACTTAATAGGGTATTTCTTAAAAAATAATGCTCTCACGAGAATATGCCAAGAAACATGAAATACAACTCAATATTGGCTAATACATTGGATGAATTTCATTAACCAACATGGAGAACATGGTAGATACAAATAACCCACAAAAAAAATCAAATATGAATGGTTTTTTTAGATTTTAAGATTTGGGACCAAACTAAAAATAGAAGATGCACAAGAATTGACCAGTGCCAAGAGAAGGGCTACAAATTCATATAACCATCATTTCATCTCGCCATGTTAAACATGTTTTGAAGACCTTTGAAAATTCCATCACATGATGATAACAATACCACTAAAGATTTATAAAATAAGAATTATTATAGATCCACATGGAAACACAATACTCCTATAAAATTTACTAAAACAATTACTCTATTCTTTGAACAAAAGGCAATAATAAATGCAACTGAAATGCAAAAAATGTGCATGAAAAAACTCAAGTAATGATTGATTATTGAATTCAAAAGAGTATTACATCTCAACCATGGAGACATTCATTGAAAAAACTATATTCATGTATCATATTAAAATCATAGAAAAAAACCCAAATTAATGAGTAAGAGTTATATAATCCATCCTAACTTGACACTTTATAGTTTTTACAAGTCTCTATTTGCCTTCCAGAACTTTCAAAAAATGGAACCCCCAGAAAATGAGAAGGAAATAGAATAATAAGAAGAAGAAGCCCTAAAATCTATCCACAGTTGACTACTAGTAGCTTGATCCTCAATTGCTCTGCAACTGAAAACTCAAAAAATATTCTCTCAACTCTCCTCCTTTTACCCCTTTGTTCTAGAAAACAAATCTGCAACAGAAAACCACTTCTCTTTTCCCCAGTTTTCAGCACTTCTACCCTTTTCATGAAAAAAAATCTTATTTCCAAAGTGGTCATTTAAATCATCATATTCCTCTTTCCCCTTTTTTAATTTTAGATGTAAATGCAATATTTCCTTTTTCTATGCTTGGCTTTTCTCAAGAAAATAAACCTTCACTTGTAAAAAAAATAGTTACCTTGCTGCATTAGTAGTCCCCTATATAAAATACTCTTTTTTCATTTTCACTTTAAAATTATCCCTCACTCCCATGAAATAAACTTCACTTGAAGTGAAAATACATACTTATATTCGTCATTTCATTCCACCTCTAAATTCACATGTCAAGTAATCACATTCTCTTTCATTTATCTCTATTAAAAAATTTCACCTATGTGAAATAAAAAACCTCAGTAGCATTTAATTAGAGCAATTACTTCTCATTTTTCCCTATCTTTATTTTCACTCATTTTCCTTCTAGTGAATATATTCTCATTAATTGAGTAAAATTATTTACTTTACCTTTGAGTAAGGTATCACTAATTTTTCTCTTCACCTTACCCTCCAGCAAAGACTATTGTTTCTTATTATTTTTAAAAAAAAGGAGGCCCTTAATTCCTTTTTATCGATCCATTTAAAACCTTTGCACTTTATACTAAATGTCTTTTCCTTATAAGGTGAATAGCTTCATTTATCGACCTAAAATATATTACGCATAAATTCCATTTAAAAAGTGAATATCAGAAAAGTCACTCTATTGGGCTTTATAAACAATTTACCCACACTTACAATTTATTCACAACTCACCTTAAGCTCACCCACACACCCTGCAACCCTTTTGTTGGTGTTATCTTCTACTTTGTGGGGCTAACGGGTAGGGGCTAGGATCCATCCATGTCACCTCCTTATTCTTAGCCGTCGATGAGCTCTATTTTCCCTAATTCTTTGAAACTCCATTTTTACCTTGCTAGAAAAACCATTCAAAAATAGAATTTCCTCAAACAATTTTGATGTATTTTCACTTGTGCAGTGGTTTTCCTTGTGCACAATAAACATTGATGGAATTTCATCACACAAAAAAAAGGGTTTTAAGCAAAGATACTTCCAGCAGTAGCTACATACCTATGTTAAAGTTTCCCTTGGAATGTCACATTGATGCCTTCTAGTTAGTACGGTGGCGCCCTAGCTTTAGCAAAATTTTCCCTTATCATTTCCAACACTTTTCAATACAACTTGAATCTATCTTGAA
Organism: Sequoiadendron giganteum; assembly: GCA_007115665.2. Lineage (NCBI taxonomy): Eukaryota > Viridiplantae > Streptophyta > Pinopsida > Cupressales > Cupressaceae > Sequoiadendron > Sequoiadendron giganteum. The sequence goes on along the minus strand of CM021109.1, from coordinate 152,577,363 downwards.
AGGATGACCACCACCTTTGGTCCCTCCATTGCTACATAGAGCCATGCGATAACTCTGTTCATAATATGCTCGAGTAAGATTAAATTTAGGTGTCAATGCCAAAGTTGCATTTCCCTTTGCAATTTTGATACATCATTCTCTGCAAACATCAACTCTTTTAGAAAATAAAAGAGTCGCCTCATCTGCAGCAAGTAGTTCCAAGTCTTGTTAGAATGCTTCACAACATAGTTCTCTTGCCATTTCCAAATATGTTGCCTTCATTTTCGGTTCCTCCTTTCTAGACCAAATGTTCACCACCTTCGAATGGCTCTAGCATGGATATCACAATCAATAATATCCTTTATTTTCAATATGAACATTCACATTTCATCACCTAGGGGATTCACACATGGCTCTAGATTTTGACAAGTATCAACACATTTTCTTTTATTATGTAAATCAGTATTCTCCTCATTCAAAGTAAGCATTTCCATATTTGCTTCATATAAACAACCACCTATAGCTTGTGTAGACATACAAAATTAACATTATTGATTAAACATCACATTTGATCATTCTTTCCTCTTAATTAATTAAATCAAATTAATTAATTAAACCTCCTAAACTCTTGATTTTATTAAATTAGATATATTTAATTAAATATCTAATATCCTCTCACTTTGATTTATCTTAACCCACAAATTTAAATCAAAGTGTCAAAATCAACTAAGCACTAGCTTAATTAGTTAAATCCCTAATTAATGCTAAGACTAACCCATGTCCCATCCACTTGCACAATAAATCATTTTAATTGATTTATTAAAACACCTATTTTCCCTCACAAGGGCATATTCCCAAAGAATATGCCCTCATTAACTCTCATGTTTGAATTTTTTGGCCAAACACAATCCCCCCCAAAAACCCTCAACCATATTCATTTATTGCCATTTTCAAATTTGAGATGGGCACATTAGCCAAAACTTGCACAAGCATAGGAAAATCCCATTGTGACAAGTGGCTCTTTCTTATTGGATGGGATTTAGTCCCATATTTCCTAATCTTGGCTTCTCCTCTCTCAACTTCTCCTATAAATGCAATGCATTTTCTCTCATTTCACAATCTACAATTTGAGCACTATCATTATAGGCAACTTGAGTTCATCAAGTATCTCATTGTCTATCATCTCACTAAGCCTATCAAGGATTGGGAAAGGGCTATCTTCTACATAAAGGATAGCACCAATCCACCATGGAATAGATTTGTATTCATGTTTTATGTGCTTTATTTAATTTTCATTATTGTTTCAATATCTCATTTAGCATGTATAAACTAGGTGCAATATTTCATGAGGATGTTGAACTTGTTATGTTTGTTTGATCATAAAGATGTATGATAAAAACTAACATTTGCATATTTAGCATCCTACAGCTTGGAATATAATTATCATTATTTCAATCATAAGATGAGATACAAAACCTAAACCCCATTGATTCTTGTGGTTCTTTAATGAAAACATCACTGATTTTGTCTTCATTACCAACATTGGAACACATACAACTTCATAAGAGTGTAAAGCATGTCAGGTCCTAATGTGGGCCCAACTAAAAAAAAATTGTTTTCAAACAAGGTTTAACCTTGAATTGATCTAAGGCTATCTCTGAGTGCATTTGAGGTCAAAAAAAAAACTAGGTTGTCATTAAAATCTACTTTCTAGCATATTTGCATAGTGATCAAAACTAGCCCAGTGACCTCTCAGAACACCTTAGAAAACTAGTCAAATGACCTCATGAAATGATGAAAATCCATAGGAATGTATACATTTGAATCAAAAACTCAGTGCAATAGATGGTTCACCAAAAGAGATTTTGAGGTGCAAGATATTCAATGTCAAATTTTCTTAGTCAAACTTTTCTAGAACTAAACCTATTCAAAACTAATCAGTGCTCATCAAGTCACCTCAAAAAATACCAGATCTTCTCTTGGGGAAATACCACTAGAGACATTAGATCATTTAGATGCAATGAGTATGTGTACAATATGGATTTCCGTCAATCATCATTCTTCACAAGATATTAGGGGTCAAAGTTGACCACCTTGAAACATTCCAGAAATGCAGATGTAAAAGCAGAACAAAATGCATTTTCTTTTGATATCAAAAAAATATCAAATCTGATCATGAGGCTTTAAAAATGGACTAGGGAGCATATGAATATGGGGGGAATATAGGGCACCAATCCTTTTGTCTTGAAAATCATCCAACTATGAAATATCAGGTCGAATAGGAGGCCACTTTGTAGGACTGAGAGTTTGCAAACAACAAAACAATCCCAAAACCCTCCAACTTTTCTTTTGAAAATATTGTCAAAACTCGTCACGGGAAGATGAAATCATACACACATGTTCACATATGTAAAATTATTATTCCCACCAAGGGATTTGACATGAAAGCCAATTGGATCTGAATTATGACTCCTCCAAAGTGGGTCACTTGGGAATATTTTTCAAGGGCAATTCTGAGTGTGCAGAGAATCTTTCTTAACATAGGCACTTCAAATTTGCAAAGTTTCAAGGTACCATCAGTGGCTTTAACTAGGGATGTGTGCCCCTTATGAGCATAGAAATAATTTAGATCTTTTGGAATAGTAGACCAGGTGCTTACTTTATTGGGTAATAAAGTAAAAATGTCTTCTTTGCCCCACGGTTCTGTGGTTTGAAAAATCAAACCATATATGATAGCCCAAGGACACCAAGAACTATAGGTCTCTTCTTACCTCTTTCAAAAACTTTATTCTCTACTACCTACAGTGGACCATCAATTTTACCAAGCACTTCCCAATAGTCAACTCCATTGTGATTAGCATCGTCAACCATACATGTCATGTTTCCAAATCTTCCCTCATCATCATAGACTGTTCTTCACTGAAAAATTCAATCAAACCACATCTGAAACCTGTAATGTATACAACCAATCTGCTCATTAAGTATCCAATACAAGCTTATCTTATTGAGTTGAAAAAGTGAAGAATTTGTATTCCACTCGATCATTGGTATTGTTGGTGTTTAAAAATACAACCCAACTAGGATTTGCAATTCTCTAAGAGGTAGCCAACCTCTATATTAAAGAACCACAAAGGCTAGTGGCCAATTGATAGGAAATGGAATGGATACACATTTCCCCTACACTTGAGGCTCTGTAAGACCTAGGGGGGTAACCCTTTAGCAACATCAAACAATATAGACACACAAGTAACAGGATATTGCTTAACAGATTATGCTCTCACATAATTGTTGAGAAACTTAAAATATCACTCAACATTGGAAATATCTTGAATGAATTTCACTAATTAGCATGGAGAACATGACAAACACAACTCAACAAAACAGATTTGAAATGGTTTTTGATTTAAAGAGTTGGCACCAACTGAAAACAATAGAAACATGATAATGGACCAGTGACATAAAAATGGACTATGGAGTCATACAACTAGCATTCATCTTTTAGTGTTGAATATGCTCTGAAGTTCTTGCAAATGTTGTCACATTATGACAACCAAACCACTAAAGCTTTCTATGATAATTCTGCTTATAAATCCACCTGAAACATAACACTCTTGTCACATTTGTCAAAGCAATTATACTATCCCTGAACAACAGATAATAATAGAAGCATCTTGTTCTTTATTAAAGAAATTACACCATTCATAGAATAGAAGGCAATAACATATGTAACTCAAATACATCAAATGTGCCTGAACAGACTCAAATAATTTTATTATTGAATCCAAAATAGCATTACAATTCAGCCATGGAGACAATTATCAACTAAAATAAAAATAACAAAATAGTTCAGAACATACACTTTTAGATTAAAATGACTAAAATTCATATTCCCCCCTAGGTTTACAATCTACCCATAGCTTTTGCCTGACATGTAGAGCTTTCTTCACAAACATGGCCATGACAGTTGTACTATGCATTTGCTTGAAAGTTTCAAAAGAATTTTTAACAAATACATTATGTGCATATTTTCCAGGCATCATTGCATTTGCTAAAAATTTTCTCAAGCCTTTAACAAATCCATTTTATGTATGTGCAACATTAATTGCCTATTCATTCTGAAGTTTCCTCCAAGTGATGCCATGGTTTCTCCATCCATTCCTTTGCTTGAATTTTTTTAAAGTTTTTCAACATCCATTTTTCTCTGTATATGCCACCTGGTTGTAAGTAGGACATTCTATTTGACCACATTAACCTCTAAATGCTTTGAAGGATGCCCATACTCCTCTCCTCAAGGCCCCTTCAACATCTTCATTTTATTTGTATTTTTTGTAATGGCATTCCAGAAACCATATTTAACAGAGGCAATTGTCATTCACACTAAAAGACATGAAATTTGTGCCTCAACCAATCAAAAGAAAGAATTAAACTTTCTTATGATTAAAAATATTTGAAAATACACTTTATGTTTGCCCTAAATGCCTCATTTACAAATACACACTATTTAAAATATTCCCACTATTTTAAATATTGACATTTGAGAACATTAGAAAATAGGAAAATATCAATTATGCCTACAGACTATTTGAAAAAATTTATTGCAAGCAAACCGGGACACCATTTTTGGCCCTATCATGATTAGAAAACAATTAATTAACCCATCTGAACTCATCGTGAGACCTTGAAATTGAGGGAACATGCACACATTTGATCCAAGAATGGATTCCAAAAGAAGGTTTGGAAAAAGAGATCTTGAGGTGAAAGATATTAAAATCCAAAGTTGCTTACTCAAAAAATTTTGCAAATGTGTTGGTTCATAAACCAACAAAAACTCACTGGATTACCATTTTGAGAAAATAGCAAATCGACTCCCAGGAGGATGCCACTGGACATAGTAGATCATTTAGGTACCCTGAGAATGTGTGCAAAAGGAATTTTCTTGAACCATCACTGATCAAAAGATATTGACGCTCAAATTTGGCCTCTCAGAAAGGTTGTCAGGAATGCAGATGTGAAATTGAACAAATTGCATTTGGTTTCAATCTGCTAAAAATAGAAAATCAGATCATGAGGCTCTGAAAACTAACACCTGAGATGATTTAGGTATGGAGAACACAAAACAACATTCAATCTAACATGAAAGTCAACCGATTGCAAAATACAAGCTCGAACATGATTCAACTTTGCAGAACTGAATGTTTGCAAACAACAAAATAGTGTCAAGACACTCCAGCTTCACTTTTTGAAACTTCGTCAAAAATTATCGTGGGAAGCTAAAAATTGACATGCATGCTCACATAGGTCAATTGAGTATGTCTGAAAATTGGTTTTGCACGAAAATCAACGGGCTTCAAAATACAAGCCTCCAAAGTTGGTCAGCTAGATAGACTTGTCAGGTGCACTTTTGAAAATGTAGAAGCAATTTTTTTGAAATAGGCATCTCGAATTTGTAAAATTTGAGAGTGCCATCAGTGGCTCTGAATTGGGATGTATGCCCCCTATGGGCATAGAAAGATTCCAGATCTCTAGAGAGTAGACCAAAATTTGAGCCCACCAGGTGTCCTCAAACTGTTCCTTTATTCAACCTTGTTTTTTAACTTCATTTGATGACCCCGGGTCACCAAATGAAAAAATGAGGATCAACATTTACCTCTGCCAAATACCAATCTGTAAAAGGAGTTTATTTCCCTCAAGTCATTCTTTCCTTTGTCAAACCATGACAACACTGGTGACTCCATCTTTGCAAACAACAATACCAATCTGCCCTTGTGCAAGTGAAAAATTGTTCCCTGTTCAACTCTATCATCAAGTGGCAACCAAATTAGATAGGCCATATCATTTTCCATCATTTCATTTTCTGATTTTATATCAAGCAGCAATACTTGAAATTGGTGATCAAGATCATATGAAAATATGGTCTCATCACATTCATTAAACCCTTCAGAATGATCATGCTCGGAGGAAACATCATGGATGAAAAGCAACATGCAATCATCTTGTGTGTTGAGTGAAAATTGATCATACATCTATATCTCCTCCAACTGAAATATATCACAGGTTGGATTTTCATCACCCAAACACATTATCATGTGTTTCAAGATTCTGAAAATCAGATTTGTCAACATCTAAAATCTTTTCGTCTTCATTCCCATCATTACATTCAGCAAAATCATCAACCTCGAATGCATTTTTAGTGTTCTCTATCTCAAGTTTGCACATGTTGTGAAACTCATTCTTCAAACCATCATGCAATTCCTTATAGGATGCTTTAGACATAGATTCAGACCATTCAAAATTTGCCCCTCAACCAAGGTCTTCACATTGATTCTTCACAAAATTTCCAATGTTATCATTTCCAGGAGTAATAAGGTCAGCAAAGAAACTTTCATGTGCACTTTCATCTGATAGGCATACTGACCCATGTACAAGAGACTCATTGTCATCAGAAAATTGCTCATTAGTAATGAAATTAACACCTTCATTCTTTGTCTCACCAATGCATTCCTTATTCAAAGGAAACACATCCATTTTCAAACTATAAAGACAAGAGATATCATTAAAGAAAGATTCATATTCAATCTCATACTGACTGACATCACACCCACTACTATTTGGATCATATGGCTTCTCTACAAATTGATCAAAACATCTTGTAATGTCAACAAAATTTGCCAATCCACCAAACTGTTTTTCATTATCTATAGATAATAATGTTGATTCAAGATCCATGTGATTGTCACTATGCACAACATGATTATTCAAAACTGAATTCCTTCCATTATTAGTGTGCACTTCATCATCATTCTTATGTACCACTGACATTTCCATTTCTGTTTCATACAAGCAGCAATGGAAAACAAAGATATAAATAGGTTCATCAACATCTTCATCATTGCTAGCAGTACTATGCTCATGATCAAAAAATTGAACATATATATGTTCATCCTCAGATTCTTCCTTATTGATAGAATCTACAGGCTCCATTCATGTCAAACTTGAAATACAATCCAAGTTTGTCTCAAGTATAAGTGGATCATTCACTTGTGAATAAGTGACTTCATCAATGTCTATATCATTATATCCATTGTATGAAGAACATACCTCTAAGTCATTCTCATAAGAGAATTCATAATCATCAGAAGAGAAATCAGTTTGGTTGTCATCAACATCCTCATCACAAGATGAATTATCACTACATAAACCATGCTTAGATTCCTCAGAGTAGGTTCTTGAACTTCCATGTTTAATGTCTTGTTCACTAACTTGAGAAGGAAAATCATCAGCAATTGCAGTATTTTCACTGACCGAAACATGACATGGAATGATGACCTTCATCTCTTCTATTTCTTCATAATTCAAGGTATTACAAGAAAAAAATTTATACATATTTATTTGTTCATCATACCATGTACCTTCCTCTCCATCACTACTGCAAGGATCTACACATGTGTTTATTGTAAGCTGATTACAATTAATTTTCTCATTCATACAATAGATATCTGCATTTTTTGATACACTCTTTTCATCCTTGTGTATCATGTTCTGAATTTCTTGAAATAAATAGCTACTACCTTCATTTTGAGACACCAAATTTTGATGATGTTTAATATGAAGTTCATTAGAATGTGAAGATCGTGATGATGGAAAAATTGGAGCAGCAACATCATTTCCCTCTTGACAAGCACTTTTATTATCTGATCCATGAGTTATATTTTCTTGAGGTGTGTTAGGATGACCAACACTCATAGCCCTATGTCCTTTTAGCATTGAGTATCTCAAGTTTTTCTCAATGTCTATAGCCATCCGATATGCTTGGTGTAGGGTTGCAGACTCTTTATCCCTCAATAGATAACTCATCTTTTTGTCAAATACTCCTAAGTACACAACCAAACATTTAGCATCATTTGGCCTTATGTTATCTGGGATCTCTCTAATGATCATTGAAAATCTGAGATTAAAAGATGGGACTAACTCATCTTTTCCTTTCTCCATGTTCATGAAATTTTTCCTTATCAGAACAAGGTTAATCCTTTCTCCAAACTATTCCATGAACACTGCCTTGAGCTCTTCCCATGAATGAATAGAAGAGGCTGGTAAATAAGAGAACCAATCTCTTACATCTCCTCTCAAGGATTGAACAAATAGTCTCATGATTACATCTTCGTGATCAATCTCATAATCATCCGTCACATTACTGAACTCTTACAAATGCTTAATTTCTGATTCAGCCTTATCACCAATGAACCTTGGTAACTTATTTCTGACTTTCACTGGAATGTCATTTGGGTAACCTCTAAGGCTACTAAAATTGATAGCTTTGTATCTTCCAGTGCTAAAACCTCTTTGACAATCTGGTTGGGACTGATCACAAACAATAGTTCCATCTCGAACCATACCAAGATGCATGTATTCAGGCATCTTGATATACCTCTTTCAAATTCTACATATCAAATCTATAGTTGATCATTGATTGCCCTATTTAAACCTTTCATAACAATCTTATAATACCATAATGCATGATTCAAATGCATTTACACATAATATCTATTTATTGGGAAAATTTAGAACAAACATACTTCTCCAATAGAGCAGATAGGCTACAAATTAATATTCAGAAGTATGCAAACAAAATATTACTGTCCTTTCCCTCTCTTAGTGCTAATCACTCAATACAAAACCAATTTTTTGTCTAAAATGTTCAAGTATGGTTTTCATATACAATTTTCTTGAAAATGAAGAACGAAGAATACCTGGGAACTTTTCAGCTACTACAAATTGTCTTCCTAACTAGAAATGTTTGTAGATCTGAAACTTTCTTCACATTTTCAACAGGTTCTATTAACAGAGTCGCCACCTCTTTTCACAAAGGATTGAACTTCAAGCAGTATGAAGCTCTTTCATAGTTAAACTTCTTTCTGAGTTCCTTTCCACCAACAAATCACCACAAATTACAAAATTGTTCATGTTCACTGCAACAAATTCTTTTCCAGGGTTAAAATCCTTCAAAACTTGAAAAAATTCAGAATGACAAATCATTTGACTATATGCACTGACTCTTAAGGCTAGATTCTGCAATAAGAATTTTCTTCAATTCTCCCCAGCGGAGTCACCATTCTGTTGGTGTTTAAAAATACAACCCAACTAGGATTTGCAATTATCTAAGAGGTAGCCAATCTCTATATTAAAGAACCACAAAGGCTAGTGGCCAACTAACAAGAAATGGAATGGATGCACATTTCCCCTACACTTCAGGCTTTGTAAGACCTAGGGGGGTAACCCTTTAGCAACATCAAACAATATAGACACACAAGTAATAGGATATTGCGTAACAGATAATGCTCTCACATAATTGCTAAGAAACTTAAAATATCACTCAACATTGGGAAGATACTAAATGAATTTCACTAATTAGCATGGAGAACATGATAAACACAACTCAGCAAAATAGATTTGAAATGGTTTTTGAATTAAAGAGTTAGGACCAACTAAAAACAATAGAAACATGATAATGGACCAGTGCCATAAAAATGGGCTATGGAGTCATACAACTAGCATTCATCTTTTAGTGTTGAATATGCTCTAAACGTCTTGAAAATGTTGTCACATTATGACAACCAAACCACTAAAGCTTTCTTTGATAATTTTTATTATAAATCCACCTGAAACATAACACTCCTATCACATTTTTCAAAGTAATTATACTATCCCTGAACAATAGGCAATAATAAAAGCATCTTGTGCTTTGCTAAAGAAATTACACCATTCATAGAATAGAAGGCAACAACATATGTAACTCAAATGCAGAAAATGTGCATGAACAGACTCAAATAATTTTATTATTGAATCCAAAAGAGCATTACATTTCAGCCATAGAGACAGTTATCAGATAAAATAAACATAAGACAACAATTCAGAGCATACACTTTCAGATTAAAATGACTAACAGTCATATTTCCCCCTAGATTTACAATCTACCCATAGCTTATGCATGACTTGCAGAGCTTTCTTCAGGAACATGGCCATGACAGCTATACTATGCATTTGCTTGAAAGTTTCCAAAGCATTTTTAACAAATACATTCTATGCATATTTTCAAGGCATCATTGCATTTGCTAAAAAAATTCTCCAGCCTTTAACAAATCCATTTTATGTATGTGCAACTTTCATTGCCTATTCATTCTAAAGTTTCCTCCAAGTGATGCCATGGTTTCCCCATTCAATCCTTTGCTTGAAATTTTTTAAAGTTTTTCAGAATCCATTTTGCTCTGTATATGGTGCCTGGCTATAAGTAGGACATTCCATTTGACCACATTAACCTCTAAATGCTTTGAAGGATGCCCATAGTCCTCTCCTCTAGGCCCCTTCAACATCTTCATTTTATTTGCATTGATAGTAATGTCATTCCATAAACCATATTTAACAGAGGCAATTTCTATTCATAGTGAAAGCCATGAAATCCATTCCTCAGCCAATCAAAACAAAGAATTAAACTTGCTTATGATTAAAAACATTCGAAAATACACTTTATGTTTGCCCTAAATGCCCCATTTACAAATACAAAATATTTAAAATATTCATAGTATTTTAAATATCAACATTTGAGAACATTAGAAAATAGGAAAATATCAATTATTCCTGTGATCCATTTGAAGAAATTTATTGCAGGAAAACTGGGACACCATTTTTGGCCCTTTCACAATCAGAAAACAATTAATTAACCCAGTTGAACTCATCTCGAGACCTTGAAACTGAGGAAACATGCACACATTTGATCCAAGAATGGATTCCAAAAGACGGCTTGGAAAAAGAGATCCCAAGGTGAAAGACATTAAAATCCAAAGTTGCTTACTCAGACTTTACTGCAAATGTGCTGGTTCAGAAACCAACAAAAAGTCACTCGATTGCCATTTTGAGAAAATAGCAAATCGACTCCCAAGGGGATACCACTGGACATAGTAGATCATTTAGGTACCCTGAGCATGTGTGCAAAAGGAATTTTCTTGAACCATCAATGATCAAAATATATTGTCGCTCAAAGTTGGCTTCTCAGAAAGGTTCTCAAGAATGAGGATGTGAAACTGAACAAATTGCATTTGGTTTCAATCTGCTAAAAATAGAAAATCAGATCATGAGGCTTTGAAAACTGACACCCGAGATAATTTAGGTATGGAGAACATAGAAAAACATTTGATCTAACTTTACAGTCAACCGATTGAAAAATGAAAGCTCGAACAGGATTCAACTTTGTAGAACTGAATGTCTGCAAATAGCAGAACAGTGTCAAAACCCTCCATCTTCACTTTTTGAAACTCTATCAAAACTTATCGTGGGAAGTTGAAAATTGACATGCCTGCTCACATAGGTCAATTGAGTATGTTTGAAAATGGGTTTTGCACAAAAATCAATGGGCTTTAAAATACAAGCCTCCTCATGTGAGAGACTCATTACTATCTAAAATTTCCTTATTAACAATAGAACTAGAATCTTCAATTTCTTTCACATAAATTATTTTCTCATGGGATAAAAACATGTCCATGCTCACACTATGAAGATAAGGAACATCAAACAAGAATATATTGTACTCAATTTCACACTCACTAACATGATATCCACCATTATTTTCATTTCTTGGTTGCTCTATAAATGGATCAAGATTTTTTACAGTATCAACACAATTTGAAACTTTATTTTCATATGAATCAACAAGCTCTTCAATATCATCAATGCATAATAATGTTGATTTAGGATCCATATACTTGTCACAATGTACAAATTGATCATTCCAAAATGAACCCCCTTATTTCATCATCATGTACATCATCATTCTCTTCATGTATTACAAACAATTCCATCTCTGCTTCATATAAACAATCATGAGGAGTAGGAGAATAATCACATTCATCAACATGTTTATCATATTTATCATTATGCTCAGTATTAGCATAATGAACACACACATTTTTATCTTTGAATTCCTCATCACTCACATAATTAACATGCACTATTGATAGAAAACCTGAACTACATTCCAAGTATTCATCCCATGCAATTTGTTCCTTCACTTGTGGACAAGCGACTTCATGATAATTTATATCATTGCATCCTTCATGTGAGGAATATACTTCTAAATCATCCTCAGGAGAGAAGTTACAATCCTCAGAGAAGCAATCATAAATCTCAACCTCATCATGATCTTCATCATAAGAAAATTCATCACTACATAGACCATGTTCAATTTTTTTAGAGTGGATGCTTAAGGTTGTAATTTCAAGATCATGATCACTAGTTTGTAATGAAATATCAGTAACATGTGCATTATTTTCACTCATCACAACATGACATGGAATAACACCTTCTATCTCTTTTACTTCTCCATCACCTAAGATATCACAAGAAAAGAATCCATGCATATTTATTTTTTTATCATCCCATGTATCCTTTTCTTCATCATTGTTGGGTTGCTCTATATATGTTCTATTTGTGAGTTGATTAAAATAATTACCTTCATCCATACAACAATATGTGTGTTCATCTTTTGACATATTATTTTCACTTGTTTGCATTGTTAGTAGATTCATCTCAATAGGACATTTTCTATCTTCATTTTGAGATATCACATTTCATGCATATCCATACTTGGATACTTCTACAATATTTATCCAATTAGGTACTTGGTGAAAGCTACAGGGATTCAATTCCTTTGGAAAATTACTGAACCCAGATTCATATATTTCACAAAAAAAATAATTGCACACTAACTCCTTAGGTCTGAAATTTTTGGAGACCTCCAACAAGGTATCCAAAAATGTAAAAAAAATAAAGATCATATGGTGACTCTCCCTTGTGTCTCTAGACAAAATAATTTTGATCAAAATTTCTCAAATTTTGTTGACATTCAACTTGGATCTCACTATGATCTGCATATTGTGAAAATGGAGAAATCATAACAACGGGAGAATTATCACTTTGACAAACAATTATTCTCCTATCCATGAATTTTATTTACATGAATTGTGCTAGGATAATCAACACTCGTAGCCATATATCCTTCCATCATTAAATATTTCAAGTTATTCTCAATATCCATATCAATTTTCTATGCATGATGTAATGTTGTGGGATCTATACCTCTTAACATATATCTCATCTTACTATCAAATGCACCAAGATACATAACCAAACAATCAACATCATTTGGTCGCATATTTTTAGGAATATCTTTGATTACCTTTGAAAATCTTAGGTTGAAATTCAGAACTAACTCATCATCATTTCTATGGATTTTCATAAAAAAAAATTGTACCTCATTTGGGTTTACCCTTTAACCCTAATTATTCTATAAAGACTATCATAAACTGATTCCATGAAGCTATAGAACATGTTGGTAAATATGAAAACCAATATCTAGCATTCTCCTTCAAACACTAAACAAAAATCTTGATGAGAACATCCTCATGATTTACCTCATAATCCCCCATCACATCCATGAATGTTTCCAAATTCTTAGAGGTTGATTCTGAACTCTACCCTATGAATTTGGGCAAATATTTCCTAACATTTTTAGGAATCGGGTTTGGGAAACCTTTAATACCACTAAAAGCTAATGGAATGTACCTTTCAATAGAGAAATCCCTTTGAGGGCTTGATAAAAAATATGCACCTTACATATTCTTACTCGATGTTTCATGGGAAACCTTCTTATGTCCATATTTAGTCATTATCAATTTCAAATATGGTTATAACCCATAAAATAAAAAACAAAATTAAATAGTTTGTTTAGATTTTAAGATTTGGGACCAAACTGAAAGGAAAAGATGCAGAAGGATTGACTAGTGCCAAGAGAAGGGCTATAGAGTCATACAACAATTTCATCCCACCATGTTAAAAATGTTTTAAAGAGATTTAAAAATGCCATCACATGATGATAACAAGACCACTAAAGCTTTATAAAATAACCATTCTTATAGATCCACATGGAAAAACAATACTCCTATTACATTTACTAAGAAAATCACTCTATTCTTTGAATATAAGGCAATAATAAATGAAACTCAAATGCAACAAATGTGCATGAAAAAACCCAAGTAATCATTAATTATTAAATTCAAAAGAGTATTACATCTCAGCCATGGAGACAATCATTGAGTAAAATATATTCATGAAGCATAATTCAAAACATAGAAAAAACCCCAAATTAATGACTAATAGTTAAATAATCCATCCTAACTTGACACTTTACAATTTTTACAAGTCTCTGTCTACCTTGTAGAACTTTCAAAAAAATGGAACCCCTAGATAATGAGAAGGAAACAAAATAATAATAATATTAAGAAGAAGAAGAAGAAGAAGAAGCAACCCTAAGATCTATCCATGGTTGACAACTAGCAGTTTGATCCTTCATTGCTCTGCAACTGGAAACTAAAAATATTCTATCATCTCTCCTCCTTTTACCCCTTTGTTCTAAAAAATAAATCTACAATAGAAAACCACTTCTCTTTTCCCACCAGATTTTAGCACTTCTACCCTTTTCTATGAAAATAACTCTTATTTCCAAACTGGTCATTTAAATCTAGATATGCCTCTTTGCCCACTTTGCATTTCATATGTAAATGCAATAGGGAAAATAAACCTCCACCTATAAAAAAAATTAGTTACCTTGCTGCATAATTAATCCCCTATAGAAAATACTCTTTTTTCATTTGCACTTTAAAATCCTCCCTCACTCCCATGAAATAAACTTCACTTGAAGTGAAAATAGATACTTATATTCAGAATTTCATTTCACCTATAAATTCCCATGTCAAATAATCACTTTTTGTTTCATTTATCTTTGTTAAACATTTTCACCTATGTGAAAATAAAAACCTCAGCAACATTTAATTAGAGCAATTACTTCTCATTTTTCCCTATCTTTATTTTCACTCATTTGTATTGTAGTGAATATATTCTCACTAATTGAGTAGAATTATTTACTTTACCTTTGAGCAAACTATCACTAGTTTTTCTCTTCACCTTACCCTCCAACAAAGACTATTGTTTCTTATTAATTTTTTTCAAAAGGAGGCCCTTAATTTATTTTTATTGAGCCATTTAAAACCTTTTCACTTTATACTTAATGTCTTTGCCTTATAAAGTGAATACATTCATTTATTGGGCTAAAATATATTATACCTAAATGCCATTTAAAAAGTGAATATATTAGAAACACCACCTTATCAAGCTTTATAAACCATTTACCTACACTTTCAATTTATTCACGGCTCACCTTAACCTCACCTTGTGCACCCCACAACACTTTTTTTGGCATCATCTTCTACTCTGTGGGCTAGCATGATGGGGCTAGGATCCATCCACGCCACATCCTTATTGTTAGCCATCAATGAGATCTTCTTCCCCTAATCATTTGCAACTTCATTTTCACCTTGTTGGTAAAACCATTCTAAAATATAATTTCCTCAAACAATTTTGATACATTTTCGCTTGCACAGTGGATGTCCTCTTGCACATAAAACATCGATGGAATTTCATCACACAAAATAGAAGGGTTTCAATCAAAGATGCTTCCTACAATAGTTGCATACCTATGTTAAAGTTTCCCTTACAATGTCATAATGATGCCTTCTAGTTAGCACAATGGTGACCCAGTTGTAGCAAATGTTTCCCTTATCACTATCAACATTTTTTAATACAATTTGGATCCATCCCAAAAGCATGACCACCTCCTTTGGTCCCTCCATTAATGAAAAGAGTCATGCCATAACTCTTTTCAGAATATGCTCAAGTAATATTAAATGCAGGCATTGATGCCAAAGTGGCATTTCCATTTGTAGTTTTGATACATCATTATCTACAAACACCAAATCTTCCAAGAAACAAAAGTGTCATCTCATTTGTAGTGAGCACTTTAAATTCTTGTTACAACGCTTCACAACACAATTCTCCTTCCATTTCTAGATATGTTTCCTTCATTTTGGATTCCTCCTTTCTAAACCAAATGTTCACCCCCTTAGAATGGATCTAGCATGGATATCACAATCAATAATATCCTTTCTTGTCAATATTAACATCCATATTTCATCACCTAAGGGATTCACACATGGGTCTGTATTTTGAAAAGTATCAACAGATATTCTATTATTATGTAAATCAATATTCTCCTCATTCAAAGTAAGCATTTTCATATTTTCTTCATGTAAACAACCACCTATAGCTTGGAATATAATTAACATTATTTCAATTTGTTGGTGTTCAAAAAATGCACCCCAGCTAGGTTTTGTAATTCTCTAAGAGGTAGCCAACCTCTATATTGAAGAACAACAAAGAATAGTGGCCAACTGATAGGAAATGGAATGGATACACATTTCCCCTACACTTCAAGCTCTGTAAAACCTAGGGGGGTAACCCTTCAGCAATATCAAACAATCTAGACACACAAGTAACAGGATATTGCTTAACAGATTATGCTCTCACAGAATTGCTGAGAAACCTAAAATATCATTTAACATTGGCAAGATATTGAATGAATTTTATCAACCAGCATGGAGAAAATGACAAAAACAACTCAACAAAATAGATTTGAAATGGTTTTTGATTTAGAGAGTTTGGACCAAACTGAAAACAACAGAAACATGATAATGCACCAGTGCCATAAAAATGGGCTATGGAGTCATATAACTAGCATTCATCTTTTAGTGTTGAACATGCTATGAAGGTCTTGAAAATGTTGTCACATTATGACAACCAGACCACTGAAGCTTTCTTTGATAATTCTTCTTATGAATCCACCCGAAACATAACACTCCTGTCACATTTGTCAAAGCAATTACACTGTCCCTGAACAATAGGCAATAATAAAAGCAGCTTCTGCTTTATTAAAGCAATTACACCATTCATAGAATAGAAGGCAACAAAAAATGTAACTCAAATGTAGCAAATATGCATGAACAGATTCGGACAATCTTATTATTGAATCCAAAATAGCATTACAATTTAGCCATGGAGACAATTATCAGCTAAAATAGACATAATAGAATAATTTAGAACATACACTTTCAAATTACAATGACTAATAGTCATATTTCCCCCTAGCTTTACAATCTACCCATAACTTCTACCTGACTTGCAGAGCTTTCAGAAATTGGAACCCTTACAATGAGAAAATGAGAGAAGAAATAGGAGAATGAAGGCAACCCTAAAACTGATCCGAAAATGCCATTTGGAATCTTCATTCACCGTTGATCATCAATTCTGCAAAAGAATCTCTCATGTCTCTTAGTGTAACAAACATATTCCCTCCAACTGCTTTAGCTCATCATTGTTCAACAACAGAAAAACAGCCCATGTGGAGATTCTTCTTATTTCATCCAGCTGCTCACCTCTTCTCGTGAAAACCTATTTTTGCCTTTGTTTTGATTTTCCCCTTTGCAAAATATGTTGCATACTTTATGATGCTGCAATATTGTGTTTTATATTATTCATCCTCAATGAATAAAATATTACATCTTTACTTAACTGCAACTTCAGTTAAAGTGTTTTAAATACTTTACCTAGCAACACAGTATTTGCCATTTACCTAAATAAAATATTTTACCCCACACTTACCATTCAAAATATTTAACCTTAAATGTGAAAACAATCCTTTAAAATATCTCGGGTATAATATTACCAACACCAATTTTAAAATTCCTTCATTTTAACACTTTACTCATATAATGGGGAAAGTTAAAAACTTTTGCCATGGCCTTTATATCTCACCCATTATTCACTTCAAAATAATCTTTACCCTTAAAACTATTTACCCTCTTCAATAAAATAATATTCACTTACACAATGAATAAATTTATTCACCCCATGCAGAATAAAATGATCAATAAAATCATTTTATAACATTTCTCGTGAATACTTTATTCACCTTCCACTATTTGGGTAAATAATTAAAATTTTATCCCCTTTAAATAAAATGAAAGCCCTTTAAAACCTCCCGGGACCCACCTCCTTTTTTAAATCTCCAACCGTATATTTTTTTTTTTGAATTTTAAAAAAAATTGGGCTCCTCCCGTGTTCTCACACACCTTGTGAGCTTTTTTCCTTCGTCAGCATCATCCTCGCGAGGTCCGCGAGAATGCCCTAATTTTTTGCATTTTGAGCTCCCGTGCTCATTCCATGGCCGCACCTCTCCATAGAGTTTCCCTGCTAGTCGTGGGTCTTCTCCTTCTTCTCTGGCATGGGAAACCACCTCTTTGTTTGGATTAGCCCCACCTTCTCACCTGATGGCCATCGCATCCTCAACAACATGTGAGCCTCTCTATTCATGTTGCGGTCTCCCCAATTTGTGCATACTCTTCATTCCTCACCTGCTGGTGCGAGCCTCCTCTTCATCTGCCGCTCTCCATTACATGCTAGTTGCATTTGCTGAGAGCTTCATGCATGTGCATCTCTCATGGTTTGGTGGTGCCCCCAACTTTGGCCTCAGTCTCCCATAAAATTGTTGCACCCCTATACAATTTCCATTTATTATCGGACCTCCATGACCCATTGATATTCCATGCTCATGCACACAATCTCATATTGGAGGCTTCTTCACAATTGGTAGGTTCCTCTGCTAATGGTGTTTTCTTTGAAGTGTCTAAGGGCTCCTCAACAAATATATTTTGTGCACAACATGCAATGTGATGGCGCCTCCCCTCTGGCTGGTTGCACCCCTGCACAATCTTCATTATGGAAGGTTCCTGCAGGTACATAAACTATTTATTAAAAGTTTCTGAGGCCTCTCCAAGCTACATGGTCGCGGCCCTCTTTACTTCCTTCACACCTAGCAACCATTGTGAGATAATGTGATTTGTCCATTGGGTTTCCTCCTTGTATGGTGTGAGCTTCCAGATCATCTTGGATGGAGAAACTCTTAGTTTAATGTATCCACTTACAATGATATTACCAATTGATAGGAATCTAGCAATTTTCCACATGAAACAAGAATTGTTAAGGAAAATCTCCATCGAGCAGCATCTATGAATTCCACTCCTCCATTTGTTTGAAATTTTAGATGCATCAAAACATGTGTTCTTGATTTAGTCCTCTGTTCCTAATTCAACTGAACAATCTCAGCATCATTGTTTTGGTGTAGTTGTTTGTGAATCTCATCTACACCTTACAGGAAACCATCTTGCACCTTCAAATTGTTTCCCTTACTTCGAAGCACTTATCCATTTCGAAATTGCATCCCAAATCAACTCTAGTTCATAATCATAAAATCCAACAATACTTCACGCATGTAATTGATTTGCCTTCTCAATATCATGCAACTAGATAAACAACTTAGCAATATCAGATAGATTTGTAGCTTTGTCTCATGGTTGGTCAAATGAAGCACCTCCTCATGAACATTTAAAAATATGGTTAGACGACTATCTCATTACCTAATGGGATTACAATAATGAGACCATTATAGGTTCATGACCATGCAAAGCATGTCGAGCCCCATGTCAACTAAAAAAAAATTCATTTTCAAACCAATTTCAAACTCAAATCAGCCCAGGACAACATTTGGATGCATTTGAAGTGAAATGGAAAAATGGGCCACTAAAATTTGCTTTCTGGCACTTTTGCAAAATGGGTAAAACAGGTCAAGTTGCTTCAAGAATCGATCTGGGAAACCAGTCAAACGACCTCGTGAAACCTCAAAAACTTGCAATCATATAGTCATTTGATCCAAAAGTATAGTGAAAAAAGATGGATCAGAGAAACAGATCACGAGGAACCAGATATTAATCGGTAAAGTTGCCCAGTCAGGCTCTTTTGAAACAACAGTTGTTTTGAGCCAACACAAACTAAGTCAATTGCTAATTTGCAAAAATAGCAAATAAACTCCTGGCAATCTGTCATCAGACGAATTGGAACATTAAGATACCCTGAGCATGTGTGCAAAACGAATTGCTTTGAAACATCACCGATCAAAAGTTATTGACGGTCAAAGTTGACCATTCAGAAAGGCTGTCAGGAATATAGCTGTAAAATAGAACAAACTGCATTTGATTTCGATCTGCTAAAAATAGCAAATCAGATCATGAAGTTCTGCAAATTGACACCCGAGATCATTTTGATATGGGGAATATGGAACAACATTCATTCTAACATGACAGTGAACTGGTTGCAAAAACCAAGCTCAAACAGGGAGTTGTTTTGTAAACTGACAATCTACAAATAACAGAACAGTGCAAAAACCTTCTAGCTTCACATTTTGAATCTCTTTCAAAACATATCATGGGAAGCTAAAAATTGGCATGCTTGCTCACATACATCTATTGAGTATGTCTGCAAATGGGTTTTGTACGACAATCAATAGGCTTGAAATTATAAGCCTCCAAAGTGGGTCAGTTAGGACTGATTCTTTAGGTGCACTTCTGAAATTGCAGAAGCAAATCTTTTGAAATAGGCATCTCAAATTTGCAAAATTTGAGAGTGCCATCAGAATCATAAGTTGAGATACCAAACCTGACTTCCATGAATTCTTGCAGTTCTTTAATGACATCATCACTAATTTCACGTCTCCATTACCAATATTGGAACACATACAACTTCATAGTTGTGTAAAGCATGTCAGGTCCTAATGTGGGCCTAGCTAAAAAAAAGCATTTTCAAACAAGTTTTAACCCTAAATTGATCTAAGGTTGTCTCTGAATGCATCTAAGGTGAGAAAAAGGAACTGGATTGTCATTAAAATCTTCTTTCTAGCATATTTGCACAGTGACCACAACTAGCCTAGTGGCCTCTAGAATCGCCTTGGAAAACTAGTTAAACAACCTCTTGGAACCCTGAATTACCATAGGCATGTAGACATTCGAAATGAAAACTCAATGCAATAGTCGGTTTGGAAAAATAGATTTCAAGGTGTAAGATGTTCAATGTCAAAGTTTCTCAGTCAAACTTTTCTGCAACTCCACTTGTTCAGAACCAATTAGGGCTCATCAAGTCACCTCCTTGAAAAATACCAAATCTTGTCTTGGGTAACTACCACTAGAGACATTGGATAATTTAGGTGCATTGAGAATGTGTTCAATAGGGATTTCCTTCAATCATCATTCTTCATGTGATATTAGGGGTTAAAGTTGACCACCTCGAAACATTCCAGAAATGCACATGTAAAAGTAGAACAAACTGCATTTTCTTTTGATCTCAAAAAAATACCAAATTTGATCACGAGGCTCTAAAACTGGACCAGGAAGCATATGAATGTGGGTGGTGTTTAGTGCACCAATCCTTTTATCTTGACAATCATCCAACTATGAAATATCAGCTCGAACAAAATCCCTCTTTGTAGGAGTGAGAGTTTGCAAACATCAAAACACTCCTAGAACCCTCCAGATTTTCTTTTCAAAATCCTATCAAAACTCAACATGGGAAGATAAAATTAGACATACATGTTCACATATGTCAAATCAGTAATTCCCTCCAAGGGATTTGACATGAAAGTCAACTAGCTCCAAATTATGACTCTCCAAAGTGGGTCACTTGGTCAGATTTTTCAGGGGCATTTCTGAGTGTGCAAAGCAAGACTTTTAACATACACACTTCAAATTTGTAAAATATGAAGGTGCCATCAGGCCACTTGAAAATTTTAATGAATTTTTATTTTCAAAATCATGCTATTTGTAATTCGAGGCTATTTAGCCAATGGCCTTATTGCATTGACATGGGAAATACCTTAGGTCAAATACTAGGCTTCTATTGAAAGTCTTAAAATTCTATATAAGGGTTGATCGCATCCAAGACCACCTCATCTATTGGGATATGGTGTTGTACACCATTGCATAAAATAATATTATAATGTTGCAATTAAATAATTATTTAGTTGTGATGCACCTAGATGGTGTGGTTAATCACACTAGGTAATTATTTGGGAACCACTTGTATGTTCCATTGTAACATTGTATTACTATTTAATGTGTGGGAGACATGTGATAATAATTTAATATTCAAGAAATATTAAATAAATTGAAAAATTAGTAACAATAATAAATGAGGGTTTAGTGGTTTTGTATTCACATGATTTTTTTATACGTAGTTTTATCTTACAACTTGGTTGTATTTGTGTGAAACTAAGTCTATAAAAGGAAGCACATTTTTAGTGGTTAAGGTTGGTTGGGTGAGTGGGTTGTCATTATTGAGTCTTTTTGAGGAGTGTATATGTGAAGCATGGCATGGGATGTGTAGATTCATGCTTGGACACATTCGGATGCATTGGAGAAGCTTGATGCTTTAGAGGTATTCATTGTAACTCTTGTAATTTTTTATTACTAAATAATAGATGGAGTTATATGGATGCTTTTGGAGGCTAGATTTTTCTCTTTTGAGGGTTTTCCCAAGGTGTATCTTGTGTTATCTTGTGGCTTGTCTATTTTGATATATGAATTAAGGTTACTTGCATGCATGTTTATCTCTCATGGGGTTATGTAGAAAATGGATTAATATAATGGGTATTATGCATTATTTCCTAACAAGTATCAAAGTTTTCATGGTTTATGGGAGGTGTGAGCTTCCAATTTTTTTTATAACCCTTGTTTGAGTATATTTATGCAAAGTTGAATCCATGGACATACAAGATACATTTGAGGCATTACACGGTATGGAATACATGTCACAAATGTTATTATACGAATTTGGGCTTTTGGGTTGTCAATATTTTTTGGGTTTATTGTAGATCTAAGGCATGTAAAATTTAGATAAAAATGGTTTCTCAGATTGTGCTTTCATGTGAGGGTTTTTTAGGGGAAATTTTATAGATGACCTCTTGAGAAATATGGTACCTCACCATTGGATCCAAGATGGATCTGAAAAAAAAAATTGATATAAAATTTGTCATATTTTGTAGAAGTTGAGAAAAAAGTGAAAAAAAATTCCTCCCACAACTAGTTGTACAACCCTATGGGTTTACAAGAGGCCAAATTGTTTTAAAAAAATCTGTAGAGAATTTTAAAATTATTAAAATCCTACTACACAATATATTGAAATTGATTTTTGTTAAAAATATTTTAAAAATCAAATGAAAAAAAATCATATATAAATGGGTGGGCATAAGGTCTGCATACCCATACCCATCTTTGCCTTGTCGGTACCATAGTTAGGGTACTATAGGGTCAGCCCCATCGTATGTTGACCATAGTCACCTCCCATTTAAATAAATTACAATGCCACTTTTAAGACTTCAAAAATATTTAATTTAAAATATTTAAATCTTGAATTAAAACTTAAGCTGCACCCACCCACCTTAGTATAAATTTAAAATATTAAAAAAAATTGCTACATTGAAAAATCTTAAATTTTAAATATTTACATAATGAACCACCAAAAAGATATAAGCAAAGAGGGAAAGAGGATTCCTCCAATTAGGCCCCTAGGATTTCTCACCTAGGAGCTCTTGATCAGGAAATGACTCTCTTTCTGCTTAATGATTTGTTTTTTGGTGATTGCATTCAAAGGGTATGGGTTGAGTAAGGTTGTGATGTGTGTGAGGAGTGTGGCTAAATCATGAAATGAAATGAAACTAACCTAACTATGAAATGAAAATGAAAGAAAATGTAAACTATATGCAAGATAAACTAAGTGACCTAAATGCATACAGTCTGAAAGGAAACTGGAAAATACAGAGATTGTGCACCTGGGAATTGAAACTTGCAGAAGAGGAGTCCTAGGATTTTCTGAAATCTGTCAAAAATCTACATAGGGATACTTATGCCGAAATGGTTGACCTAGTCCTTTTATAAAAAAAATCCATTAGAGTGGGTTTCTACTAAAAGGGTATCCAGAAATGTCCAAACCCTTTTTCAGGCCTAGTACAGGTACAAGGTTGCCAATGATGGTGACCTAGTCCTCCTGGTACTTTCAACAGATTCAAAGTCTGATTCTATGGGCCACCACTTGCACTTCCCTTTTTATAAGATACATGTGTCAGAATCTTCAAAAAATGGCCTGCAAGTTGTCCTTTTGCTCCACCTAGGGTTCAATGACTTGAGTTGACTTGAGTGGAATGATGGTACCCTTTTCAACACTTTATTCCTTGCCAAATCAAAATACAACCTGCAAAACAAATGCAAAGACAAGGAAATTGTTAGGGTTCAAGAATAGGGGTTTGCCTTAGTCAATTCCCATTGATGGTAATCAAACCCAAATGAGATGAAATGAAATGAAATATGATTGAATGATAAACCAATGTAACACTAACCAAATCCTTTGTTGTTGAAGTCTGTAACATGCAAGAACCAACTCCAATGGAGTTTGCTTGAAGTGCCTTTGTGCCTTGAGAAGCTTGAGTGCAAGAGTGCTTGCAAAGATGAAAAATTATCTTGGGGGGGTGAAATGAAGGTGAAAACCCTTATTTATATAAGATATGCCCTAATTTCCCAAAAATGCCACATGATAGGCTGACCTTAGGGTTTTGGAGGAAAATGCATGTTAGGTTTTTTTCTTAATTTTTAATTTTATGCCAAAAGGGACTAGGTCACCCAAGGTGGCAACCTATTCCACTTGGAAAAATTCAAGTGGTGGTTGGGAATAAAAAGGTGTTTGATGATGTTTATTTGGCTTACCTCTCGAAACACACTTAAGTCAGGCCTAAAAGTACATTAAGGGACCAGTTTAACATTACAAAGGGTTAATTTATTGATGACAAGCCTAGGAAAGTGTGAAAATATATTACAACACTTTACTGCACTTTGGCACAAGGCTTAGAAAGGGGTAAAAAGGGGTTATTTAGGTGAATTGTGTTGAAAGGATCTTACAAAAGTGGGAAGGTGTATTATAACACTTCACAACACCTTTGTAAAACATTGTTAAATTGTTGTTGATTTGTAAGAATTCAAAGCTGGATCAAGGAAAAACAAGGCCAACATCCAAGGGAAAAGGCCCAAATGAGTTAAAAATTGTCAAGGCTACATTTATTGGTGACACACATAATTAAGTCAGATTTTATTTTGGGGTGGGGTTCACTTGAGAGTTGATTGTAAAGTGAAATTGGATGTTTTTTTAAATGGGCATAACTTTCACCCAGGATGTATTTTAAAATTCTTATGCTTGTTGGAATGGTGGTCCAAGTACTACATAGTGGTACAGGTTTGGTTCCATGATTTTGATGTTTTCATCATTTTTTGGAGCCCAAAAGTTAGATGTTATTCATTTCAAAATTTTGAGCATAACTTTTGCGTACGAAATCCGATTTTCGATTTTGAATAAGTGTTGGAGAGCATGGACAATGTCTACATACTGGATGAGTATTGTACTTGGTTATCATTTGTAGGAGCCTAAGATTCAGGGTGTGATTGTGTGAGAATCCAAACGAGTCGAGATGCAAAACCTTGATGGAGTACATGTTTTTATATGATATTTATTATGATGTAATGGATTATCAATTTGGTGTTTTTTTATAGGATTATAAAAAAAATTTCAAAGTTAGAATTTGATGATAATAGGTACATAGATTTTCTTTGGTTTTGAGGACATGGTTTGACACAAGTGGAGACTTGGAGTCTCATACAGGTGATTGTTGAGTGAAGGTACACTATTGGCTATGGTTATAGTGTTAAGGATATGCAGGTACATTTATTCTTTGGCATGACATGATCATGTATGTCATTGCTTGGTGGTGATGTGGTTTGATGTTAGGAGGTTGTTCATATCTCCTTGATTCTTATTTAGATCCTTGACTATGGTTACTCATTTATGGACATGTTTTGCAAATCATATTTGAGGTTGATTTGGAGTTTGATTCTTAATGTCTATAGGATTATCTTCTTTGATATCTTAGTTTACAGGCTACTAATGTGATGATAACTTTTCACACTTTATTGATTGGTATCTATTATTTATATATTTGTATGGATTGATCACCCATTTAGTTGTAGTGGGATGACTCAATGTGGACTGTCTATATCTATAAGATTTTTTAAATGTTTATGTAGAATTTATTAGTTGGCATTTTTTGTGGTCATTTATGTATTGGTATATTTCTTTGAGATGAGAGGATGGATGGTTATAGTACCTAATTATTTGGTTAATGGGAATTGTAGAATGCAGTTTACTAGGTTTTCATGATAGCTTATCAATTCATTGGTTACACATTTTAGTGGGATCCTTTGACAATGGTAACTAGGTAGTGTAGGATTGGTTCCTAATTGTTTTGAATGGCAATTGTATCTCCTTGGCATGGAGATCTTGGTTCTATTTGGTATGATTGGAATTTAAGTTGTGTATGTGGACTTGAATGATCTTAAAGGAGATGGTTTTCATGATGTCATATGTATCTCAATATCATGGTTCAATGGGAGTTGTTCGTAGTGACATGATTAATCATTGGTGAAGGCTAACTTCATGTGATTGGAGATGTTAATTCTTGGTTTAGAGTGTGATTATTATTATGGAATGGTTTATGCTTGATATCGATTTAGAGTTTTGGCATGATACTTGTGCTATTAAGACCGGGATGTATGCATTGGTTCATGTGATCTCCTAGGACGAGATGGTTAGATCATGATGTCATGAAAGGTTCCTAATTGTATGGTTGGATCTTTGAGATTAATATTGTTTATTTCTCTTTGTATTTGTTACATGATCATTTGCTTGATTACTTCATGATGGTGAAATGTTGCATTTGATTTTGGCATGTATTGATCCGATACAGGTGCTCATGGATACTTGGAGATGTGGGTGAGGATGGATTTATCTTGTGATTAGATACTTGCTTGAGATAGTTACTCTTTGGAGGTTTTAGCAGGAAGACCCAAAGGCCTTCACCTGGATATGGACGCGAGTTCATGATGGACCTATAGAGGATATTGTTCTTGGAGTGGATCATGATGAATTTTTTATCCTGGAAGAGAATTCTTATTCCCTACTCTTGGTCTACTGTATGGTTTGTCATCCAATAGGTATTGCCCATCCTATTTTTGATGTGTTTATATTTCATTGTTTGATTTCTCATGAGAATGAGTTGATTTCGAGAAATTGATTTTGGGAAACTCATTTGAGGGTTGTTTAGCATGAGTTTATATTGCTTTATCTTTCATAGATATGGATCTTGAGCTATGGATATTTAGTTATGGAGGATTCATTTTAAGGGATGGTTAGCATTTTTATCTCCTTTCGCATTTGAGTTCATGTTATCATTCATTGATGAGGAGTTTAGGAGATTTTGTATGGGCTTACTTCCTAATTTGGGAATGGTTACTTTTATTTTGATCTTCTTGGTTAGAGAGGCTTACATCCATGTTAGCATTTACATTATCCATATGTTGTTTGATCTAAGAGATTGAATTTTTTTTTATGGGTGTTATTGAGGCTTTTCATTTGGGGTTTTAAGGAGATCATCCTTGACACAACATTGCACTTTGAGGTGTTGGTAGAAGCACATGTTATGTTTGATAGGTTTTCTTTATTCATTCTATGGTTTCTTTCTAGAGTTTCATGTTTGTATGATTTGGGAGGATTGTGGTGACATGTTTTAAGAGATTATGCAGTTGTTGGTGTTACATGTGTAGATCATTGGGATTGTTCAAGCGGTACTTCATTGTTGATAATTTATCACACCTTGGTATAGTTTTGATTGGTAGACTTGATATTCTTTGGCATTACCTGTGCAATGGGAATTCTTGGATATGTATGTTCTTCATTGATAGGTTTCATATAAGGAGATTGATTGTAGTTCATGGGTTGCATATGTTGTTGGCATGAATTTATTGATGTTATTGATACCTAAGAGGTATCGGTGGTTGAATATATTATCATGTGTAGTGGATGCTATTTTTGATCATGTGGTTTTTTCACTTATGAAAAAATCTTTTTTAGAGCCCTTGTTATCACTTGGTTTTGATGCTTGTGTTCTTAAATTAGTGCATCTTTACCTTGGCATGTTCCTTTTCTTCCATAGGTGGAAAATTGGAGGATGATGGGATTTATTTCTTGAGATGGTGGTAACTTTGTTCTTATTGTAGTTATCTTGATGGAGCATGAGAGCATGTTGGATATTCACGCATAGTTACATGTATGGCTATGATGATATATTCCATTGATTGATCCCCTATCCAATGTATACAATATGTGGGATAATATTGGGATATGATGTACTCCATTGCATGAAATGTTATATTATAATGTAATCAAATAATTATTTAGTTATGATGCACCTAGGTGGTTTGATTAGTCACACTAGGTAATTATTTGAGGACCACTTGTATGTTGTATTACAAAATTTTATTATTACATAATGTGTGGGAGATATGTGATAATAATTTAATATTGAGGAAAATATTAAATAAAGTGAAAATTTAGCACCCAATATTAAATAAGGGGTTAGTATTTTTGTGGTACATGGTTTTATCTTATCACTTGGTTGTATTTGTCTGAGGTTGAGTCTATCAAATAAAGCACATGTTTAGTGGTGATGGAACTCCTAAAAAAACATGCAATTCCTTGATTTTTTTGGATAATTGCAATCATTCTTAGTATAACTAAACAAGGGTTTTACTCATCATCATTTTGTGAGGATTTTTCTAACAAAATATCACTTTAGAAAACCCTTATTTCTAATTCATCAATGACTTGATGTTTCCTATTACCAGTTGTTTTAAAACATCTTATTTCATCTGATACCATAGGGCTACCGACCCCTCAAGCCTAGTTCTGAAAATATTATATTTTTTAAGGTTGTTTCATTGGCCTTATTTATTCTTTACATCCTTTTGAAAAAGTTGTGTTATGTTCTTGAGGAATTTTATGTATCAAAGTAGGTGGTTCCCCCTTTTAAAAAAAACTTATGAGCATGTGGTAATTATTTTTAGTAAAAATATCATATCGCTCATCACTGATCCATTTTAAGCTTGTGATCTCAAATCCGTGATGAGTGATAGGCTGCATTTTCCTTGATTTCACACACTGCAGATTTGTTTCAAATGTCCAAAGTTGAATCCACCATGCACAATGGATTATGTTGTATCACTGATCACTTATATTTTTGGAAATCTATAATAGTGATACATAATGATATTTTGTGGTCATTGTTTTTCCTCATCATAGATCCATTCTAAAGTTTAAGTTTCTAATGGGTGATGAGTGATGACTTCGGTGTTTGTTCCATCGCTCATTATGGATTGCTATTTTATAGTTATTTTTAAATGGTCAATGAGTGATAAATTGTTTATCTCAAGCTTCCCTTCACTAATATAAAGTTATCTTAGGAGTGATGTATCTTCTTCCATTGATTTTCCATGTAGAAGCATGTGTCTTGATCTTTTTTTCCCTTCACTGATGCGATCTAGAGAACGAATCCATAAATCCATGACATGTGAGGGAGATGGACTATGATCAAGGATGGGTATTCAATCCGATGGTTTAGATCTCATCACGCTAAGTTCTTACATCATTGCTATCACCCGCTAGAAGTAAAGTGAATCCATGATGTGTGATGGGAGATGAATATCTTCAAAGGGCACAATGATCCAATGGTCTATCTCTCATCACGCCCATACCATCATCACTAATTGAGTCTTGAAGGAGTAGGGAAATTTAGTGATGTGTGATGTGATATTCTAGTAAGTATTCTCTTGAAGTGACGGTTATGTACTTCGCTGATATAAATGGAAAGGTATAGATCAGGTTGGTGATGCATGTTGATTTTTAGATCATAGGTGACTAATGAGGATTGAGGGACAATGTGGCAGTATTTGACGTGGCATCACTACTTTCTAGGAAAAATTTGTAAAGGAAAAAAACATTACTTTTGGTCGCCATTGATAAATTTTTAAATCCACAAAGATCAATGGCTCAAATGCAAAGCCCAACTACTAAGTTATCAACTCGCTCGCATGAGGATTTTTTGAATCATTAATTGTTGCATTCTCTAAATTGTCTATTTAATGCAGGATGGTTGGTATTTTGGTTTCACCAGTTGCAGTCTGCAAAACATTTGAGTTGTGAGTCATAAGTTCTCAGGTGCTTAGGAGTTGATGTGAAATTTTGGGTAAGTTGGTAGTTGTATGAGCTCTCTGAAACCCATGTTCTAAGTGTGTCTTGAATATTTATATTTTTGGGGCTGGTTGTAATTGTCAAGGGTTGTGGGTGTGCTATTATGAAAATTTGGCTATGTGATCTCTAGGATAGTTAGGTTTTTTATTCATTATAAGCTTGCTAGCTTTCATCTGGGTTTTGTGAAATGGGAAAGTACAGTGTGCCAACCTGGCCTACTAGGAGGTATAGTCATCTTAGTGTTTTTGAGTGTCATGAGGATTTTTCTAAGGCTCAACAAGGGATTTCAATGACTCTTGTGACTCCGAAGAATAAAAGGAGTGCCCATGGTCAAAAAAAGAAGACAATTATCTAGAGTACCTACAAATTATGAAACAAGACCATTTATGAAGAATTGGTCAAATTTAAAGGCAAGGAAATGGTTGTGCCAATGAAAAAGGCCATGAAAGATAGAGATAAGCATCTAAAGGCCTTCTTGGGGAAGCAAGATTCTCCCATTGTACTTTATGATAGCCTTTCAGATGGTGGAGGTGATATTGACTTAGGGTATGGCCAATACTTGCTCTCCTTGGTGTCATATGATGTTTTTGATGAGGAGGTGGTGATGGTTCCTCTAATTGCATCGTGCACAAGGAGTGGATATACATACTCTACTTTTAAATATTTAGAGTGATTTCCCAACACTTTTTGTTTTTGATGATACCATTGTTGTGGTGACCATGATTTTGCTCTTATACTCTTCCATTTTACATGTTGATGTGGAAGTCTTCTAGCTAGATATGGTGGAAATAATTTCTCCCGTGTTTTATTAATGATTGCATATAACCACTTGGGGAATCTCTTGATTTTGTTTGAAATTGATTTGAAATGAATGTGAAATGCACTTTAATTCAGTTGGATGCTTGTTGTTTCCCTATTCTATAAAGGGGATTTCAAGGATGATTATAGAGGGAGAGAGTTAAGGTTTTCGAGTCTTAGAAGGGTCTAGGTCAAGAATTATATTCTCAGAAATAGGGCATAATGTATAAAGATAGATTAATGGATATACCATGAGCCAGTTTTTGGATATATAGTTATGATGTAATTATCTTAAAAGGGTTTTACAATAACACCAATAATAGAAAATATCAATTTAAAGTATGTGTTCTCCTATGTATTTTCTTTGCAAACTATGAATGGAATTGTTAATGACAGTTTAATTTGTCTTATGTTTTTTAAGCTAAATGAATGATTCTACTTATGATTCAATTAAATGGGTTGATTAAATTCTAAACTAATGTCATGAGTTTGTGAGGAAAATGATGTAGGATGTGGTAAGAAACCATGTTTTAAATATAGTGAGTTGGATGTTATAAGGTAGTGTGCCAATGGCCCATAAATTAATGGGATGAGTTGTTATCGTATTACTAGTTAATTATATTTTGACTCTATTGTCCCATGAAGGAGCCACTGGTTTCTTCATTAGTTTGTCATAAGTTGAGTTTAGTTACGCATCTAACCAGAGACTTAAAATGATGAACAAATCGCAACAACCAAAATTTGAAGAATGTATCACTTTGAAGTATCATTTGATTCCTTGCTATAGATATTTTTTGTTTTGAAGGTTGGCCAAGCCTTTAGTAAATTTTATCTATGTGCAATTTGGAGGAAGTTGTCTATGTATGGAAGTGCTCTTGATTAAAAGCGTATCTTAGGAGCATAAATGGGATTACCCTCTTGGGTTTCACAAAGCCTGAAGAGAAGTAAGGGCTCCTAAATCCTTACTTGTGTGTTGTCCAATCCTCACCCTTATTTATAATTGAACCCTACAAGTTCATAGATAAGGGATGAGATAAAGTTTGGTTCATAAAAAATCACCAACAAGTGGGTTGTCGTTATTGTCTTATTGAGGAGTGAATATGTGAAGCATCGCATGGGATGCATGGAATCATGATTGGACACATGAGGATGCATTAGAGATGCTTGATGCTTCAAATGTATTCACTGTACCTCTTGTAATATTTTATTTTTGAATAATAGATGGAGTATGGATGATTTTGGAGGTTGGGTTTTTCCCTTTTGAGGGTTTTCATAGGGTATATCTTGTGTATTATCTATTTTGATCTATGCATTATGGTTACTTGCATGCCTATTTATCTCTCATGGGGTTATATAGGAAATAGATTAAGATCATTGGTATTATGCATTATTTACTAAAATTATCCATCTTTAATAACAAGGGAAATTTGATCAAAGGTGCTTGTGTGGTGCCTAAGTGGCAACCATTTCCCTCCAAACCACATCGATTTTTTCATTAGATACCAGAAAAATTTGGATCACATTTTTCATCCCCAAATAAGTTATTGTATAGGAGCGCATTTGCACCCCTTATGCAATTTCCCATTTTACACACCCTCACCTTAGAAAACCAAATTTGAAGGAAAAACTACACATAAGCCCATTACCTTCATTCCACTTGGCATCTATTTTTTGTGTCAACATAGGAATAACTATCAAGGATGCCCATGCGATGCACAGATGTTTACATGGTACACTTATTTCCCTTGCAAATTCTCATGTTTGGTGGATGTAGAGGCATTACACTTCCCATTGGAAGTCAATTTGTAATGCCATCTTTAATGAACCAACTAGAATATTGCCATTTTACTTTATATCTACTTAAAATTCATGCCTTCTTCATTCATTGGATCTCTCTTAGCAATTAGGACCTCTTCACAAGCTCTAAGAATTCAATCCATCACTCCCAAGCATCATTTTTATACTCCATAGAAGCAACATCAACACTCCATCATATCCATAGAGAACGTGTGGAAAAAACACCATTGCAGTAAGGCTTGAGTCCTCTCATTTTCTCCTCCATTAGCTAGTGAGCTCTTGGTGGAGGTGATAACTTTATTTTTTAGTACTTTTGTGCTCTTTACTTCATTTTTTGCTTTATCATAATTTTCTCCATTATCATTATCTTGGTTGTTCGTGGAGGTGGAAACACCAAAATAGGGGTATGACTAAGCCAGACCCCTATATAGCCCCCCCAAAATTTACCTCTATTTTGTGTGTAGGTGTAAGTATTCTTGTACCTATCTAGAGAACGAAATCCTTTATGAGATCATTCTTTCTATCTTCACTCTCCTATATTTACTTTATCATATTTGTACATATCATATCTATTTCATAGTTTCTTTTTTTCCCTTCAAAAGTAACTAGCTAGGTTTTCAGTATACTTTCCAATGTTCAGTCTATTGGGAAAACAAGAATAGACAACTAAGAGGGGGGTTAATCAGTTGTCACAGAACTTAACAATTATTTAACCTTATTAATGTTTAATCTAAGATCTAATAAATAAAAGTGAAAGCATGAATCAACAACACATCAGAAGCACACATAACACCAAGATTTTGCGTGGAAATCCTATTAGGGGAAAACTCATGGTGGAGGTTAATCAACAAGTTATACCCTGTTAAAAGTATAATTAGAATGAATATAAGGAATGCTCCTGCATTCAGACACACTTCCTAGAGCTCAATACTCAAATAATACTCACTATCTTACATAAAAAAATTATATTAAATCCATTTGAAGAGGTTGAACTAAGAAATTAGCTTCTTGAAAAGCTTGATGACAATTTCGGTTAGCCACAAAAACACTTATTCACACTCTACTCTGCAATCAAATGATTTGATCTCAATTCCTACATTTTTCAATCACACTTCTCACACAAAAATCGAGCACACTTCAAAATGAAGAAACAATCACTCTTATATATCCACTTCATGGAATTACATCAACAACTTTATTGGCCAAAAATAGAAGAATAAATGAATTACAAACTGGCGGCCCAATTTTGAAAAAATATCAATACACACCAACCAAAGTTGGTCACAACATAAGGAATACCTAAATCAACATCCTCAAACATGCCAAGCATTAAAATATTAGTCTACAAGGATCTGCAACACGCTACAACCACCATGTTAGCCAAGAATATGAAAACCCAAACACAAAGGAAAAATATTTGATCATGATAACACGGATCAATGCGAACGTGCAAAAAGGATAGATGAAGATCTAGAAACATCAACAAACATCACAGGAGAATATGCAACAACTTGAATTACAATAATTACATTCTCTTCTTCCAAAAACATTAGCTACAATAAGAGAATAACTATAGGAACATAGACACTCACAACTTGCTTCAATATTGATGCACATGTCTGAAAATTTAGGAGTATAAACTAGATAGGCTCAACAAAAAACCCTTTAAAGAAAAAATTATAAATACCAACATGCTGAATTTTACACCACACTGAACTTCACAGCTTCACAGGAAGCCTTCAACATATTTATTATAATTTTCTCAATATCCTTGACATATACAACCTTCAAAACATCAATTTTAATAGTGTTGACATCAATGGAAACCACATATCAGTTACACAACCACAACATCCAAAAATCTCCCCCTT
The DNA here is from genome assembly GCA_007115665.2 of Sequoiadendron giganteum. Taxonomy (NCBI): domain Eukaryota; kingdom Viridiplantae; phylum Streptophyta; class Pinopsida; order Cupressales; family Cupressaceae; genus Sequoiadendron; species Sequoiadendron giganteum. The sequence goes on along the minus strand of CM021109.1, from coordinate 152,542,915 downwards.
TGGCATTGATGGCATCACATGATTTGAAAAATGCACCATCAATGCAACTAACTCTTTACATTGTACTCTTCTCCTCCTTTATTTTACACTTCTCCCCCTTAGTTTTTACAAGGTTTTTCATATTACACTTCTCCCCCTTTGACATAAATGGCAAAGGTACACAAGCTCTGAACCACATATCTAAATCATCTGACTAATCCCCTTAAATAGAAGCCACCACAACATCAATCTAGATCAAGATATGACTATGAATGCACAGATTAATGCAAAGACTTGCATCTTAGTTTAGATTAGGAAGGGAAATCACCCCTAACTTCCCTCTCAAATACTCAAAAGTATCCTTGGGAAATATCTTAGTAAATATGTCTGCAATCTATTCCTTAGTATGCACATACTACAGTCTGACTTCTTTATTGAACTCACTTTGTCTCTCAAAAAGTGATATTTAATAGATGTATGTTTTGTATTTGAATGCAGCACCAGATTCTTAGAAATATTTATGGCACTGGAATTATCACAAAATATAGCAATAGGCTCATCATAATCAATTCTAATATCTCTGAGCATCTACTTCATCTATATTACTTGAGTACAATTTTTTGCAGCAGTAATATATTCTACATCAATAGTAGATAAGGAAATGGAATTTTTCTTTCTACTTAACCAAGACACCAAATTATTCCCCAAGAAGAAGGAACCGCCACTAGTACTATTCCTTGTCATCCACATATCCTTCCCAATCTACATCAGTAAAGGTGATCAAGGTAAGATCATCATCTTTAGGATACCAAAGACCAAAGTCAATTGTCCCTTTCAAGTATCTAAAAATTCTCTTTACATCAGTCACATGAGATTCATTTAGATCAGCTTGATATCTAGCAACCATACATACAAAATTCATGATGTCTAGTCTATTCTAAGTCAAATAAAGTAATCTGCCAATCATTGACCTATATCTCATTTGATTTTCCTTAGGATAATCATCATTTTGTGTTAACTTGTATCTGGTTACCATGGGTGTACCAACTGCCTTTGAGTCTTCCATGCCAAAAAAATTCACTAACTCTCTTACATATTTAGACTAAGATATAAATATTCCATTATCTAACCAAGTAATTTGCAATCCTAAAAATAATTTCAGTTCTCCAATCATTGACATCTCAAACTCACTTTTCATTTTATCAGGAAAATTCATGCATAAGTCATCATCACCTACAAAAATGATGTCATCAACAAAGACTTCAATAATAAACTCTTTATCCTGATCCATCTTAAAATATATATTACTATTTGCAATACCTTTATTGAATCCAAGCTTCAACAAGTATTTATCTAGTCTAACATACCATGCTCTAGGGGCTTTCTTGAGTCCATATAGTGCTTTCTTTAATTGAAAAACCATATCTTCCTTGTTAGTCAATTGAAATCCATTTGATTGCTCAACATATAATTTTTTTCTACCTCACCATTTAGAAATTTTGACTTTACATCCATTTGAAAGACTTTGTAGTTCTTAAAATAAGCATAATCAAGAGATAATCTTACAACTTCAATTATAGCAATAGGGGCAAAGGTTTCTACAAAATCAATACCTTCCATCTGTGAGTACCCTTTAAAATACCAGTCTTGCTTTATTCCTGACCACTTCACCTTCTTCATTTAGCTTATTCCAAAAGACCCATTTTGTTCCAATCATATTTTTACCCTGAGGTCTGGGAACAAGAATCCATGTATTATTTTTCTCTATCTACATCAATTCTTCCTTCATCGCTTCCATCCAATATTCATCTTTACAATCTTCATTAACATTGTTGGGCTTAGTCTTGGAAATTAGACAATATTATTTTGCAATTCTTCTTCTATTCTGCACACCTTTGCTCTTATCTCCTATAATATAATTTTTAGAATGATTTAGCTTTACATACCTCAAAACTTTAGGATTCTCTCAAACTTCTGGCTCTTTTGTTCTTTATTCTGCACTTCCACTAGCTTCTCCTTTTTTATTCTCTTGATTCTTCGAAACAGTTTGAACTTGATTTTGTGTCTAATCATTTTTTCCATTATCAGTATGATCATGTTGGTCATCTAAATCATATCCACAATATCTAGATGATCTAGCAGTGTCCTCATGAACTTTGACATTTGTACTTTCAATCATTTTCTTCAATCTTCTATTATAGCACCAGTAGGCCTTGTTCTTAGTAAAGTAACCTAGAAAGATTCCTTCATCACTCCTAACATCAAGCTTGCCAATATCTTCATCTCTCTTGATATAACATCTACCTTAAAATATTTTGAAATATTTAACAATAGGCTTATAACCAAACCACACTTCGAAAGGAGTCTTACTAGAATTACCATTAACATTTACCCAATTCATAGTATATACAAGAATGCTTACAACTTATCTCCAATAGACATGAGGAGCATTACCTTCCAACATCATATTTCTAGCAACATCTAGAATTTTTATGTTCGTTATCTCAACAAATCCATTCTATTGAGGGGTCTAGGGACAAGATAATTGTCTTTTGATTCCATTATCTTCACATAAATAATTTAACTCTTGAGAAGTGAATTCACCACCTCTTTCTGACCTTAATAATTTAATCTTTAAACCTATCTCATTCTCAACCATAGCTTTGAAACTTTTGAACTTTTCTAGTACTTCATGTTTTTCTCTCAAGAAAGCAACCCATATCATCCTAGAGTAGTCATCAATAAGCAACATAAAGTACCTTTCTCCTTGTAGAATTTTGATTCTAGATGGACCACATAGGTCAGTATGCACCAGCTCCATTACTCCATTAGAATGATGTTGTTTTTTGTGAAAATAAATTCTAGTCTTCTTTCCCACCTAACATTCCTTGCATATGGTGTTAGTAGGCTTCACTAGCTTAGGAAGATCTCTAACTGCTTGAGTGGAGCTTACTTTGAGAATGTTATCAAAATTAACATGACACAAACTCCTATTCCATAACTAACTTACATCAACCTAAGAAATTAAATAACTTTCGCTATCAACACTCAAGTGAAAAATATTGCCTCTTGTATTTGTATTTGAAGTAATTACATTTCTTACATTTCCAACACCCCAATATACTACATTTTCCATATTTGAACTTAAGATTGTATCCCTTGTCAACCATCTATCGAACACTCAACAAGTTATGCTTCAAACCTTCAACATAAAGGACATCATCAATATTATATTTACCACCAAGAGGAATAGTTCCTCTACCACAAATCATACCATCATTGTTATGTCCAAATCTTACAACACCACTGTCATATTTCTCCAAGCTTATAAACTTTCCTTTTTCACCAGTCATATGATATGAGCATCTTCTGTCAATCACCCATTCATCCTTTTCTTCAATTTTGGCTACAAGAGCTTTCTCAATATTCTTATCACTAGCAAATTTAGTGGATGCTTGACCAGTTTACTTGATAGCAATGAATACCCATCCATCTTCATTTCTATTTTCTTTATCAAATTAATCATTTTAACACCTCCTTTAGCATAATAACATTTCTTTTGAAATCTAGGCTTATCAAGTTTTAACCTAGGAACTCTTTTAGGAAACCTTGATGCAAAATGACCTATCTTATTGCAAGAGAAAAATTTGATAGGAAATTTTCCTTTATATTTACCTTGTCCTTTGGCTTCTCTTTTCACAATAAATACTTCCAGCTCTTCTAACTCTCATTCTTCATCTTCATACTTGAATTTCTTTCTAAAAATTTCTCCTAGATCATATCTATGTTTCTTTCTTCTGGATACAGTAGCTTTAAATGCAGATTATTTCTTAGGAGTAGAATCACCAAATTCACTTACTTCAAAGGCAACAAGCTTACCAATCAACATATCTCTTGTCACATTTGTTATTTTCCTAGGTTCTTCAATAGAATGAAAAATAATTTTGTAAGAAGTAGGCAATGATTTGAGCACTTTAGCCACAATATCTTCTTCATCTAAGATTCCATCAGCACATCTAATACCCATCACTAGTTCATTTTCTTTTTTAATAAAAGAAATAATGTTTTCATATTCGCTCATTTTCAAGTTTTCCCACTTGCCTTTTAGAATTTGTAGCTTAGAAACTTTAACTTGTGCATCTCCTTCATACAATATTTCTATCTTATTCTAGATCTCATATGTTGTCTTCAAACCCATTAAATTTGTCATCTCTGAGTCATTTAGAGAACTTAATAATGCTTCTATAGCTCTGATATTTGTTTCAGCTTCTTTGATCTCATAAGGAGTAGAGGGACCATTCTAAGGAATAACATATATGTTCTTTGTAATATTCCAGAATGGATCACCAATGCACTTCAAATGACACTCCAATCTAGCCTTCCATAGAGAGTAGTTTGTTCCATTGAATCTAGGACTATCCTTCTTGTATGATGCCACCTCGAATCACCTCAATCTATTAAAATTCTTTAGAGTAACCCGCTTTGATACAAATTGTCAGAAAAAAAAGAATAGGAAACTGAGAGGGGGTGGTGAATCAATTGTCAGATAATTTAACACTTATTTAACCTCATTAATATTTAATCTCAGATCTGATAAATAAAAATGAAAGAATGAATCAAAAACACATCAGAAGCACACATAACACCAAGATTTTTGTATGGAAAAATTGTTAGGGGAAAAATCATGGTGCAAGTTAATCCACATGTTAGACCCTATTAAAAGTATAAGTAAAATCAATAATGAATGCACATGCATTCATGCACACTACCTAGAGCTCACTACTCAAAGACGACTCACTGTCTTACATAAAAAATTCAGATTAAATCCATCTAAAGAGGTTGAACTAATAAATTAACTTCTTTAAAATTCTGATGACAATTCTGGTTAGGCACAAAAAAATTCTTCACACTTCGCTCAAAATTATTCACACTCTACTTTGTAATCGAATGACCTGATCTCTATTCACACATTTCACATTCACACTTCTCGCACAAACATTAAGCACTCTTCAAAAATGAAGAAACAATCGCTCTTATATATCTGCTTCATGGAATTACATCAACAACTATGTTGGCCAAAAATATAAGAATAAATGAATTACAAACTGTTAGCCTAATTCATGAACAAATCTCAATGTGCACCAACCAAAGTTGGTCACAACCTAATGAAGACCTAAATCAACATCCTTGAACATGCCAAGCATTAAGAGATTAATCCATGAGGATTCACAACACGCTACAACCACCATGTCATCTAGGAACATGAAAACCCAAACACACAAAGGAAAAATCTTTGATCACAATCACACCTATCAACGTGGATGTGCAACAAGAATAGAGAATGATCTAGAAACATCAACAAACATTGTAGGAGTATAGGAAACAACTCAAATTACTCGAATTACTTTCTTTTCTTCCAAAAACATCATCTAAAATTATAGAATAACTACAAGAACATAGACAGTCACAACTTGCTACAATCTTAATGCGCACCTCTGAAACTTTCAGAGTATAAACTAGATAGGCTCAGAAACAAACCCTTTAAAGTGAAAATTTTGAATACCAACATACTAAATTTTGCACCACAATGAACTTCACAGCCTCATAGGTAGCCTTCAAAACATCAATGCTAATAGTGTTGACATCAATGAAAACCACATATCAACAACACAACAAAAACATCCAACACAATTTGGAATCTTTAGTCCTTTGGTCATATGGATGCCAACACACCTAAGAGATGCCAACATGTCTCACTGTCATCTTGGAGCCACACTTTCATCCTTAGGAAAAGAGCTCCCTGAGACACAATGTTGGCCTTGAAAACTAAATCACCTAGCATTGTTTCAAGTCTCGGGTTTGTAGAGTGATTGAAGTACCTTATTATCCTCATCATTCTCATTTTGTGTTTCCTAACACTCCCTTAACCCGAGGTAAGTTAGGGCATCCTTTTTCTCTTGTCCCTCCTTGACCTGGGGCCTTGATGTGGTTGGTCCCTTTCTCTTACATTTTTGGTAAACCCAACGTGAACCAATGTCTACTCATTTTTTGGTGTTTAATATTTTCCCTTGTACCCTTTGATCATGGTACCCCTGAGTGTTGTGAAGGTTTATGAGCATCACAACCCATTCCAAAAACTTTGGGTATATTTTTAGGAGAATTGTATGCCACCTTCTGATGGAGAAGATGTCATGGGGTGGGTCAGGATTCTTTAAAAAAATTAACCTCATCCCTACTCGTCTTGTGTCTCCAACATCATCATCCATATACAAGCATTAAGTTGTCCATACCCCTTATGATTATATCGCTAGTCTTAGCAAAGGGTTGGGTGCTTTGGAGAATCACTTGGAGAATAACTCGAAGCTAGATAGGGCTACTAAGGTTATTAGCAAAATAAAGTATATGGTACAAAAAGGACAAATAGGCTTAAAACTCTTGGCTAGTCTCTCTAGTCTAAGTGAAGTGTATGCCACCTCAAACCATAGTAACATTACACAAGCTGGCCCCTTCAAACAACATGAGAGATAGTTAGGAGTGTTGATGCCTCCCACATCTGTATCCATGACTGATATGGTCCCTTCAATTAGTATACCTGTTTCTTTTGAAAGTTCCAAAATTATCAAAGTAAAAAAAACCCCTCTAGGTTTTCACTTCAAACGTCCTGTCACCTCTATTAGTAGAGGATTTGGTAGGTTGATCGGTGGAGGCTTTGATGGTGGTAGTAGCTTCCTTGGTGGAAATTTTTTTGGTGGAGGTCATGGTGGTTTCTTTGGAAGTGGTGGTGGATCCGGTGAAGGTCAAGCTAGTGGCGGTGGCACTGGCGGTGGCTTCAACGATAGTCATGTTGGTGGTGATTCCATTGGTCCTATAACTTCTAATGACCCAATTTTGATAACTCTTCTTCATAATATGGGGAATATGCAAAATCAATTGGCAAATCTCTCCCAAGCTTCCACCCAAGCTATCTTCCAACCCTTCTTCTGACATAGCCCATTCTTGGTGGCCATCCTAAACAATCCTTTCCTGAAAGGGATGCATATTCCTACATTTGAGAAATACAGTGGCAAAGGGAACCCACAAATGCATGACATTTAATGCCTTATATATAGAATTATTCCATCACAATGCATTGATGGAAAAATTATTCCCCTGATCTCTCCAGGATACAACACTTGAGTGGTACTGTTTCTTTCCCGATAATTCCATCTTCACATTTGATCATCTTGTGAACTAGTTTCTATGACAGTTCCAAGCCAACATAGTACCTAAGATGACCTTTGTTGACCTTGTTTGGTGTAAGCAAGGAGACAATGAGAAGATTACTGATTTTATAGTGTGATATCAAGTTCTCTTTTCACAAATCTCATACCCATTACCTAATTCTGATGTGCAAAAAGTATTCATAGGGATCTTACAAAGGCCTTGACAAAAGATTTTTTTCCTTATGAAATACCCTTCTTTTGTGCATTTGTGTGTAGCCCTACGAGAGTATCAAAAGAAGGTGGTTTAGTTCAAGGGACCTTCCTCGCACTCCCATCTTGAAGGGAATTCCATTGTGTTGATCTCTGGAAAAGGAAAATTTGTAGTAGTCGATGTAGATAACAACTACCTCAAACACAACCGAAAGTTCACAAAGTTGTCAGAATCTTATTCCTCCATCTTGTAAAATTTGTTGAAGGATAAGATAGTAACCTTTCCAAACCCTAAATCCATTAAGGAACCTTACCCTAGCTGGTATGATGTGAATACCTATCGTCAATACCATCGAGTTAACAAACATGATATCGAACATTTCATGCGCCTGCATTTTGAGATACAAGATTGAATTGAGGACAATACTATTCATCTCAATGGAAACAAACAAAGTACGGACAAATCAGCGGTGAAAGAAAATAATGAATTATAGATACACATAATTGTTTTCATTAAATCTCCTAATATGATTATCGATCCCTTTGATTTTGTTACTCACCCTAAAGCATATGTTAACATGGTTGTTGTTGCTCCTTCTCCTTGTCCTACAACCGGTTCATTGGATGTAAAATTTACTTCATAGGATTTACCAATGAACAACAAATATTCTACACTATACATCCTCTCTTGCATCAATGGCAACATTGTGACATGAGTCTTAGATGACCCCGTTGTAGACACATAAAAATGACCAAAGCCTACAAGCAATATTTTATCACCTTTTGTCTTAGCATAATTATGAAATTTTAATTATGTTTCTAACCCACATTCAACTATTAATTAAATAATTCATAATGATTTAATTAATTCATGATTCTTCTATTCTTCATGATTATTAAATAAATAAACCTTACTTATTTATTTAATGTGTCACTAATTATCAAAGTCGTCTCATAATTAAATAAAGTCTCATTTATTTAAATTAAACCTTATCATTAATGTCCTCCTAATTATTAAATAAATATATTTAAATATATTTATTTAGTATGTCACTAATTCCTAAATCCTCTCTTAATTAAATATATTCATTAATTTATTTAATTAATTAACTACTTCTTCTAAATTAAATAATTATTTTTAATTATTTACTTGTTGTATGTGACACTTCCTTATTTTTAAAAATTATTTAAAAATGTCACATGGTTAACTGATTCTTCTTTTAGTAATTAATTTCAAAAATCAATTACTCATTATCTCACAAATCTATATTTTGAGTTAGTTTAATTCAAAATGGAAAGATTCTTCTACAAATCAAGTAATTTCTAAAGTTACTTGTTTGCTAAAATCTCAACTCCTTATCTTCTGATTTTTTCTAATTTCATCTCAATGTCACATTTATTCTCCACCATTGATTTAATTTCCTAAATTAAATCTCATCCACACATTTGGGGATTTCACCCTAACCTTAATTGAGAGTTGCCATTTTGAATCTTAACCATTGATTCTAGGGCATTGCTCAATCTCTCATCTCGTTCGTCCATTCAAGATTGCATTTTCTATAAAATGGCAATCTTGATCTCATTTTTGACACCTCTTATTATGATCTCTTGACCTCGTAATCTCATTTTATTATCTCTTGCAATCTCATAATATCATGTTTTCATTATCATCTTTAGGCTTATTAATTACTTCCATAGTAGAATTAAATTTCTATTTTGCATTTAGTTTATTGAGAAATCCTTCAAAGGCTTTGTTTAGGACTAGGCATAGAGAGTTTCCTTACAAATCTGAGGGCATCCATTATCACAACAAGCTTAAGGAGGTACAATGGAAGTGAATCATGGAGGAGAGAAGATTAGGTGAGGCTGTTCTAGTTTCATTCATTTTCTCATTTTATCTCTAATGTATTTCATTGTTTTTTGGATGTTATTTAATTAATATGCATGCATTATTGGGTCCTAACAATCTGTTTTGCAGAAATCCTTCATTACATTGGTGAACCCGACCCATTAACACATTTTTTCAGGTTCTCGTACGACCTCAGTTTTTGTTTTGCAGGTACAGGAGTACGAAATGATGCAACTACCAGCCTCCACGATGCAAACGATCTATTGCACCAAATTTGCACCTACGAACGACGCATTCGACCTATTGCACTGCATTTGAGATCAATAATGATGCATTCGACATATCGCAATGCAGTTGACTCCCTGAGCGACACAATCGACCTGTTGCGCCGCATTTGACATTCTATAATGCAAGCGATTGGTAATTTTTTTTATTTTTTCGATTTTCCTTCAGTTTCTATTTTATTATTATTCACTTTCTTTTACGTTTCAAGATTAGAAATTTCTCATGTCACTAATCTTTCTGGTGACATCATGTGTCCAACTAGATTAAATTAGTTTTCTTTATTATTTCAAAAAATTTGCATCTTTTCATGCATTGGTTAAAAAGAACAGCTCACTTTATTTCTCATTGGGTTTAAAATGAACTTCTAGATTAGAAAATACTACAAATGGTTAAAATAAACCCTCTTGTCTGAAAAACACTACAAACAGATAAAATGAACACCATGTATATTTTGTTTGTTCACATTTCAATTTTGGTTTAAAAAGAACACATGTGAGTGTGATCCGAAATATTCATGTGCTCTCTCTTTGTTTTTAAACAAAGATCGATTGAAATATGAATATTTTTGGTCGCTTTTGTTGAACCTTAGAAAATTGGGCCTACTTTGGTGGGAAAAAGTACTCACCCCAAAGCGACTCAAACTGGAAAAGAAACTCTTTAGCCGAGCTACTTCCGACTAATATATATATGTGAATCCTAAGGGAAAGCCTAGGATTACGAGTGCAGATATGTCATACAGACTAGGTAGTACTCCCCAAAACCCCATTCAGCTTAACCTCTCTAGGTTGGAGTGCCTCCATAACAGATCTTAATTTTGGCTCCAAGTATGACCACTCGAACGGATGTCTAAATTAAATCCTTTGTTTTAGCAAGCCAAAAACCTTCTATTCTTTGGTGCAGCAACAGTCATTGCCAAGGCACCCACACCTGCGCAGTTCATAGTAGAAATGATCAATCTGCCATGGGAGTTTTATAGAGATTGGAAGCTTGGTTTCCCTCAGAAGTGAGTGCACTATAAGGGGGAGCCGTGGGGCCAAGCTTTTGAATTCATTCACTACGAATATGCAGTTAGCGGGATCCAAAAGAATATTGTCTTTGTAGCCTTAGGAATTTTTTTGTTAATGTCTTCAAAGTGATTGTTTTTCATCTTTTCAACACCAAGTGTTTGTAAAACTATTTTCAGAAAACTCTCACAAACTTGAAGAAACTGAACATCAAAAATTTGAGTCAAAGCAGGTCAAATCTACAAAACTTGTTGTTTTTCCAAAAAAAAATTGTTTACTGCGATGCAAATACTTTGTCAAACTGCAATCGCTATATTTTGAGCCACAATCGCTCTGATGAGCTGCATTTGATGCATTTAGAATCACAACTCTCTGATGCACCACATTCGATATATTGAGCCGCATTTTCCAAATATCAAACCGTATCTGCCATACTGTGTCACAATCAAAATTTTCTGAACCTCATTCGCTACTGTGAGCCACATTCACTTTGTCGTATCACATTCGCTATGACGCATTTGCAATAATTTCACAAACCATCTTCTCACTGTCAAAACAGAAAGTCCACAACTTGTCTTTAATTCAATCAAGTCTTCCTTCATTGTTATAGTTCAAACCAAACTCTGAATTTCTCAACTTCCCTCAAACATTGCATTATAGGTACTATTTTTAGGATAGGATTCCATTTCCATTCCACTAGTTGCATTAGTAACTTCACCATATCCTTAGACACTTACTTTTGCAGATTTTAGGAGTAGACTCTTACCATTCATTGTCAAAAATTTACATTCATTAGTAGGTTATCATTGGACCCAATTACCTCTTGTCATTTAGTCACATCTTTTGTGAATTATTTCCCACTGAATAGTCTAGTGTGGAAACTTCACTTTGTCCTCTTTTAGTCCTTTTATGGTCCATTGGTATTCAAAACTTGAATCATTGTCAAAAATTTGCTTGCTCAAGTTGTCCTCCTTAGATCCCTCAATAGCAAGTACATCTTAGGCTTCTTTAGTTGCATACGAGTGTAGCATCTCCATCTTAGTATCACACCATTTGCATTCACAATTCTTTGTCCTCATTTTGGTCTCATTTCCATCTCATAAACATTCCTAAAGTTCCAAAAAACCCAAAACATAGTGTCATATTTAGATCATTTTCATCAAATCATCCCCAAGTTGAGAAAAACTTTTATGGTTGAAACTAGACTACAGAAAAAGGAAAGACTCATGGATTCCTTTGGACAAGACACCAACTTTCTTGGTTTCACAACTAGCATGGATTCCTTCCCTAATGACACAAATAATCATTCTTATAATATGGGAAACTCCAAAATCAATCCTTTCAGTGAGATGAACATCACACCCACTCCACAAGACCTTTTTGAACAATTTATCCACAAAGATTCAAATGGGGAAGTCTTTGAAGAAGACATATTAGCTATGACCCAACACCTAGAAGTTGCTTCTTTTCAGGAAGAAGTAGTCTTAAATGACTCTTCTAGATTCCTAGATATGCTCCTTGACCAAGGGGCTAAGTTACCAAAGGGATTTGATCTTAACACTCATAGAGAAAAATATCCCAATCAAACATCACACAATCCTTCCATGGGAACTTCTTCACAAAATTTCATCAACACCATCAATGATACCTCCCTTGGTCATTCTACCACCACAACCAACATGACATCTATTGGGGGATCATCTTTCCAACCCAAAACCACATCAAAATCCATCCCCCAACAAATATCTACCATCCCTTCACAAACAATGGGTGCAACCACCTCAAACCTCTTTGGAACTTCATCTAGTTCCATGAGTACATCAACAAACCTATTATTAGGTTCTTCAAATGCTATGGAAACCAGCTAATCCAACCCTTTTGGGAGAAATAAATGAAGATTTGTCATACAAGGCACCCAACCTACTTCCTCATAGGTTAATACCAACATTCCTATGACCCAAAACACCAACATTCCTCATGGCCACAATCTCTTATTTGGTCAAGGAAATCAGGGCACTCAATCCTTCACTCCATTTGGGCATCAACAAGCCCAAAATAAAAAAGGCCCTCAATCCTTCACTCTATTTGGGCATCAAAAAGCTTAAAATCAACAAGGCCCTCAATCATTCACTCCATTTGGACATCAACAAACTCAAAACCAACAAGGTCCTCAAATTCAGTCCAGCATGGCAGGATCTCACATCCCCACTTATGCTTCTCAAGTCCATACATAGTAGCACATCCCTCATCAAAACACTCATTTCCGAAAACCGCATAATCATAACACTCATTTTTCTCACCGACAACCAATTCCAAATCAACACATCTCATCACAATAGGTGGGCACTCAAGCCATCCCTATCACCAACATGTGTGATGCTACCAACAACCCAATTGTGGAAGCACTCACACTCTGACTTGCTGCTTTTCAAACGCAAGAGGAGACCTTGCAACAATCCAATAAAAAGTCTTACATGTCACATGACTTGTCCCCATATCCATTTAACACAACCTTGTATATGCCACCCTTTCCTCATGGATATGTGGTACCTCATTTTCCTAAATACAAAGGAAAAACAAACCCTATTGAACACATAAGAGAATTCACCACTAGGTGCATGGACATTGCATATGAGCAAACATATCTCATGAGTCTTTTTTCTAGAAGTCTCATAGGTCATGCACTAGAATGGTTCTCTCTATTTCCTAAAGGAATCAAAACATGGGATGAACTAGAAAACAAGTTTGTTGAGAACTATGCCTATAAAATTGACATGGATATCGACATTACCTCCTTATATAAACTTACCCAAGAGGATGCAGGAGAGAATTTTATCTCATTATTTCAAAGATGGAGAACCTTAGCAAGCAAATATCTGGTAGAAATACCTTAAAAAGGAGAAAGTCACCATTTTTGTACAAACTCTCCTAGGACCACTCAAGTATGGCTTACAAGTCCATTGTTGCACCACCTTTGTTGACCTTGATGAAAAGGGTGTTCAACTTGAGAAAGCCTTGATCACCAAAGGAGAATTAAAATATGGTGTAGAAACCATCAATACCACCACAAATAATAACCCAAGTAGCTCAAATGACAAAACCAAAGACTAGGTTAAGAACAAACACATCACCAATGTCGGTGTGGTCGATGCAAAAACCATCAACGCAATAGGTCATGTACTCACAATCAAAGGAGTACAAAATCAAAATGCACCTGTAACTACATCGACACCAACTGCCAATGCTATCCAAAAAAATCATGTGCAAAAAAATCAAAGGCAGCTACATCAACCCCGACAATTCCAAAAATGCACATACACCCCTTTGGGTGAACCTATTGAAATTGTCTTGAAGAAAATTATTCAAAAAGGCGTCATAATGCTAGAAGAGCCAAAACCATATGACCCTAGTCAATTCAAGCCATCATGGTGGGATACCAACACATTTTGTGATTACCACTATGCCAAAGGGCACAAAACCTCCTCTTGTCATCAATTTCAAAATCTGGTACAAGACCTCATTGAAAATCACACCATTGAGTTGGGTGGTCAACCATTTACATCTAATGCAGATCATACTATCCACAAAAACCCACTGCAGGATCATGGTAAAGCTTCCTCATCTAGCACAAAGAATACCAATAATCAAGCCAATCACATCCATCTGACCTACAATATTGTTTGTCTTGCATACAATTATCCCAGTCGTACCATCATTAACAATCTTCATGCTGATGATGAAGATAAATGTGTTGATACCATTACCATCAAAAAGGCCCAAGAATGCAGTGTCACTATGCATAAAGGCAAGGTCACTATCCTAGGTCCTTCTACACGTCAACCTAAGATCACCATAACCGGTTTGTCTGCCAGATAGTCAAACCATAAATTGGAGCTCAACCTTATTGAGCAATTGAATAAAACACCAACTCAAATATCCATTCTCAAACTATTTTCTATCTCACCCACACATAAGGCCATCTTGGATAAATTCCTGCAAGAGTCATCTGTCCCAACCAGCATTGATGTCAACCACTTTGAGACTATGGTTGGATATCTGAATTTGCCTCATCACATCACCTTTTTGGAAAGTGACTATTCCTCACCCAAACCATCTCATAATGATGCCCTTCACATCAAGGTTTTTTTCCACAAGCATAAGGTTAGATGATTCTTAGTTGATGGTAGAGTAGGATTGAACATCTGCTCTCTAAAATTGGTTAAATCTCTTGGTTTCTCTGATGCATGCGTAGATGCTAGCAAGAGCATTATCATCAAGGAAAATGATGATGAAGAGTGCGCTTCTAAAGGTGTCACTACAATTCCACTCCCGGTGGGACCATTTATCATAGATACAACATGTCAGGTCCTAGATCATGACATACATTATAATATCTTACTTGGTCACCCATGGATTCATGCTCTAAAGGCCATTCCATCCACATACCACTAATGCCTGAAATTCCCTTTTGATGGTACTGAAATCACTATCCTAGGGGATCTTGATCCATTTCAATACTGTACCAATATGTGAGTTATTGTTGAGCACCAGGTACCCATCAATCGGGAAGCCTCAACCTCCACTTTGTCCAAATATATTGACCCATCTGCACTTACCAAATCATCCATCCCATCACCTTCTACCACACCATCTTCCTTGGCCTCCATACCAAGTAAATAATTTCAGATCCAAGACCTTGGCTATGGAGAATTCAAATTGAATACAACTTACTGTATCACCACAATACCGAAGCCGCCTAAAGTCTATGGTAGACCATGTTTTGTAGTCGAGCCCAAAAAAAATTTCAAGGTTCCACCAAAAAAAAATTTCACAATGTGGGGCGATATGGGTAATGAGGTCATTATCGGCATAGATAGCTGGATCTACAAAGACCCAACAGAGTTACCTCCACTACCAGTGCATCTCTATGGCAAAGGCTATGATATATGAAAAGCCCTAGGTTATGATGGCACAAGAGGCCTTGGAAAGGAAAAAAATGGAAGGAGGGAACCTATCATCATGACTGCAAGACCAAGGTACATAGGGCTAGGGTATGACCAACTCAGAACTGATGATCGATGTACCTATGAAATTTCAAGTGAGAATGTAATGGGGATCCTTTACTAAAACTGACTCAAATGAATGGAAATGGGGATCTAAAAAAACCCTAAGTGACTATGATATTGAAAAGCTATTCCTAGATCCTAGTCAACTCCCCTTTGAAGAATGATTCTGACAAGAATATAACATTGACCCTATTGACCGACGTTCGAAAAATAAGGAATGGGTAAGCATTCTTTGGAATCTAGAAGAACATAAGGTGTCATCAGCAACACCTGAATCATCCCACCTCATTCCTAAGCCCACCCATAAGCCTAACTTATTTGAGCCCACTATTCAGACTTTTGAAATGCCAACCACTAGTCACGATGTTGATAATTTTATCCCATATTATGATTTTGAATTCGACTCATCTGACTCGGAGTACGAACCATCCATTGCATCTGACATGGAAGTTGAAATTGACAACTTTGCCTTTACACTTGAGGCATCAATTTGCACACTTTCCACATCTTCCCCATCCTTCACCAACATTGACGATGGGATCCCCCTTGTTTACCCACAACTAATTGACTAGGACCAACAAGCTCCACCAGTGATGGACATCTTTCAGAATGATGAGGCCATCATAGAATTCATGGGGCTCCACGAATGTATTCCATGGGGTGATCACAAAATAGGGTTTTCCATTGATCTAGATTGTGCAACTTATTTTGAGGAGACTATGCAATACTCTAGTCGCAAAAATACATAGAATACAAAAGAAAAATAAATGTCTTTAGGTGAAAACCGCAAGGCACCTTCTGATAGTAAAATAGTAAAAACAAAGGATGTATTCGAAGGTGAAAACCTCTCTAAGGTGCCTAAGGATGGAGGATTGGACTTTATTCCCGTAACATAGGAAAAATCAGCTATGCTCATTGAAGAAACAATGGAAGTTAACATAGCCACACTAGAGAATCCCAAAATTATTCTCTTGGCCGCATCATTTTCAAAGGAAAAAAAACCCGAATTTCAACAATTCTTCACAAACAGGAAAGTTAACTTTGCATGGTTATATGCTGACATGCCAGGCCTTGATCTCGAATTAGTATTACATCATCTTCCTCTAATCCCAGGAATCAAGCCAGTCAAACAAAAGCTGCACAAAATGCATCCAGAGATTACACTACTTGTAAAATCTGAATTAAAGAAGTTACTGAATGTTGGGTTCATAAGGTCAATAGAATATGTTGATTGGATATCCAACATTGTCCCTGTTACAAGGCCAAACAAACAAATTTGTATCTATATGGATTTAAGAGATTTGAATAGGGCTTGCCCAAAGGATTATTTCCCCTTACCAAATATAGATATGATTGTTGATCTCACGACAGGGTATGAGATGCTATCTCTCATGAATGGTTTCTTAGGCTATCACCAAATCCAAATTACAATAGAGGATCAACATAAAATGGAATTCACCTGCCCATGGGGAACATACTATTGGAATGTCATGTCTTTTGGCTTAAAGAATGTAGGTGCCACATACTAGAGGGTTGTGACAACAATATTTCATGACATGATGCATATCCTAATGGAAGATTATGTGGATGACCTATTGGCAAAATATTTGACAAGGAGAGATCATCTCAAAGTCCTAGACAAAATATTTAGATGAATTGAGGATTTTAAGGTTCATTTGAATCCAAAAAAAAGTGCCTTTGGAGTCACTTCAGGCAATCTGTTGGGATACATAGTTTTGCGATGAGGCATTGAGGTTGATCCCACAAAAGTAAAATAAATTCTAGACATGCCTACGCTAAAAGGAATCAGTGAGTTGTGAACACTTCAAGGTAGATTGCATTCTATCTGCCGCTTCATCGCATAGTTGGCAGACAAGTGTCAACCATTTCAATATCTGTTAGGAAAAAGAATTCCTTTTGTATGGACACATAAATGTCACATGGCCTTCGAAAAAATTAAGGAATACCTATTGAAACCACCAGTCTTGATGCCACCCATTGAAGGCTAGCCATTGATCCTGTATGTATCCACAACTACAAATACATTGGGGGCATTTTTGGCACAAAATGATAATGAGGAAAAAGAACGAGCCATATACTACATCAGACGCACACTGATAGGATATGAGCTCAACTACACAACCATTGAACAAGAATGCCTTGTAATTATCTTTGCAGACTAAGACACTATATGCTGAGCCATCAAACACATTTGGTAGCTAAGATTGACCCACTAAAATATCTCCTGAGTCGAGCAGCATTGATGGGTCCCTTGGCAAAGTGGGTTATGATATTAAGCGAGTATTTTTGATGGTGTTTTTTGCAAAGCAACAACACAGACAAAATATGATATCCTATCTCTAAATCACTATGGGAAAAGAGATAACCCCAAAGTCTCTAATGTCAAGTCTTGACAATGCAACAAAAAAATTCAGTGATAAATGTGAAAATGTTGGTAATCACAATGGGACCTTACTACAAGCAAGCACTGGATTTCAGATCTATGAGATATAAACAATAAATTGATACTTTGAAACTTGATTGGAACCCTAATAATAAAGAAAAAGATAAAGATAAAGGCTTTAGAGATGATTCTAAGACTACTTCTAACCCTAAGATTGAGAATGCCAAAAGATAAAATGCCCAAAATGGACCGATCTCTCATAAACTACTTTCTGCTTGACCTAGATGAATCTGCAATTTCATAGAAATAGTGCAATCTTCTAAGGTATTTAAATATTTTCAAATTCCAAACATTCATTCAACCAACTCTATTGCAAGTGAGATGCATAAATCCTTATAACTGAACTAAGCACAATTTTAAGTCCAGGCTAACTTTTCAAAGCAACTAATAATCAGCTAACTACAAAAAGTATGGACTAGAGATCACTGCAAACATTCCAAACATGAAACCCTAAGCATTATCAAACCATTCAATCATAAATTAATAAGAAATTTGAAAGATAGAACAACAAGCAACATGCCAGATGAAATTTCACAAGATAGATACCAAACACAATATCCTTCTTATATTAAATCATCCAAAGTAGAAACAACTCCAGTTTTCTGTTACAACACTTGCTTGAGAATAAACTCTAATTCGCTCTAATATCACTTATCTATTTTTTCCTATCCAAAAAATCTATATCTCTCTATCTATATCTCTCAAATGAGGCAACATGCCTGTTTTATAGAGAATCCCTAAGATAGGTCGGCCACAAGATAATTTTATAATAAAACATGACCTACAAGAGATCAGCCCCAAAAGATATTCAAACACCATATGAAATGTGCCATTGGCACTAATTTCATCCAAAACCACCAAGATCTCAAAAGGGTCGGCCCAATACATGTGAATAATGGGAAGCACAAATCTTAATGTAACCCTATATTATCACTCCCCATCCTTGTCTTTAGCTCGATCTTCTTCACCATGTACGGCCAAAATAACCCTATCTAGCTCAACAACAGGTGGCATAGGCAAAACCTTAATATTTCTTTCAAGGGTCCTAATGTCAATTTATTCCTACCCAACTGTACCATCCCAGTTAACCCGGCTGGTTAAGTATTTGTCCATGACTGCAATATAAGTTGCAGCATCATCCAACTGATGTCCAGTAAATGGCCCTTCACTGACCAGAGAATAAACATCTCTCCACTATTTCCTATGTTGCTCCAAATTGAGATGCTTCGGAGCAAATTTATTTCTTCCAGTCATGACCTCGAAGAATGAAATGCATTTGTCATGGATACCTACCAATGTATCCTCAATCTATCTTGCTTGTTTATGGATCTTTTTCAAGGCCTTTTGACTCGTTTGTAGGATTTCAAACCATTCCCAAGGTTCAGAATCTCTTGGAAAGGGAAGAATCCCACACTTTACCAATTTTTCCTTAGTAAATCCCATGATAGTTGTTGTTTTTTGCAGTAGGAGATCAATATCCTCCTTATCTTGTGCCAATATAGCCTTCAACCAATCCATGAATCTCATTGCTTCCCCTCCAGTTGACAAAATGCTCTTAATAGCTTCATCTCCCTTTGGTTTGGACACCCTGCAAGCAAGCAACTATAGCATGTGTGGTGCCTTTCATCTTTTCCATCTTGGAGATTGTCTCTTGGGGTAAGAAACTTGCAGCAGAGGAGGAAGAGCCAATAGTTTGCAAGGGTTTCATCAATTCTTGCAAATACTTCCTCAGTTTCTCATTCTCCCTCTCTAACTCCTTCCTCATCTACATAGCCTTCTTCAACCTGCCTACGATCACTGCACTGGAGCCTTCATATTCTTCAATGTCCTCCTCCACAGTAGCATGCCCCAAGTCAATATTTTGCACATTATAGTCCTGGGCAGTCACATTGTCTCTATCTCTATTTGGAGCAGGGCTAGCAATGTGAGCCACTCTGTTGCCTGACCCATCTCTTTCAATCCTAGACACAACCCTAGCTTTCTTCTTAGTTTTTTCCTTTTCCACATTGGCCATAAGGGCTTCCCAATCAAGAGGAGCATCCTCCACTATCACCATTTTTCTCTTCAACCTCTTATCAAGCTAATCTGGAATAGTAGACCCAATAGGCACTGTATTTTGCCTATCCTTTTCCTATTCTTGCTGAGCACTAGTTGCATCTTTCTCAACACATGGACTTTTTGGAGTGTCCATGATGGGATTCTTTGTCTCCTTTATCTGCTCCTCCATAACCACCTATACTAGTGATGGGGGCCTAGCTGGCATTTCTTCCTCCTTTTCAGGAGACTTGTTCATTTTCTCCCTCACAGGTGAGCCTCCATGTGATACCAAGGGAGATTGTGTTACCTTATCAATCTCCACCTAAGCACTATAGAGATTTCCTTCCTGAAACTCTTCTTCATCCAAATCCTTGGGATCTTCATCCCTTTTTAGTTCCTCGTGTGTGTTACTAGTATCCTGAGGAATAGAGGCATTCAATTTCTCAACAATAGAAATACTCATTGAAACATTCTCCTTTACTGTTGTATCCCTTGGAGAAGGAGTCCTTGACCTCCTCATATATACTTGTGTTTTTTTTCCCCTAAGCTTTCCACCTCTACCATTGGTGGCTCAATTTCCTTGTCAACTTTAGAAGATTCCTCCACCTTTTGTGATAGTTTTATGATTCTTCTTCTCTTTATTAATGGTGGAGCACTTTCAACCTCTTCCTCTTCTTCCTTCTCCTTTTCAAATTCCTTCTTAGAGGAATATCTCCTTTTCTTAGCAACCGACTTCCTCTATTTGCCTACCTCTACAACCTTCTCATCTTGAACCTAACTTACCTGGATCCTGAAAGGACAATCCACCTTCTGTTTTCCTTTTGGATCGAGTTCAAGTAACCCCTCGGAAGCATAATGAGACTCTAATTCTACCATCAAATCATAGGTGCATGGAAAACCCTAACTCTCCAACTCCAATATTTTTTGCTTCAACCACATCTTGGTATATTTGATCATTGGGGTCATGACTTGGTCCAATTCAGTCTTCTCTTCCTCCAACCAATCAACTTCTCCCACCAGTTTATCCTTTACTGCCTCATAAACATGGCCCTGGATTAATTTTTCATCCTCTTCCACCTGGTCAGGGAAGGCCTTCACATTGTACAACCTTACCAAATCCACTGGCAACCTAGATAATTTATTCTTTCTTACCTCAAACTCATCAGCAAGATTAATCCAGTAATCCTCAATATTAGCCTTATGGCTATATTCCCTACTGGCCTTCTTCTGAGCTTCGCCAGTGATGTCAAAACTTTCCCTCTTGGAATGGAAGGATAAACCAAAAGTACTCATCTACTCCTCAGAAGCATGAGTAGACTGAATGGAAGCACAAACCTCACCCATTCCTATCTTCAAGGGAAAGTCATTCCCAAACCCTGTTTTGTGCATCTCTCCCTTCACAACATTGTTAAAGTCACAAATCTATCTAGTGACTTCCAACAATATGACATGATCAGTCGGGTACCCCATATCTTCTTATTAATTTCTTACTCGGGAGAAATTTGGGAACTAGATAAACCATGCCCCATATCTTCTTATTAATTCCTTAGCCTTATCTGAGATTCTCATATGCTCCACACCTTGGAGCAATCTGGTGATTTACATTGTGAATGCATCATTGGATCTCCTGTAACTCCCACCAGTTAAATGCAACTGTGGATATACTTCATAAATGGCATCCTGCCCAAAGATACCCCTAGTGCTTAACCCCTTATATGTGTGAAGTCTCACCAATGAATACACTAGGTAAGAGGTCATAGTAAAGGTCTCGGTTTGCAAGACATTACATAATTGTTCATGAATCACAACACTGATGGCCCCTGCCCAATGATATTCAATTCCCTACTCCATCCTAGCAATCGGATTAAACACCCAGGTTTCGAACACACCTACACTCTTCAATCCCACCAACCTGCTGAGAAGAGTGATGAAATTTTAGTACTCCCTCTGGAACGTAAGACTGAATAGTTGCTTAGGCAATGTGGAGAAATGGGATTTAGGCTTCTCTAGCCAAGAGTTGTTCACTTGTTGAGACTTGACTATATTTTCTTCATAATATCTCCTGGCACCATCAATATCAAAATCCACCGCATGAATCCTATCAGGTATGTTGAAGGTTGAGGCAATGGCCACGAGACAAAAATTAGCCAGAATCCTCCCCTAGGGACCAATTATCCCTTGTGTTCCCCTATCATAATTTTTGGAACATTCAAGAACCAATTCATAACATTTTACTGAGGAGGGGAAACCAACCACATGAGCCAATCTTGAATCTACCATTCTCCTAGCCAGCAAAGGAGGGCTTAGTTATGACATCTCGACCTTGAATTCCTCATAGTCCCACATGCCCACATTTGTGTCTGTAATTCTTGACGAGATTGAGGTAAGTTTGCTCTCAGGGATCCTGCTCTTTATGTCTAGTTTTACCTTCTTTGCATCTGTGATGTCTGAAGTCTTTGCAGTTGGGTCTGATGCCTTCCCTTTGCCTTGACTAGCAACACCTTGTCTTGATCCTACCTGCAAACACATGAAGATGACCAAAATTAGATCCACAAGAATCAACAAGTGCAAGAAATCAGAGTTCGGGATTTAACTCCCCTCACAGACTCCACCCTGATGAGGACTTTTGGGAAAATCCAAACTAGGCGGATTCCAGTGAACCAAGCATGCAAAATCCCAAAACATCATTCAAATCCATCAATTAACAAAGGAATATCATTAGAAACACTTAGCATAAGATCATTTCATCTATCAAATACATCATCAATAAATAGATTCTCCTTCAACATTAAATTTAACATTTTCCTAGAAAACCTAGAAGAATCTGCCAGAGACAGATTTTGGCAAAACAATATCAGTTACAACTAACCCAAGAAAAAGGAGGAGACACGAAACATTCAGGAAAATCTGGAGGGAATGGATTTTGGTGAAAATGAGAGATATCAACATCAAAGCATGAAATCAGTAAAACAACCCTACTGCGGATTTTGGGAAAATTCAAAGGAAGGAGATTTTGGCAAGACAGACCAAATATGGGAAAAACTAATAAAATAGAAAGAAAAAGTGAGAACCATGGAAATCTGGGGGAAGCGAAATTCCGCGAAGACCTCAAAAACCTGAACCCGTCTCTATATTTCACCAAAACGATTTAAATTACTCCAGATCTTGAGCCTGAACTCCGAATTAAAGCTAACCTAAACCTCTAATGGATCAAATACAAACAAAGAACACTCCCCACAAAAATTCAAGGAGGAATTTCCATGCCCTAGGTTAAGAACCCCAGTATTTCTATCATGAAAATACTTAGAACCAAGCACAACTTGCTTATAGACCGGAATGGGGAATTTTAAAAAACCAATGCAAGCAGATGCCCAAACAAGAGGCAA
Organism: Sequoiadendron giganteum; assembly: GCA_007115665.2. Classification (NCBI taxonomy): domain Eukaryota; kingdom Viridiplantae; phylum Streptophyta; class Pinopsida; order Cupressales; family Cupressaceae; genus Sequoiadendron; species Sequoiadendron giganteum. The sequence goes on along the minus strand of CM021109.1, from coordinate 152,519,433 downwards.
TACCAAACCAAAAGTAAATGTTCAATTAACCACATGGATTAGTACATCAATGGAAAACCCCAAAATTCCCAAACAAGATGGTCACATCCAGGGAAACTAGGAAACCACAAAGGACTCCAAAGCAAACAGAGCAAAGCAATCAAAATCAAACAAAGAAAAGGGCACATTTACATACCATGGGAGTGAAAAGGTCAGAACTGGTGATGCCAACAGATAACCATCAAACACAAAAAGGAAAGAATCCATAATTCAAACAAAATAGTTGAAATCCACAATCCAGCAAAACACCAAAGCTCCAAGACTCAAGCTTAAATGATAGCAAATGAACAACCTCAAATGATCAATTACTTCCCAAAATCCAATATATCAAAGCCCCAAAACCTCCGTACAAACACCATTAATGTGGTCGACAAGACAACCACGACCACAAAAAATTGGGGATTCGATGTGATGATGGATTTCAGGGAAATCCGGACCATACGAATTTTCCTGAAAATAAGGCAAAAGGTAGCAACTTCAGACATCGAAAGGAAACCTAGAGAATCCGGCCCAGGCGGAGTTTCTTGAAATCATTGAAAACTCTGAGACTAAGTCAAAACTTAAGATTTTCAATGAAACTCATAAATGTTCCACTTCAATTGGGAAGATGGATATTAAAGCATGAACCCAAGCAAGTGAAAACCCCTAGAAAAGAAGGGCCAAAACACCAAAAAGCAAAAAAAAGGGTCCCCACTTTCAATGGGGCGTGTGTGCAAAAACTGCACAACAAGTATGACATACAATATGTGGAGCGCAAGGAAATAAAAGGTCAAGTAATAGCAGATCAACTGGCAGATGCACCAATCCAAGCCACTCATCTACTAATAACTGATTTTCTTGATGAGTCTATCTTTCATGTGGAACTAACTTTACCATGGAAACTATACTTTGATGGGTCCCACACTGGTCACAACTCAGGAGCTGGCATATTATTTATCACACCACAAGGGGATTCAATTCCTAAATAATTTTGGATCGCCTTCCCTTGTATAAATAATATTGCAGAATATGAGGCATTGGTCATAGGTCTCAAGATAGCAATTAAATGGAAAATTCAGACATTGCTCATATTCGAGGACTCTCAATTAGTCATCAACCAAGTGAATGATGATTATGACACAAAGGATGAAAATTTGCTTCCTTACAAATGAATGGTTGAAATTTTCTTGATGTATTTCAAAATGATTTCATTTGAACAAATCCCAAGGACACAAAATAAGGTAGCCGATGCAATGGCTACCATTGGATCTCTCTTAGACATCCCTAAGAATGTGTGACAATTTGCATACGATATTCCATAGTCAGAAATGGTGTGCGAGATTGTTGGTCCCAATTTGCCTTGGTATCAAGACATCTATGACTATCTTAAATCCCAAACCCTCCCACCCAACCTTTCCAACAACCAAAGAAAGTCCTTTATCCGAAAAGTGGCTAGACATACGATCGTCAGTGACAACCTATACCCTCACGGCTTTGATAAAACCCTTCTTCATTGTCTCGGCATTGATGAAGACCAAAAAAATTTACACGAATTGCATGAGGGTATATGCGGATCTCATTCAAGTGGTTCAACTTTAGCTCAAAAATTCACCGGACTGGGATACTATTGGCCGACATTAGAGAAATATGCTCTTCAATTTGTCAGAACATGTCAGAAATGCCAGGTGCATAGTGACCTAATTCACATACCTGCACAAGAGCTCAAACCAATCCCTTCTCCATGGCCTTTTGCATAATGGAGACTCGACCTCGTGGGTAAGATCCATCCATCCTCTTCTAAAGGCAATAAATTCATAATCACCGCCACTAAGTGTTTTACTAAGTGGATTGAAGTCGTCCCTCTCACTTACATCACCGGTAAGCAAATATTCAAGTTTATCCTAAATTACATCATTTATCGGTATGGTGTCCCACAATCCATCATCATAGATAATGATAGTCTATTCAAAAATCAGGACATTTGTGAGCTCTGTGAGCAATTCCACATCCAACATAATTTGTCCACCCCATATTACCCACAAGGTAACAACCAAGCTAAGGCATCAAATAAAACAATTCTTTGCATACTCAAGAAGACCGTCAATGACGTTGGCCGAGATTGGCACCTACAACTCAATCTTGCTTTATGGGCCTATCGTACCAACATCTGTACCCCCACTGGAGCCACTTCATTTTCCTTGGTCTATGGATCAGAGGCCATATTTCCCATCGATGTCAAAATTCCTTCTCTCTGAGTCTCCTTGAAAGGAATGATCGATGATGAAGAGTACAGACAGTCTCACCTACATGAGCTAGAAATGTTACAAGAATGAGGAAAAAATGCCTTAAATAATTTGCAAGCATATCAAAATCATCTCTGTCGGAGCTACAAAAAAAGAGTAATGGTGTGAAAATTTGAAATCGATGACTTGGTCCTCATGCAAAACCCAAGAAATCAGGCGGACCGTGAAAAGTCTGGCAAGTTTGAGCCTAATTGGCTTGGTCATTATATCATTACTGTCACATTAAGTTCTAGAGATTATCAATTGGCCACACCTGATGGAGAACAGTTGATAGAACCTATTAACAACTTGCATCTGAGAAAGTTCTACACAGCATCAGAGAGCTGGGCTAAAAACCTGCAAAATACAAAAAAAATAAAAAATAGAAAAAAATTGTCCCTTGATGAAAATTTGGCAAACAGGCATCTTGGTGACATCAAAAAAATAAAAAATGGAAAAAATAGTAAAATGAAATGAATTCATCCAATAGTGAAAACCTGGCAAATAAGCGCTTTGGATAAGTACCATGGTGAAAACATGGAAAATAGGTGCCATGCATAGTCGATCGTTGCTTTGCCATCTATTGTTACTCAAATTGACCTTTATCCATTTTTCATAATCACAAAGGCCTGACACATTCACAACATCTGTCCTAAGTCCTATCGATTCTGGCCATGGTTAGCATTTGGTTGACATCATCCCTTGGATATCCTTGCCTTTGCCCTTTGTCTTCCTATCTCCATATCATTTAACTCGGGTAATCCCCGATCTATCTAGGGGCAAGACCTTTATCGCGTAACTACAGTGGGTGTTGCACATGATCCCACATTTTGAAGAAGTCCTGAAAAAACCCTAAAAATCTGAAAAAGTCTTGAAAACAATCCTAAAAATCTGAAAAAATCCTAAAAATTTGAAAATGTCTTGAGAAAATCCAAAAATAGAGTCAAAGTCAATCTAATCATTTCAGTCAATCTTTCGTCAATGTCCAAACTACATTGTCTCTGGACATTAGCCATGTAGGCAAGATTCATCGTTGAATCCCTGAGACATTAGGTCAGCCTTTCTAGGTTGGTCAAAATAAAATCATGATTCAATCTTCTATCCTTTGGACAACATCAGTGGTCATGTCGAACTTTGATGTCTCTGATTGCACAACGTAGGCAAGCCCATCAATTGATGGACCCCCTAGGTCACACTAGGTCAATCCATTAGGGTTCATGGCACAACATTTTCACACACGTCAAGTTATCTTCAAATCAAGCAAATCTTCTTCGAATCTCGAACTGTCAGTCTATCGGCAATCTATTTCATCAACATTTCCAATCAATTCAACATGTAGTCAAATTCTATCAAGACAATTCACCTTGGCAAAATTTTGGGTTCTTCTTCAGATATGTCCTTCTAAAAAACAACTCTTGTCATTTCTTTATGCTTTTGGATGTGTCCTTCCTAAGCATCATCAACATCATCTGGCATCTTGATGGATTCTCCTACTTCTGAGAATTAATCTCCTAGAGATCAACGTCATTCAGGATGTGTCCTTCCTGAATTTGATATCCCTTGAAATTAAAACATTTGGCAAACACTTGGAAAACTTTGTTTGTGTTTTGATGATTATCATGATATTAGTTCCTTATGTCCTAGGAACCACGACATATCATGATGATTATCCTTGTCTACTTATCACTCTACTATTAGTTTCTCCAGGATGTCTTGACTTCAGGACTTAGAGAAGCAACAATGTAGTACAATGATTCTTCCTATTTTTTTTTGACTATCATATGGCTAGTTTCTCAAGGATGTCCTGATGTCGGGATTTAGAGAAGCAACGACATCTCATGATTGGTCTGATTTTTCTAGCAGTTGGTCTCAAAAAAAGGACTAGGGGAAATTATGTTCCTCGTTTGAGTCAGGATCATCTTTTTCTGCGACTATTGATCTATGTGATGGTTCGACCTTGCACACTATTGATCTACATCATCTCATAGTGTTATTAGGCCATCATGAAATTTTTGCCCAATGATGATTAAAGAGAAACAACTAGAATAGCACTATAGCAAAGCTTTGAAGGATTTTATTTCCGCACTAACATGCATATCTTTCTTTGCACTAACATCCATCTTCACCTTTTCTTCTCTCGTTCTATGATAATATCCTATGACATAAACAAAAATAAAGTTGCATACATAATCCTATGAGCATTTCATATTTACATCTCACATCTGCATAAATCAAATATCATTTTCACAATGCATTTTACATCCATCCATAAAACCATTATTTACATCAACATATAGGCATCATAAATAACATTTTGCATTAGAATATAAGAATCACATCATCCTCATATCCATAATTGCATTTATAAGCATAAGCATAATACATCTCATAGTGTCATAAAAGAATCACATAAGATCTAGTAAAGCATAAAATACCATAACACATACAATCATATAGACCACATCAAAACTACATCGCATATATATAATCTCAAAAATGTAATGTCACAGGATAGAGTCATGTGATATCCCAAAAATGGAGCTCGTAGTCTCAAATATCAAAATATAAAAGTGTCTAGAAACAATTCCTATGATGTCCCTCCTCCGTCCTGTGGAGGTGAACTGTGAGGTGGTTGTGGCTGACCAACCACATGGAAAGTGACATAAATAGGAGGTGTGTCCTATGTCTAACTCTGAGAACCCAAGGCCTTGGTAACATGAGGCTTTCTCTGCTCTGTCTAGTGTCCTGATGACACTGACCTATGACCATGCTTTGACCTATGGCCATGGCCTGATGAGTGCCTGTGAGAGTTGTGTGATATGTGCCCTGATGACTAACTAGATGTAGTGGATCCCCTAACACTGGTATGACTACTACTGTGTGACCTACTGCTGTTGTGTGTCTGGGTGCCATTGCCTGTCCTGCTATAAGATTGGGACAATCCTAGGTCCCATCTCTCTGGGGGAACTACCTGCTCATATAGCAACCTGTACCACCCCTTGCTCTCTACCATCTTGGCTAGCTCTCTGGCCATGTGCCCTGTCAGCCCCGCGCACAACTCGATAAACTCTATCACCCACCGATCTGATTCCTACTACCAGAGGATAGCCTGATTCCTCTCCACCCTTGTAACCTCTAACTCTACTGCCAAGGCCTTGTTCTGAGACAAGGCCGCATTGAGTGTGCTCTAAAGATTGATGATCCTCTAATCAATAGTGGCATCGGTAGGCAAAATCAGTGATCTATCACCCTCCTCATCACTAACAATCATCCGCTCCTACAATCTTTGGTTTTCCTCATCCTCCTCCTCCCCCTCCTCCTCATCTCTCTCCTCATTCTGCTCCTCTACCCAGATCTCCTCCACATCTATATCAAGAGGTTGTCCTCTGATAAATGGATCCTTCTTCTACCCTCTCCTATGCCCTCACCTTTGCCTCCTCCTCTCCACCCCTCGCCTCTGCCTCCTCCTCACCCCCTATGAGCTCCTCCCCTGCCTCCTGCTCGGTTGGAACCTCTCTCTTTTTGCCCTCTTCTCGGATGGGTGACAATGGTGGACCACCCACCCTCTGCCTAACTCTCTTGGGCTACCTCCACCCTCCACCCTCCATCATCCCTCCTCCTCCTAACACCTCTCCCACCTCCCCCATCCCCTCCTCCCTGGTCACCCCCATCATCTCCCCCACCACGACCTCTATCTCCTCTACCTCCTTCTCCTCGGCCCCCATCTCCATTGCCTCCATGTCTCCCCCCAGGCCCTCTACCATCTCTACATCCATCTATCCCACCCCGACCTCTCCTCGATACTCGTGGGATAATGGACCTCTGATCTATAGGTGACAGACCATCCAGATCTATCAGTGGGATGGGCCTGTGAATCTACCACCAGGTGTCGAACTCGACAGATGTGCCTGCATCTGCTAGAGCTCCCCTCCACATCCATGGAACTACAAATAGGCCATCTACCTGCTACTCAGCCACTTTCACTGATATGGACGACCCCCATATGGTCTCTCTAGAAGACTTTGCATACTTTGTCGTGCCTACTGGCACATCCTTCTGCTCTCCAAACTATCGTAGTACCCGTTGGGGCAGGTACATCTCTATGATAAGCTGACTCTGCACTATATGGTTGATCAGGTGTCTAAACTGTCTGCATAATGATAAATGGCCTTCCTCATTTGGCCACTGACCACAATCTTTGTAAGGCCTCCAAACAAAACTAGTCATGGTGTCAATCCTATGACACCAATATCCGGTATCTCCAACATGAGTTTGGCTTACTGAACCCACATACAGGTAGACATACAACATCTCATCGCCCAACTGCTGCATCTGTACTAGTGGCCGAAAGATAGGAATACACTCCCATGCCTAGATCATGAGAAGGGTGGTCCCGCAACTGATACTATGACCCTAGTGAAAAACAACCTCATGAGCTGATGATATAGCATGGCCAACAAACAAGGCCCCCAAGAAAATATGGTCCTTTGTCCTCTCATCCAGACTAGTACATGCCCCCATCCAATGGGAAATCCATGACCGTGGCGATCTAGAATCAACAATTAGTGTCATCAACATAGCATCCCACTTGGGAAACCGGTCGGCTACAACATCCCAACCTATCTCGTAAACATCCATACCCAACTGGGCACCACCGACATCCTCATACATATCTAGTAGGGCTTGTTGCCGTCGGTGTGGGTCATATACAACCCTCTCTCCATGGATCGGTATGCACAGAATACAGTACACATCCTCCAAGGTGACTATCACCTCTCTTGTACGCAGATGAAAGGAGCAGGTCTCTAAGTGCCACCTCTCACAAAGTGTTGTAAGCAAACCCCTATTTGCTCGAATGATAGGCATATAAGTGATGTAGTATAAACCCAACGACATCAGGTGTTGCCTCTCCCTATCGCTCAATCAGTCCCTAAAGGCGTATGTCACCGACCTAAACTCTCAGGTATAGATCGACACTAGTCGACTCTGCACGGGAAAAGATAAGAGTTAACACACATGGGTTAGCATTACTAGAGTCAAAATGCATCTAAAACTAAGGTCAGCACAAGTCAACTTTGTTCAACCACAATTACATCGCGTTGATTGCAAATGTGTCACAACTAATCACTTGCGGCTCTACACATGGCACTTGCATCACAACATGTCAAATGTGTTGCTTCCTCTAGCAATTGCAAAAGTTAACAATGAATGCGTCGTTCCATCTGCAATGGCATCGCGGTTTTTGCAATTGTGTTGTTTGACCTGGTAATTGTGTCACAATAGTGTAGATGCATCACAAATTGACTCAATTGTGTTGCAATCTAGCGATTGCGTCATTTCTTATCGTGTTTGTGCACTTGAACAAACTAGCCTAGCTACCCATAGCACTTGTGTCATGACACAAACAAATGCGGTGAACACGAAGGCAATTGCGGCTTATGTGACATATTTTGCATCGCAATGCATTTGTTCAACCCCCCTTAAACCCTCATAAATGCGTTAAATTCAAAAATTGACAAGTTGGATAGGGTGCCTCTGCACCCTTGGGTCTTTGATAGGTCCACACATGGTATCCATGGTGGGTAGTCAGTCGAATCACCATCGTCTCTCTGAGCTCAAATCTCTGAAATTTCTATATAAAAAATGAGCAAATGACACTTGTTTTTGCCTTTTCAACCTATTTATAGGCTAAAAATTAGGGTTTTGAACTAGTGGGTTTGTACTGGAGGGTCATTTGACTGCCTTTGTATGGCATTTACGCTAACTCAACGTCCTTCATTCTCAAAACCGATCGCACTATTATTTGTCTGGTTATTAATTTGATTAATCGAGACACTTTCCAAAATTTTCAGACTCCGAGTCAAAATTCAAAAATTTTATCGAGGTGGCATAGGAACTTTGTACCTTCGCTGGGGCATACTTTGCACTTGTTTTCTTTGCCACAATGCGACAAGCTACATTATGACAAAGAGGGGCAAATGTAGACACATAAAAATGACTAAATCCTGCAAGCAATATTTTATCACCTTTCGTCCTAGCATAATTATGACATTTTAATTATGTTTCTAACCCACATTCAACTATTAATTAATTAATTCATAATTATTTAATTAATTCATGATTCTTCTATTCTTCATGATTATTAAATAAATAAACCTTATTTATTTAATGTGTCACTAATTATCAAAGTCGTCTCATAATTAAATAAAGTCTCATTTATTTAAATTAATCCTTATCATTAATGTCGTCCTAATTATTAAATAAATATATTTTAATATATTTATTTAATATGTCACTAATTCCTAAATCCTCTCTTAGTTAAATAGATTCATTAATTTATTTAATTAATTAACTACTTCTTCTAAATTAAATAATTATTTTTAATTATTTACTTGTTGTATGTGACACTTCCTTATTTTTAAATAAAACAATTTATTTAAAAATGTCACATGGTCAACTGATTCTTCTTTTAGTAATTAATTTCAAAAATCAATTACTCATTATCTCACAAATCTATATTTTGAATTAGTTTAATTCAAAATGGAAAGATTCTTCTACAAATCAAGTAATTTCTAAAGTTACTGATTTGCTAAAATTTCAACTCCTTATCTTCTGATTTTTACTAATTTCATCTCAATGTCACATTTATTCTCCACCATTGATTTAATTTCTTGAATTAAATCTTGTCCACACATTTGGGGATTTTACCCTAACCCTAATTGAGAGTTGCCATTTTGAATCTTAACCATTGATTCTAGGGCATTTCTCAATCTCTCATCTCGTTCGTCCATTCAAGATTGCATTTTCTATAAAATGACAATCTTGATCTCATTTTCGACGCCTCTTATTATGATCTCTTGACCTCGTAATCTCATTTTATTATCTCTTGCAATCTCATAATATCATATTTTCATTATCATCTTTAGGCTTATTAATTACTTCCATAGTAGAATTAAATTTCTATTTTGCATTTAGTTTATTGATATATCCTTCAAAGCCTTTGTTTAGGACTAGGCATAGAGAGTTTGCTCACAAATATGAGGGCATCCATTATCTCAGGAAGCTTAAGGAGGTACAATGGAAGTGAATCATGGAGGAGAGAAGATTGGGTGAGACTATTCTAGTTTCATTCATTTTCTCATTTTATCTCTAATGTATTTCATTGTTTGTTGGATGTTACTTAATTAATATGCATGCATTATTAGACTAAAAATCTATTTTGCAGAAATCCTTCATTACACCTGCGAGTAGAGTGAATGTCATCACGAAGGAGACTTTATTGTTAAACTCCCTACAAAGGGAGGAATATGAAAAGAATAGTCCATCATCCGTACACATGATGGTCTATCTCTAAAACCATATGGATTGATAACTCTATCCATCCTCGTTGGTCCTAGGAATGTAGACACTATTTTCAATGTTATTCCTAAGTCAGATCTATCTAGGGTGAAGCTAGGTATACCTTGGCTAGCCTCCATGAGTGGGATCACCTCTATTATTAATAAATTTTTTAAGTTCTCCAACAAAGGTGTTGCGCACGTGGTATATGATATGAGCTATTAGCCTTTGGTATCTCATAAGGTATATTCATTGGATCACTCTTGGCCTACCCCAACTGGTATGCTTCCTCTAAGAGTGGACCTACTTTACAAGAATTATGTGAAGTATAAAACTATGGGCAAGGGACAACCAAAATTGACCCTTCTTGTAACACAACAACCAACTGCTTCCTCTTCCTGAAAGAGAAAGGAGAAGCTTTCACCTTCTCAGGCTACCTTGTCCACTCCCCTTTCTTGGGAGGAGTATTGAATGAGTAAGATTGGTATTTATCTAGTGAGTCCAATGGTGCCTACTTGGCATAAACCTAAGATTAGGATTTCAGATCTTTTGACTAAACCACTTGGACTAGGGAACTACCTGTATAGAAGGCAACAAGCCCCTCGTGGGGAATCCTTTATGACCTAGCCTCAATGACCTCCTACCACCTCTGCTCCTAAAATAGTTAATGGGAAAAGGCCTCTTGCCAAGGTGTTAGAGTTGACTCCTCCTGTTGTTTTTGAAATTACTCCTCATTCTCTCATTCAGGACTATGTCCCTCTACTATAAATAGTTATAGAGGACACTCCCGTGGTTTTACAGGAGCATTCCATTCCTTCGTAACCTCTAGCCTCTAGTTCAAAGAGTAACAAAAACCACCTTGCGTGTGAGCGCAAGTGCCAAAAAATGGCTCTCTCGAATGAGCAGACCACCTTTTGCAGGAAGGAAGAGGATATGACCACCCCTATATCAGGACCTCCAACCACATCCTCCTCTCTCCTCCTCTCTTTTTCCGCTCAAACTAGTGTTGTATCACTTTTGGCTTCTGCTGTCAGTGCAAATATGCCTAACCCTAGAAAGGTGTAGGTGTTCATCACTCCTTTGCTGGAGCAACCTTTCTTGATATCCATTCTAGATGTCCCACCTTTCCCAAAGCCCATAGATATGAGTAAAACCTTAGTCATATCTACTCTAGTTCTTTCCTCCTCCTCTTTCTATACTCTTCTTGCCTCATCTGTGGGGAGTTCACCTCCCTTGATGAAGTGAAAGGTAAATAATGGTCCTTCCGAAAATGGAGGATGTAGGAGAATCCCACCTTCTCCAAAAGGTGGCCCCATGTTGATTTCTTCTATCCTAGTAATAGAACCAGTCTTAGCTTCTCCTGATTTTTTCACTGCTCTTGAATTTCTTAGTGAGCTTAGCGGTGAACCTCATGCACAACCTCCTTCATCGATCAAGGTGAAACATGGAACTCCTTTTAAGTGCATGTTTAATTCGATGGATGATGTTTCGACCTTGTTAGTGCTCTTAATGAATTCATTGACCCTAAACCTACAAGAGCTGAGTGGAGGATACTTTGGAGGTCCCTCTTCCTTAGCCCTTATTGCAAGAGGGTCAAAAGCTCCTCCCCTTAAAATTACACCATTGAAGGATCGTCCTCCTTCCACTGCAATGATCTACAGTGGGAATATGACAACCTCCTAGTTGATCATTTTTAGGGGGAGGCCTCTTCTTTATCTTTAGATTAGATGTGTGCATGTGTTGTGACGTATTCCTCTTGTGATCATGCTCTATGTACCTAGAAGATTCTCGTCACCCCTGTTTGTGTTGTATATAGGTGTGGTGTTTGGTTTTTAAACCTTCTTCTATTTGTATCATCATTCTTCCATGTTTGTGATTGAATTTCAAAAAATTGGGGATGATGCAAAGCATTGGGGCATTTAGGCTTCCCTTCCATGTTGACCAGATTATTAATTTTTAATTTTTCTTCCTGTGCATTCTTCACATGTCTTGATATAGTAGGGGGTTGATTACAATTCATTTATATACTATTTTTATGGTTAAATATATATTTATGAGTAGTTCTGACCTCAAAATATTAGGCTACCCCTATGCCCTTTATTCCTGTTTTCTTTTTTTTTCTTAAATTCCTTTATCTTTCTCTCTTATTTTCTTGAGTTGTCCCTCTCATGTGTGACACCACCACCTCTACATCAATTTGATCTTCATAAAATTTATTTGTCACCAACAAATCTTTTCTCAAGAATCTTCACACACTTCTTTGTAATAATTGCATTCTCAACTTGAAGCCCTAATGGAACATGTTTCCTTCATCATGGGTTTGTAAAGAAAGAACTCAAGAAACTTCCTCCAAAGTGGGAACAAATTTTATATTACCCTTGTGTGGGGGCATATTCTTCCTTTGGAATTCCTCGATGAAGTGAACATCTTTCAGAAGGATTCCTTGATGATGAATCGATTCGAGAGAGAAAACACCATCTTTTGAACAACACGTCCCTTCAGTGGACCCCTTTATATCTTGAAGGGTTCCTTAGGGACCCCCTTTGAAATTTTTTATCTTGAATGAATTATATGGAGTCTAGATTGGGGGAAGCTCAACTAGACCTAATACATATCTTTGCATCTAGCTTGGGGTAGCCTAACAAAACCTTTCTTTTAAACATTGTGTCCCTTAAGTGGACCTCTCTTCCTTTTGAAGGGTTCCCAAGGGATCCCTTTGAAAATTTTATAATTTTTCGATGGTTTGTGTGACTATCCTCTTAATTTCCTATGTGGATGCTTCTTGACATGTTCTATCTGTGGGTAAACATGTCACTTGACGAATGCGCCCGTCAAGCACTTTTTGAATCTATGGAGTCTCCTTTTCCTGAGCCTCCTTCATGCAAGAGATCTTGCGAGACACCTTCCTTGCAAGTCTGTAGGACTATAAGGTGCTTACTTCTTGGGGATTCCTTCATGAGAGAGACATTTTTGGTTACCTCCTTACAGTTCTGCGCGCTTGTAAGGTGCTTTCTTTCTTCAGCTTCATAGTTCTGCAGAGCTATGAAGTCCCTTTCTTGTCCTGCACTCTCAGGTTCGTCTGATCACAGTCTACTTCCTCAATGGTTCAAGTATACATTTATAACCCTACTATTTATTCGATCTACTTTACCAAATCACTCATTAGTATTTGTGCTCACTAAAGTGGGGGGAAAATGTATAGGAGTGAACTTGCACCCCTTACATAAATTCCCTTTTTACACACCCTCACCTTAGAAAACCAAATCTGAAGGCAAAATTCCACATAATCCCACTACCTTCATTCCACTTGGCTTATATTTTGTGTTTCAATAGAGGAATACCTTTCAGGGATGACCGTGTAGTGCGTAAACGTCTGTGTGGCACACTTATGTCCCTAGTAGATTCTCGTGTCGGTTGCCTATGGAGGTGTTACACTTCCCATTGGAAGTTGATTTGTAGCACCCTCTTCGATGAACCAAATTGAATATGGTTTTTTTCCTTCATCTCTACTTAAAATTCATGCCTTCTTCATTCATTAAATATCTCTTAGCAGTTGGGACCTCTTCACAAGCTCTAAGCATTCAATCCATCACTTTCAAACAACATTTTTGTACTCCATAGCAGCAAAATTGACACTCCGTCAACCTTGTAGAGTGCATGTGAAACAAACACCATTGTACCAAAGGCTTGAGTCCTTTCATTTTCTTCTCCATTGGCTAGTGAGCTCTTGGTGGAGGTGGTAAGATTTCTACTACTCTCTATAATTTTGTTGAGTAGAATAACACTATTCTATAGTGATTTTGTGCTCTTTGCTTCATTTCTTTCTTTATCATATTTTTCTCCATTATCATTATCTTGGTTTTTTGTGGAGGTGGAAATAGCAAAATGAGGGTTTGATTGAGGTAGACCCCTATACAGCCCCCTAATAATTTCCCCATCTTTTATGTGTAGGTGTAAGTATTCTTGGAGCTAGCTAGTGAACAAACACCTTTGTAAGATCATTATTACTATATTCTCTCTCCTATATTTACTTTATCATATTCATAAATATCTTGTCTATTTCATAGTTTCATTTTGGCCCTTCAAAAATAACTAGCTACGTTGTCAGTTTGTTTTCATGTGTTCAATCGAGTCTCTTTAGTCCTCTATTCATATGAATGCCAGCACACCTAAGAGACTCTAGAGTGCATTGCACTATCATCCCAAAGCCATGCTTTCATCCTTGGTTAGAGAGCTCCCATATACACAACGTTGACCCCGAAAACTGACTCGCCTAGCCCCATTTCAAGTCTTGGGTCTGTAGAGTGATTGAAGGACCTTATAGTCCTCATCATTCTCGTCCCACATTTCCTAACTCTCCCTTAAGCTAAGGTAAGTTAGGGCAGCCTTCTGCTCTCGACCCTTTGTGACCTGGGGCCTTGAAATGATCGATCCCCCTCTCTTATAGTTATTATGAGACTTTTTTAATGAATGTAGCTCTCACAGTAATTTTTTTGAAAAATATAGATTTATTATATTTATTTATTTTTTATTTATTTTCCACCAAACATAGGTTTGTATAGAAATGTATATTTTCTATAGATTATATTTTTAACATGCATGAAAAAATAATAAATACTTTAAAAAAAAATAACATGTCTCTTTGTATTGATTTATTTCTTTCAACAACAATACAAATTAATTATATACAAAAAGAGCTATGTACTACTATAAAATATATTTATAAATTATAATTACTTTTAATTCATAAATAATAGTAAATTAAATATATATAAAAAATTAAAAATATATTTATACCCTAGATATCAATGTTAATGATTCATTTTTAAGATACTATATTAAAAAAAATCTACATCATTTTATTCAATATACAAAAATATTACCCATTAAAAAATAGTAAAAACAATAATAAACACATGCTTTAAATATTAATAAAATGATAAAATCTATATTTTAATTTTAAAAATAAAAATAGAATCATCAAATAAATTTTATTTTAAATCATTAGTTTACAATATCTTCAAATTCATGATAGTTTTCTTGTGTAAAAATGGCTTATTTTTATGGTCACTAAGACTAGAAAATGAGGAACACTATTGCACTTCCATTGATCATCATATCATCTCTCATTTTTGTATTATAGCATATATATCATTATGTTAATGTTCGAGGTCAAAAGGATAATTATGACATTTACATGCCTATCTAGTGTGCCTTATCCCTTGTTCAAAATTGTTAATAGATCCAAGAACTTGCATAAGGACCTCCCACATTAAATATTTCTCTTTTTTAATTTTTATTATGCTTATGATGGAGTATATTTTCAATATGCCTTTGATAAATGAATAAATCTTATATTTTTCATATTAAATGATGATGATGTAATTGAAATATTAGTATAGAAAAGTCAATTATCTATTGGTTGGTTGATTAAACTATATTTTAAGTTATTGTTATGTATTTGGTAGATGCATATAATTTTCAAATTGACGATACAAGCTGCAACTAAAATTATTTAGGTGATTAATTATATATGATCATAGTTTGTTTTCAGCCTATCATGTACTCATCTAGACTAATTAGTGTCGTGTGAAACCTACATAACTTATATCCCTATTGATCATGATTTGAGTCCCCTACATGTTATAGAAATAAATGTGTGCAATTATGCACACATTTTATTAACTTGTCTTGTGTATTTTGATTGATATGTTAACAATTTTAAATATACTTGTAAATAGTAAAATTACTCATCTAATCATCGACCATCGATACCATCAATTATCTATTAGTAATTGATTATATTAATATTATCATTTTAATAATTATCCATTATCACCATTACTATTTAATATCATTTAATATCCAAAAAATATAATAATATCATTTTTCATTATTATTGTTTACTATAATCATTTTATTAAATAATTATTTATTTTTGTATTGCTTCTTTGTCAAGTCAAAATTTTGAATTTCCTCTACTCTCTAGTTTTTAAAAGAGATTCTCAGCTTTCCACCAATATAAATTATGTTTTACTTTGAATTTAATAAATTATTATTATTTATTTTCTATTTGAATTACGACTAACGTCTTGATTGATAGGCTAATTGGAAAACATCTATAGCTTTCAAACAATATCACATTTTTTGAATCTAAAAAATGCATCACATTCTATGCTTCGCATACTATAGGATTAAAAAAAATGAATTTCATGAAGTTTTGACCAAGGTGGTCAGACATACGAGTTTTTATATTTTTTAAAAGTTGTAATAAAAAATTCATAATTAATTATTTACTTAAAAAAATATTACAAACAAATATGCATCACATTGGGACATGAGTCATCTACTTATATCTGAAATATTACAAAAAAATATTATCATTTTATTGTGGTTAGGGTGGTCAGGTAGACACCTACTTCTTATTTTTCCCTTAAATTTAAGTACTACTACATTGAAGTTTCAATTTTTTACCAAATAGATTTATTTATTTTTAAATAAACCTAGTAGTTTAAAAACTACATTCAATTTTCTACAGATTTTGTTCTTACATATTTTTTAAATAATATAGATAACTTATTCAAATTTTTACATCAAGTTGCCTAACTCTGATTTTCTGAATTTTCATCGCCACTTAAGGACCTATTTTTTCCATGATGATCTTGCATATACCCGGAAGAAGTCTTAGACTAGGGACCTAAGGACTATGAAATAAGTTTTTTGTTTTAGATCTCAAAACAAGGATGCCTTGGGTGGCCTTATCTAGCAAAATCGAACCCAAATTTCAGTCACAAGTGCACACATGCCTGATCTGTTTATTTTAGGTTATTAAATTTGTCTGTCAAATTCCAAATTGTTTATATTTATATTAGAATACTACATTTTCATAATTATCTAGTTGCATCATTGCATTTATTATAATTACATTTTCAAACACACACTCCATCCACCCCCACAAAAAGAGAAACCCTGAGCAAGGATTGGTTGACTCACCTTTCAGGTTGTTAGTTAATCTCATGTTTGATTACCTCAATGTCATGCTTGGAAAGATAACTAATCATAAGTAATCCCTAGGGTTTCACTTTTCCAACATCACATAGATTATAATAAAACTTATGCTCTTGTTGCTAGATTGAAAATCATAACAATTGATTTGGCATTGGAAGCACAATTAAATAAAAATGTTAAATAGTTTCATGAATTAAGAAGTACTAATAAAATAACTATTAGATTACAAAGTTGTAAGAAAAAATTAAAAAAAATATAAGTTAATCAAAAAAATTGTATAGACTCGAGCAAGGATCAATATCTTGGTACAAAAAATAAATGGGTAGTTTTCAAAAAATGGCTTCAATTAAAATGAAATAAAATCCATAGTTTATGTCAAATTGAAAGGTTTTAATGATTTTATTATTATGTGTTTATATATTGATTGTTTTATTTATATAGGAAATACAAATGTTGATACATTTACTTTATGCCAAAGGCATAGTTTTTCATTAGTAGATAGTTAATGGTTTTATTCGAGGTTAGAAGTTAGCTAGAGAATTCGATTCAATACCTCATCTTCAATTTGTGAATGACACTGGATTGATTGAAGTTGCTAAGATTCAAAAGGCTATCGATTTTTTACCTACCTTGGATATGTATTTTCCATCTTTGGGCCAATAGATCAATGAAGATAAGTTAAATGTATTTTTATTTTATACTTCTTTAGCCATTCTATAGAGAATTTCTCTTATTTTAAGATTCAAAATAAGACAATTTTCTTTGGGTTATCATGGTATTCATCTATCAAATGGATCTCTTAATCATCTTAAAAGGAAGAATATTATTGATAGATTAAGGATTTTGCTCAATCACTAGACTTTTCATTGGTTACATTTTGTTGGTCATCTTACCCTCTTGAAGTATATTTTGTAGGTTATTTGTATCTTTAATTTTTTGGTTCTTTCAGGTCCTAAAAAATTGTTAGATTTTGATTCCTTTTTTAAGAATTTTATGTTGGTAAGGAATTCAAACACTCAAAAATTAAAATTTGATCTATTGCAATAGGAATTGCCAAACTAAACAAAATGGTGGTCTCAATTTTGGACATTAATACATTAATAGACAAGATGTAGCTACCAAAATTTATTAGAGATTGTGTATGTAGTAGAATTAGTCATGAAAAAAAATTAACTATAAATAATTACATTGGATTCTTGTTAACAAGGTTTCAAGAATTGATATAACTAGAAAAGGTTATATGGTCTAGAATACCATTAAGAGGGGTATCTCTCTTGTCAATCAAGGCCTTTTCTAGATTATTAATTTATGTGGTCCCCCTCATTTTTGGACTAATTCATGGGATCATCATTACCCTATTCTTTCTTCCTCCCCTTTTCTCCACTTTTGGAGTAATATCTTCATGGATGCTATTTGGTATAAAGTTTATATTTTTAAAGATTCGTATATCTTTCACTAGAAAGTTATTAGTAATTAGCTTATGGGACGAGATCTAGAATCTCATGCTAACCTTGCACCTATCCTACCTGATTGAACTTCATATTATTTAAAAGAAGATGATGTTTTGCCTTGGAGCTATGATCCTACATAGATATATTTTGTTTATAATAGATATCAATTAATAGAAGAGGAAAAAAATGGATGTGAAGAATTTATTTGGTAGAAAAGATCTAGAATAAATTTTATTTTCTCAAGTGTAAGTTCCTTAGGTTTTTTGTGAAAATAAATGTCTTACTTCAAATAATATTAAAAAAAAGGATTTCTAGGCTCTTCTAAGTGTGTTTTATGTAGGGTCAATGAGGAACAATGTGTCATATCATTTCTTCAAGTACCCCTTTTTCTGAGGTTGTTTGGAGGCAATGGTCGCATATTTAGAATTGACACCTTATTCATGTTACTTCTTTGTTTGATTTTTAGGTTAGTTTTGATGTAACATTTTGGTCCGATTATATAACTGCTCGTGTTGCTAGTACTACATAGCAATAACGCTGGAGAGAATTTCGAGATTTCCCACTGATGATCTTCTATTTTTCTGAGGGAGTCCCCCAATGCCTGGCTCAATTCCTTTAATACTCTGAGATTTGTTTTTGTCAGTGGTTGCTCTCTTAAAGGATTTATAAAGCATGTTTTGTAGGGAATAAATCTTTCGTACAGATTTCTACTCCTCGCTGTCATCAGATTGAAAGAGAGACCTGCATGCGCACAATAACCATCGAAGATCTGATAGAGAGATTCATTACAAAATCGAAAGTATAATTTATGGCAAGCGGTGCATTATTCAGGGGCACCTCTGACTTTCAGTTGCATCCATCTATTCATGTGGTAAATATCTTAATTTCAGATATATGAAGTATGTTTCGTCGCTCAACTATTTATGTTTATTACGTTTAGTAACCGATTGGCATTTAGTGTATGCGTAAATGGCTCTTCATTTTAATTTGGCCATTCGAAGGAGTTGCCCAAAACATTTACGACACTACGACTTTGAAAATCAATACTAGCATTAATGGATCCCATGGGTGGCCCTACCTTGTTTTGTCACCTGGAAAGGTTAGATATCCATATCGTTTGGCTTGATGTCCATTATTCCTTTCGACACTGCTTTAGATGATAATGGAGCTTTTATTTATCTAAAGAAAGAGATGGCGTAATGGAATTTAATGGCATTTCGTGTAGTGAATAACGGGTTCAGTTGTAAGCAAGGATTACTGAGTTTGAATTTTATTCAATTTTTTCAAATATGAAAAAATAAATTGTAATTTGTTTCATTTTAGATTTTACTTAGATTTGATTTTAATTATCTCGAGAGGTGTTCCACTACAATCGCATTCTATGTGTATATCAAAACGTATGACGGTACATTCTCGGCGTAATAAAAAACTCTTCACCGTAAAGGTTGTACCTGGCCCCATCATCAGCAGAAATGTCGGATTATGAAAATTGTTTCAATGGCTCATTCTCTTGACATGCAGAAAGAATTTGGGTCTTTCTTCATGCTTGGAAAGACGTTGCTTTGTTCCTACGCTCCGTGTTATGCCATTTCTCATCATTGTGTTTTTGTCTTTTCATCTCTCTGAGACGTGGTTTACTATTTCAGGCTATTTCCACTGCATCATACCCATTCCAAAATAAATAGGTGAAGACGTCATGACAAGCTGCTACCACATCCCACACGCGGGCGATGTCGAAGGATTGCAATGCACAGGCGATGGCATAGACGTGTGCACACCAGAGAGGTTTATGAAGTGGTGACCCGACAACGTGGAAGGCTTTCCTGACCCAAGAGTAGTGCAATGTGTATATGTGGTTTTGAAGGAGCAAATTGCAATTGATAGCGTGAATGTAGAGGATAATTCATATGCTACCCAAACTGGAAAAAATCCTACAAAATCAAGATATAGAAAATTGAAGACAAAGAGTCTATTTAGCACCTCATTTCATTATGTGGCTATGTTTTAGATATCACTGTGGTCGTCTTTGATGAATTTCCTAACTAGTTAAATTATTGGCCTCTATAGGAGCAATTTTTGTTTATTGAAACGTAAGCCTTGTGTGGAGGTTGAAATTGAGCACACTACCACCATGAAGCTTCATGATGAGGGTGTTTTATGATGTTTTCGAAATCTAGAAAATGAAACGGTATTCCACTTTTTGTTTTCTATTTTCAGTTTTGAAATCCTATAATATCTATTCATGAGATGCGTTGCAAAATACTATGAACATTATCAAACGTTGTTGAAGCCAAATTCATTTTCAAAATTGTGTTCAACAAAGCCTAAGCTTTTTCTTTCGCTTATGCTTCTTTGACCTTTAATAAACTACTAATTGCAGTAAACATTGTTTGTAAGGAAATACGATAGTTGAAGGGCTGCTATTTGCGAGATTGGAAGAGATGATCACCGCCTAACTTCCGTTGCCTGAACAAAATTAAGGTTAATATTGATGGAGGAAGTTTGAAGAAATTAAGGCTCAATGACGATGGAGCAGGGTTGAAGAAATAAAGCCAAAAGATGACGGAGGAGGGATGATGAAATTTAAGCAGCTTGAGGATGGAGGAGTGTTGAAGAAATTTAAGTTGGATGAAAATGGCATGGGCTTTAGGAAGTTGAAGCCTCATGACAATGGAGAAGGCTACAATAAATTTGAGTCTAATGATAAACGTTAGAGAAGGAATCATTAAATTTGAGCATAATGAAAATGGAAAATGCATCAAAAAAAAATTGAGCCAAGTGATGATGGAGAAAGTGCAAATAAAAGAGCCACAAATAATCCTTCTTTGTTTTATAATTGAGATCCCTTGAAGAAGAAGATGAAGAAAGACAATGTGGAGGAATACACATTCCCTCAAGACAGTGAGAGGAAGATGTTGGCAAGCCATGAGCCCCTCAAGCGGAAGAGGGGTTTTATAGGTGAAGTGCACACATCTTTTAGAAATGTGCATAGAATCCAAAAAAATACATTTTTCAGAATTTGTGTAATTATAGAGAGGATAAATAAGTGAAAAATTGTAAGTGGTTGATTGAGATGTTGAAGTTTTGATCAGATGCAATAAGTGAGCTCATTTTGTTCTTTACAATAGCTATATGTTTATTGATATGTATTAATTTGCATAGCCTTTTAATTGTTGATGTATACACCTAAAAATGGTCTGGCTATTCTAATTAATTAAATACAATTTATTTGATTAATTACCTTTAATTTTATCTACTATTAAATATTTATTTAAATAATTCACATTCTAATTCTTTTATTCTTCAATTTTAATTAAATATACAACTTCAATAGTTTGTGTTATTTAATTATCACATCATTCAATCTTAAATAATTAAACAAGGTTAAATAATTTGTTGTTTAATTATTATATCCCTTATATATTTATTTAATAAACAAATTCTATAATTTTTTTAATTAAATTATTTATTCCCCTTCTGCTAATTTAAATAAATCAAAATATTTAAATAAAGGCATAAAGGTAAATTTATTCTATTCACCCACCTACCAAATTAGATATTATATGTCTAATTTATGTCTAATTTAATTCAACTGGTATTCACAAGAAGCTGTGAGACAAATTGGAAACAAAATTGAATCAATCTCTCAAATCTTCTTCATTTGATCATTCCTATCATCTTTCCTGATGTTTTCATGGGGACAAACCATTCGCATGTTCAGCTCAAACTTCTTCATCTCTCACCATTCAATCCTCTAGATCAAATCCAAGCCTTTATCGTTTTTCCCCTATGCAAATGTGCTATTGGGAAATCTATAAATACAACATCATTCAACAAGAAATGGATTCCATCTTTATGCAAGCTTACTCTACAGAAATAGAGCAATAGAGAAATCAAAAAATTAAGCATATAGCATATAAAATCCTATATAATCATTTAGAATCATAATCATGGATGCATCATAGTTTCATGTCAATTTAGATCACAATAGCTTCTTTTTATCACATAGATATCATAGTACACGATTAGTTTCTTGCATTTAGCATCATTCCATTCTCTAGATTGGCATTTTAACAGTCATCAATGCTTATCAAATCTGAGAGCCCTCGGTAATTTATTAGCTCTTTGGAGATAGGAAACAATGAGACGCTTTCAAGTTTTGTATTTTTTTAATTTAGTGAATTTCTAATTAAATCTTGATATAATGTTTCATTAAGAAGTGTTTCTAGTTAGTTTACTTATTTACTTATTCACACTTACCATTTGGCACCTACAATCATTATATAAAATACAAATCATCATGCATCATACATCATACATCAATACATCATCATTAAAAAGAACATCATAAATCATAGCATATCATATGATTAGTAAATACATCTGTAACACATAGATAATTATAATATAAAAATCATCACATGGCATATAGAGCATAGAAAATAAATGCATCCATCATAGAATCATAATAGAACACATCATAGATCGATAAAAGTCTATTTCATATCATATAGATCATATACATCATCAATGTCAACTATACAATGAAGTCTGAAATAAAAGAGATACAACATCAAAACTGGCTAAACCAATGTTTACATCATGTCTCAAATCTATCACAAATAACATCAGACAACTAGGATCTGCTACTTCCAGACGGTGCAGGCATTTCGGGACCAATACCTGCTCCATTAGATGGAATACTACCTCCTCCACCAGATGGACCAGGACCTCTTGGATATCTACATGGCAGTTGTGTCACACCCTCACTGACAATCCAAGAATGGGTCTTACCTGACCGCGAGGGAGCATAAGTGACTCTCCGCTCAATAGGGATGACATCATGGTATCTACCCCTGTAAAAATTTTCCTCTTGGCCCACACAAAGAACCTCCCTCATATAGTCACCAACAATGGTACCATCGGCTATTTGTTGAAATCTCTTGGCAATCTCTTGTACCTAATCTACAATCTTCCTGGCACTATCTCACTTCACTATCAATGTGGCAATCTGCATCTGTGTAGTTTCCAACTATCCTTGTACTTGTGTCATAGCCTATGCATGAGCCTAGACCTGAGTCTAAATATGTGCCTAGGTCTACACCAACAACCCCTATGTCTGAGCCAACTAACCCTATAACTTTTGTATTTGAACCTATAAGCTGGAAATCTCTATCTTGGTTGTAGATGATATGACCATTGCTTGCCTCTTATTAGGAACACTAGTAGATGGACCGGTGCTACCTACAACAACCCCTCATCACTTCTCTCATCATCACTATCTTCCTCTCCACTACTCTCATCACCACTACCCTCCTCCTCACCAACATCCTCCTCCTCACTGACATTGTCCCCTGCCTCAAGATTAACATCCTCCTCTCAACTTTGTCACTGACTAGGTGCAACAACAACCTCCTCCTCTATGAGTAATGGTGTTGGCTCATCAGGTATAGTAATTCATGAGCATGGATGCAATGCAAGATATTGCGCATACTCTGTAGTCACTGGTGCCTTTTCAATATCATAGCACATGTCCCAGGCTAAAGGTTGTAGAGCACGATATCCCTCTACTATATTATCATATGATAGACATGGTCCCCAATCCAATGTATCACTTTGTCATCAGGAATAATGTACAACACCCTAGGGCATGCACTAAATGATCCCATACTATCTATAAATTCCCGGTAGTACAAATCTCTTTAATACGAAGAGGGTCCTTGCAATCAAGTACATAGAATCACACAGATAACCCAACTCTACATCATCCTCGTCCCAATTCTCATAATCCATATATGGAGGCCATGTCACAGCCTCTACGTCATCCAATACATGCCTCCAATGCTCCAACTTATCCATCCTAGATTGGATAGGTTGACCTGTGTATCTGAAAACATATGTCCCGGTGGCAAGTTTATCTCATACTGGTAGTGGTCGCGTGACAAAAATATGCTCCCATGACCAGACCTAAATTAAAGTGGTTCCCAATGATAAGCTACACCCTCTCAAATATACAACTGAATGTAAATCATGATACAGATGTACCAACATGCACATCCCCCAAGCATATCTGGTCCCATGCATGACCATGCTCTCTAACATGTGGCCCCATCCAATGATAGTCCCTTTGACCTATGATCATGACAAAGGAACCCTACAATGAATCTTGCAAAAACTGAATGTAGGGTGGCATATGCATCCACCATTTCTCACCATGGGATCCACATCCCAACAATATGATCATCTTGAAAAACTCTATGAAGAGCATTTGTCCTACCAGCCTCCTACAAATAATATACTACAATCTCCCCAACAAACGGTATCTATAAATTCTGCCAGACATCCTTTGGGGTGACTATCATCTTGCTAGTCAGTAGGTGGAATGTGTTATGGTCATTATGCCACTACTCTACTAAGTTTTTCAAGAGACCTTGATTAATCCTAATCAGTTCTTGGTGTGAATTTTTATCAAAACTTGTGAGAAAGAATCATCAAACCTCACCTATCATGAGGAAATTATTTATCAATATTTGATTGTACCTCACCTATCATGAGATCAATTTATCAAATTAACATCGCCTATCATAAGGTTCTCACATTTGTAATTATTCCTCACCTATCATGAGTATAATTTTTGTCTATCAATCATCAGACCTAACTCATTATGAGGTTGAACACCATCAAGGTTATTCAGATCATCAAACCATATCAAAGAAAATGACTGACATGATCGGAATCGACAAAATCAAGGACAAATTTGAATTTTTCTACCAAATCTGACTTGGATGCGCTAAACCAGACATTCAAGGCACTAAAATATTAGAAGCACCATTTCATCAGTCAGAAGTGCTAGAATAGAATATCAAAGTGCCACATCATTCAAAGCACTATTTTAGGTGGTCAAAGCATCGAAATAGTAGCTCGAAGTGTTAAATCCTTCGAAGTGCTACAATTAGTTGTTAAAGCACTAATGTTTTTGATGTGCTAATCTATACTGTTGAAGCACTAATTTACCTAATCAAAGAGCTAGTTCTTAGAAGTGCTAAAATAGACCCTAGGAGTGCTACATCGGAGTGTTGAAGTGCTAAACTACCAAAAATATCAAAATACGAAAAATTACATGAAAAAAGAGAATGCACGAAACACGAGGAGGTTTATGGGTATGTATCAGAGGTCCATAAATGGTAGGGCATTGGTGGAATTGCGCATGCTCAAACCAGTAGGTGTGGTATAGAATCAATATTTTTCTCAAATTGCTCTCTATCACAAAGTTTTCAAAGCTCACATGTACAAATGCATTTGAAAATGACCTTTCTGACCTTTTATAGGTTATTTTAAAGGGATTTTTTATCGGATTTATTTATTTATTTCAAGAAAAATTAATTCCAATTCCTCTAGGGCCAAAATTTCTACATTTTTAATCAGGAGATAGATTATTTCACCAACGAATCACCATCAAATCTTTATCAAATCATTGAAAAATCATAAAAAAATTAAAAATTCTGAAAAATCCAAAAAAATCATAAATTTTTCTCCAGAGGGGGCATATATTCATCGGTCACCTAAAAATCAAATCTTTGGGGCATATTGAATTTTTTTTCATCGATACTAGCAGCAACAACACAAAATTTTATTTGAAGCAATGCGTAAACACATCACTTCAAAAAGAGGCAAAATGTATACACCTAAAAATGATCTAGATGTTATAATGAATTAAATACAATTTATTTGATTAATTGCCTTTAATTTCATCTACTATTAAATAAATAGAAATATTTATTTAAATAATTCACATTCTAATTCTTCTATTCTTCAATTTTACTTAAATATACAACTTCAATAGTTTGTGTTATTTAATTATCACATCATTCAATCTTAATTAATTAAACAAGGTTAAATACTTTGATTCTTCATTGTCATATCCCTTCTATATTTATTTAATAAACAAATTCTATAGTTTGTTTTATTAAATTATTAATTCCACTTTTTCTAATTTAAATAAATCAAAATATTTAAATAAAGGCATAAAGGTAAATTTTCTCTATTCAGCCACCTACCAAATTAGATATTATATGTCTAATTTATGTCTAATTTAATTTAACTGGTATTCATGGGAAGCTGAGGAGATAAATTGGAAACAAATTTGAATCAACCTCTCAAATCTTCTTCCAGTGATCCTTCCTATCATCTTGCCTGATGTTTTCATGGGGACAAACCATTCCCATGATCAGCTCAAACTTCTTCATCTCTCACAATTCAATCCTCCAAATCAAATCCAATCCTTCATTGTGTTTCCCCTATGAAAATGTGTTGTCAGGAAATCTATAAATACAACCTCATTTAGCAAGAAATGAATCCCATCTTTGTGCAAACTTACTCTGCAACAATAGAGCAATAGAGCAATCAAGAAATTAAGCATATAGAAAATAGAATCATATATCATCATTTAGAATCATAATCATGGATGCATCATAGTTTTACTATGGCTTCATCATCATAGTTTCATGACAATTTAGATCACAATAGCTTATTTCTATCACATAGATATCATAGTATGGGATTAGTTTCTTGCATTTAGCATCATTTCATTCTCTAGATTGGAATTTTAACAGTCATCAATGCTTACTAAATCAGAGAGCCCTTGGTGATTTAATAAATGTTTGGAGATAGGAAACAATGAGATGCTTTCAAGTTTTATGTTCTTTTAATTTAGTTAATTGTTCATTGAATCTTGATATATTGTTTCATTAAGAAGTGTTTCTAGTTATTTTACTTATTTACGTATTCACACCTACAATTTGGCACCCACCATGGGGCCCTAACCCCATATTTCAAAAAGAAATCTCTAAAATGTGTCGTACATGATTTTGGCATGTTCAATTTAGCCTGATCGAGAGATTTTTTGGCGCTTTCAACAAAAATTATAGCACTTCGGAGGAAAACTATAGTGCTTTTGAAGAAATTTTCAGTGCTTCTAAGGAGATAAACTATAGCGCTTCCACAGTCTATTTCAGCGCATCTTCCAGATGTTCCCAACAAAGTTGGCCACTATTCTTCAAGTTTGTATAGCACTTCGAATGCACTCAATGGTGCTTCTACCAAAAAATTTAGCACTTTTGATGAAAACTATAGCACATTTGATCTAAACTATAGTGCTTCTACCCTCTATTTTAGCGCTTCTGTAATTTCTTGTCTTGAATCGACGAGACCATGACCAAAATTTTATTTTGATGCATTTGGACTAAAAAGAATCAATCCTAGGGTAGTCACTTGGTTTAAAATATATCAATCCTAGGTTAGTCATCACACATTTTTTGTATCAATTAAAATTAAACATCATGATTTTGTGAAGAAAAATATTCACCTAGAATAGTACATCATCATTTTGGGCTTAAAAATTGAACATTGATTGTTGTACTTGTGTGGTGAATAGGTTTATGCTCTTCCCTTAACTGGGTGATCAAAACACTAGACTCATCCTTTATTTTCATGCAATTTATGTTTTTTTCAAATCCTTTAGAAGGCCTGCCATAGTGGCAAAAAGTACTCACCCTACTGGAACGACCTAAGTGGGAACACTTAAAGACAAGGATTCCAACCCACTCTAATCAAAAGAGAGTTGTTGATTAAATTACAACTCGATGGTAGTGTGCAAGATAACCATCATTAAATCCTTTGTTCTAAAGGTTGGGAGATCTCCTGAGGGAGTATATCATTTTCCACACCGCACGGAAAACCCTATCTATGAAACATAGTGTAGAATCCAACTGAGTCAGTAACCAAACATTGTAATACACATAGTGCAAGGGGAGGAAATAATTTTCCCCCAAGACACTCACCATTTAATTACCAAGGACCGTTTTCTCAAGGGATCGAGAAATCTAACCTTGAGTACGCACCTAGAAAAGACAAAAACATGGGCACCCTCTAGGGGGTGACACGGCTATGTGAGTCAACACAATTTTAAGATTTGGGTTGTTGAGTATAACGATGACCTTTTTACCTTAAGATTGAGTCTTTCTGAAGTTTATTTTTGTTAAACAAACTAGTGAAAATAGGACCATGCATGGTTCTTGGAACATACACCATTTATTTAGATTCTAGACTTAAAAACAATTGTTCTACAATTGCTTGTCATGTTCTCAAATCATTAAATCAAATAAATATCATCCAGAAGAACACAAAAGAGTCAAACATAACCAAATGATGAAATTTATAATTAGGGATTAGAAATACACAACATTTGTCAAGAAATCCTTCACAAAAAGAGTCAAACAACCAAAGAAACAAATCAGTTACAAGAAACTCTTGGAAAGAAGAAGATTTTTAAATCAAAATAGGAAAGTCTTGCTTCACCATAGAAATTTCATCCATAGGTTTCATGATTTTTCCAGAGGATATACTAATGATTATGCCTTAGAACCTTTGTATTCATGAGCCTATTTCCAAAGAAGAGCCATGTCACAAAAACATAATCATAGTTAGCCTATTCCCCAGTCTTTCATCCTGTAACCAATGATAGAATATTCCAATAGCCCCAATCAATTCTTACAATAAAGAAAACTTAGAAACATTAGGATTTTCATCATACATCAAAAAATTACTAGCGGAGATATCCTATAAAAATATTAAAAATCTTGAAAATCAATCTCTTCACAAGAAGGAAAATTGGACAACACTATGGAAACCCAAAGTAACACTTTTACACTTTGTTTTAGTGTTTCTGAGGTATTTTTTAGTGCTTATGTATCCAAAGTAGCACTTACACACTCTATTTTAGCACTTCTAAGGTCTGGTTTAGCACTTTTGCATCCATAATCATGCCTCTATAATCTATTTTAGTGCTTCCACACTTTGTTTTAATGCTTCTAAAATAGCACCTCTATAGTCTGTTTCAGCGTTTTTGCACTCTGCTTTTACCTTCCAAGGAGTAGAAAAATAGAGAGCTTCTAGACACATCTGTCAAAATTGTTGACATCTAAAACTTAGATTCTTTATTAGATAGAAACATCTTCTTTGTCTAGACAGTGTCTTAAACTAGAAACAAATAAGTTCTTACAAGTTAAAATTCTTTTCAACTTGAACCCAGATCTTGCAAACTATAAATTTTCCAAAAATCAAACCAAAATCTTGATTATTAGGTTAAGTTTCTTCATCGGGATATTATCATCCTACCATCACGAAACAAAATATAATAATTAGATTTTTATTAACCTAGTCTCATCAATAGGATATATCATCCTATTTGACTATGCTAAAATTCATTTGATAGTCATCCAAACATAGAAGATCAAAGTTTAGTGGGAAAAACAAACACTTGTATGCCAGTCTTGACAAGGTTACAAAGATAAAGACTCATAGAAAAAGAAATTGAAACATCAAAGACCATGGCTGAAGAAAATACTTGGAATAAGTTATACCAAAATGACAAGAATGAAATAACCCAAGAGGACATTCAAATAGAATAGAAGGATCCAAACTTCCATAAATTTATAGAAAATATCTTAGAACAAGATATGAAAAAATACCTCTGAATGTTAGTTGAATCAAGTGCAAAAATTCCAAAATATTTTGATGTCAATCGATTAAAAGAAACACCTAGAGTGAATGAAACTGAAACATCACAACACGCACAAAACCTAGATCAATTTGTTGCCCTAAAACATCAAATGAAAAAATTAAAACAATAACTTCAAGACATACAACAGGGAACCACGAAAATATACTCATTACAAGGAATTTGTCCTTATCCTTTCCATCCAAGTGTGGACATGATACCATTTCATAGACATTGTGAATTCCCAAAAATACAACAAAAACAATAGTAAAATAGATCCAATTTCAACCATGTGAGGGAGTTCAAAACCATGAGTTTAGAATTTGCACAATAGAGAACTTTTCTAATGAGATTGTTTCCAAGAAGCTTAGGAGGTCAATGTATGGAGTGGTTTTCTAAACTACAATCAAGAATTCAAACATTTGAAGAACTAGTCAATAGGTTTATCTCACAATTTTCATTTAATATCCAACATGAGGTAACAATAAAGGACCTTTACAACATGAAACAAAATAAAGGTGAGAAATTCATTTCATTTCTACAATTGTGGCAAAGGTTGTTTGGTAGGTATCTTAGATCCATACTTGAAGAAGAAAAAATGGAACTATTCATTGACAACCTAATTAATGAAATGAGCTATAGGCTAGAACTACAATGTCCACCTATATTTGAGAAAGTAATTAAAAATGGCCTCATTATTGAAAAGGACTTGGTAAAGAGAGGGGTGATAAAACATTTAAATGAAGGATCAAATAACTCAAATTCCTCCAATCACTATGGTAATAATGACAAGCCTAAGTTTTGGTAGAAGAATAGAAATACTAGAAATAATGATATCATAAATGAAACACAAAATGTGAAACTAGTTATTAATTTGATGGCTACTACTAAAAAGACAAATAAAAATAGTGACCAAAACATCAAACAAAGTGTCAATCAAAACAATAATTCAAACATTGGATAATCTAAACCACAAACATATCAAAAACCATCCAACCAATGACGATTCACACCATTTGGACAAACTCTTAAATAAAAAATGAGAGAACTTATTACAAACGGACTTATCACCTCACGTGAAGCAAGATTTTGGGATCCAAAAGTAAAACCACCTTGGTGGAATGACACAGACTATTGTAAATTTCATAATAATAAGGGAGACAAGACAAATTATTGCATGGAGTTAAAACATCTACTCCAAGATCTGATTGATAATAAAAAGGTATACATAGAAGGACATCAAACCAAAAACGATCATATTGTCTTTCAAGATCCTTTACCAAATTATGAAAAGGGGGAGTTTTCTTCTACAAATGGTAAAGGTAAAAGTGTTAACTACATTTATGATGGCACTATCTTTTTTATTTTTGAAGCTGAGAGTAATACTGTCACTAATAGTCAAATTGGTAACAAGGAAACCAATGATATTATTCCATTAGATCTGATCCCAAACATAGACACATCTGACAATCAAATAAATGTCTTAAAAATCAAGGAAAGACAAGACTACCAACCAGTTAATGTAATGAAAAGGTGTTAATCCAAGGTAATATTGAAAGGAGTTGCATCTAAAAACACCACTCCCCCACCAATTCAATACAACATTGTTGATCAACTACAAAAAATACCAGCACAAATATCAATATTAGAACTCCTTAAACTCTCACCATCCCATAAGGGAGTTTTAGAACAAGCTCTTGTGGCCACCACGGTACCCAACAATCTAGATGTTTGTTATTTTCAAGTTATGGTGGGACATTTGACCATGCCTCATTGTCTATCATTCTCTAAACAAGATGATGTATTACTTAATCATCATACTGCACTTCACATTGAAGTCCTAATCCACAAACTCCATGTTAAATGTGTCTTAATAGATGGTGGAGCTCGTTTAAACATTTTCAGTTTTAAATTGGTCTATGCACTAGGTTATTCTGATAATGCTATTGATGCCCAAAGGAAAATGACAATAAAATCCTATGATGAAGAAGAGAGATTGAGTTGCCTATTTAAGTAGGACCAATGGTGAAGAATATATCTTGCCAAGTACTAGAAAAAGAGCTAACATACAATATACTCTTGGGACGTCCATGGATACATGAAATGCAAGTAGTGCCTTCAACTTATCATCAGTGTTTAAAATTCTTTGTCAATGGACAAGAGGTGACTATATCAGCTGACTACAATAATCCCTAGCATTGTAACATGCTTAAAACATCTCAGGAAAATTTTGTGCCCCATAATAATGAAGCAAACATTTTTGGTTCATCTAACAGTGAAAAGCAACCAACAATTGTATCTAAATCAATTGAGAAAAAGATTCAACCAAAAGAAACAAGTGATGTTGATCCTACTATGGTAGATAATAAGGGTCCCCTAAATTCTCTATCACAAAAATTTCAAGAAAAGATTGAATTAACCGACAAAGGAATGGGACAATATTCCATTGGGAAATCACTGTCTTTCATAGTTGTTTCCATCCCCAAGGACATATGGAGAACTGACATCAAGAACACAACAACCATCACAAACTACCATAGTTCTAGATGAAAGATTTGTAATTTTTTTTACTATCGAAGACGAATCAGAAGACAATGCCATCCTCAGTTGGCTATACAAAGACAAAGAAGCCTCCACATCAGCAAACATCAACATAAAGATGGATTATTATGGGAAATGAAAATCTATCCTAGAGAAAATGGGTTAGGAGGGATAGGGACCTGTTGGAAAAAGGAAAGAAAGCATCATCGAACCCATTCAACCTCTCACATTTCAATCAAAGGAAAAAATGAGACTAGGTTATATAGGGGAATCAAAAGAAGAAATGACTCAGAAATTTGTTGAGAGAATCCTTCAAATGAGAGATGGTTCTGAAACAAATTCCAATGAGTGTGAATGGGATCTTTAATCTAATGTATCATACATGGAAATCCAAATTGATTTCATAAAGGAGTGTGCACCCAAACACGAGGAGGGACAAAGCTCGGGGACTAGACCACTTGTATGTGAATAAAAAAATATCGATGACTCAAGTGAGGATAGACAGACATCGAGTGAGCTAAATGATTTGGAGGAAAGTAATATCATAAACCTCGACATCCCTAATGACAAACTTGACACCATAACTATTCAAACCCTTACTATCATTGACCAAAGTCAATCTGATGACTTTTTTCCCTCAATACATCCTAAAATTATCAACTGGAAACCAATTGAACATATTAATGTACCCATCTTTGTGAATGATGACACTATCATAAAATTACTTTGTTGTGACAAACTTGACACGAGTTCTAATCATAAATCTCATAATGACACATTTAAACAAGAGGGTGTCAAATCTTCTAGTTGCAAAATTGAAAAACAGGAATAATGGATCTAATGGTGAAAACCATTCTGTGGCAACATTAGATCTCAAAAAAGTAAAAATAAAGAACGCATCAAACACTGAAAACCTCCTTGAGGCACTGAAATATGGGAGATTGACACCCTTTTGGAGCATTATCACGAGAGGTCATCATTACCAATGGAGACTACACAATCAATTAACATTGGTACAACAATAAAATAAAATATTTTGCATCTAGCAACATCTATGACTAAACAAGAAAGACTTGATTTTATCAATTTATTTGAAGAAAGAAGCATTAACTTTGGATGGTCATACTCTGATATGTTAGTTTTACATCCAATCTTCTAATGCATCATTTATCTCTACCTATTGGAATTAAACTTGTAAAATAAAAACTAAGGAAGATGCATCCACATATCGCCTTAATCGTAAAGGTTGAGCTGAAGAAGTTCTTAGATGCAGGATTCATCAAGTCTATCGATTATGTTGAATGGATATCAAATATTGTCCCTCTATCAAAGCTAGAAAATAGTATTAGAATATGTACAGATTTCAGAGATCTTAATAAGGCATGTCCCAAGGATGATTTACCCTTACCTAATGTCGATATCATTGTGGACTTAGCAGTAGCACATGCCATGTTATCAATAATGGATGGTTTCTCTGGCTACAACCAAATCAAGATAGCACCAGATGATCAGAAGAAAACTGCATTCACATGTCCATGGGGAAATTTTTGCTAGAACGTCATTCCCTTGAGGTTGAATAATGTAGGGGCAACATATCAACATGCAATGACCACAATATTTCATGACATGATGCATACCTTTATGGAGGATTACGTGGATGATATCTTAGAAAAGTCATATTCTAGAGAAGGACATCTAGATATCCTGGGAAAAATATTTACAAGGCTAGAGAAGTTCAATGTTAGACTAAATCCTAAGAAATGTGTCTTTGGGGTTACATCAACAAAACTCCTAGGATACATAGTGTTAGATATGGATATCGATGTGGATCCCGCAAAGGTTAAAGCAATAATGGAAATGTAGTTGTCAAAGAATATTAGTCAACTAAGGACTTTACAAGGCATGCTACAATCAATTAGGAGATGTATCTCCCAATTAGTAGATAAAAGTCATCCATTTAATCACTTGTTGCATAAAAATGTCTTGTTCAAATGGGATAAAGGGTGTGAAATTACCTTCAACCAAATAAAACAATATTTGATGTCACCACCTATTCTCATGCCACCTACAGTAGGAAAACCTTTACTACTATACATTGCAACAACAAACATTTCTGTAGGAGCACTATTGGCATAGGAAGATTATGAAGGGAACAAGCCATTTACTGCATCAGCAGGACTCTAAATGGCTATGAAATAAATTACATCTTCATCGAGAAATCTTGTTTAGCAGTGGTATTTTCTACCCAATAGTTGTGGCATTACATGTTGACTCACACAGTCAAGCTCATAGCAAATATTAACCCGTTAAAATATCTACTCAACAAGGTTTCTTTAACAGGAAGACTGGCCAAGTAGATCATTCTTTTAAGTGAATTTGATATCTAATATGTGGAAAGGAGAGCTATCAAAGTTCAAGTGATTTTCAAACAATTGGTTGAAGCTCCATTAACTGATGATTTTCCTATGACAATGGAGTTTCCTAATGCAGACATTCTTACTATAACAACACAACAATGGAGGCTTTATTTTCATGGGTCATACACACAAAGAGGATCTGGCATAAGAATATTGTTTGTCACACCTCAAGGAAACACCATCTCAAGGTCGTATAGACTCATGTTTCCATGTACCAATAATGTTGTTGAGTATGAGGCACTAATCATTGGCATCAAGGTAGCAATTGAATGGAAGGTAATAGAATTACAAGTGTATAGAGATTCACAATTAGTCATTTATCAAGTCAATGATGAATATCAGACAAAAGATGAGAAGTTAATTCCATATAAGAAACTGATTGGTGATCTCAAAAAGTACTTTGTGGACATCAAATTTGAGAAAATTCCAAGGGCAAAAAACAAAGCGACAAATTCTATGCTAACAATTGCTTCTCTTTTACGGTTGCCAAAAAATGTGGTTGTTATGAGTTTCTGGTAGAACAAGTGTCAAATCTTGCTTATGATAATCCTGAATCTCAAACCATATGCCATTTAGATGTCATTGAAAAATCCATCTATGGAAAGACCTATGCATACCTAAAAGACAACATCCTTCCTCTTGATCTTTCCAAAAATAAAAAACACAACTTCATCTACAAATCTGCTTGACATACCTTAATCACTGACATAATTTACCGTCGAGGTCTAGATGGTACTCTTCTCTGGTGTCTAGAACATAACGAATCTGAGATAGTCTTACATGAGGTTCATGAATTTATTTTTGGAACTCGTTCAAGTGGGATAACTCTAGAAAATAAAATCCTTCATTTGAGGTATCATTGGTCGAACATGGAGAAGGAGTCTTATTAGTTTGTTAAGAAATATTGGAAGTGTCAGATCCATAGTAATCTAATCCATGCACCAACTCAAGAATTACACCCATTCACATCAACATGGCCATTTTTCATTGGGGATTGGATCTGGTAGGAAAGATAAACCCATCTTCATAATGGGCACAAATTCATAATCACAACAACAAAGTACTTTATAAAATGGATAGAAGTGGTTCCTCTAGCAACAATCACTAGAAAGCATATCTCATCTTTATACTAAACTATATAATCTAATGGTATGGCATACCTCAGTCCATTATCACTGATAATGGACAACCATTTAAGAACCAGGAAATCTCAGAATTGTGTGAAAAAATTCATATCCAACATCATTTCTCAACACCGTACTATCCTTAGGGAAATGGATAGGCAAAGGCCTCCAACAAGACAATTCTGAAGATACTCGAGAAAATGGTTAATGATGTTGGACGTGATTGGCATGTTTAGCTAAATCCTGCATTATGGGCTTACAGAACCAGCATCAAAACACTAATAGGAGCTACACCATGTATGCCTTGGTATATGGATCAGAGGCCATACTGCCCATTGAATTGGGTATTTCATCACTCTATGTGTCACTAAAGGGAATTGTTTTAGATGAAGATTATAGAGTATCTAGGCTTCAAGAATTGGAACTCTTGGATGAACTTCATCAACAAGTTGTCAATCATTTGATGACATATCAATAAATAATTTACAAGAGCTATAATCACATGATAAAGCCTAGAGTTTTTCAGGTTGGTGACTTGGTCCTAAAGGAAAACCCTAGGAATCAACAGGACAGAGAAAAGAAAGGGAAGTTTGAAGCTAACTAGCTAGGTCCCTTTGTCATCATATTAATCTATAGATCAGAGCCTATCAACTGTCAACACCCAAAGAGGATTTGTTCGATGAACCTATCAACAACATCCATTTTAGAAGATTCTACACTTAAATCACCTAGTGCACAGTTCAAAGTCCTTAAAAGTTTTGTCTGGATAAAAACTTGGCAAACAGGCATCTAAGTGATTGGAAAATACAAAAAAAAAAAAAAAACTAAAAAAGTGCAAATTAAAACATGTGAAAACTTGGAAATAGGTGCTATTTTTTATTTTAAAGCCAACTTTTCCATCTATTAGATGCATGTCATGGTTGTTACCTTCACCATCATTATTTTGAATCCATTATCATATCATATCAAATGGTCATGTCTCACCCTAGCTTGGGGGCAACATTTGAACCTCATTTGGGGAAATAAATAGCGAGCTTAATCAAATGGACAAACAACAGGGAGACAAAACACAAAAAAAAAAATGATCCAAATGCAACCCAATTTTGAACATCAATCACCATTAGGAGCACATCAAACATCCATATCATATCAAAATCCAAAAATAGGTCAAAAATTAACTCAAAAAGTCAAAAACGGAGTCGTCCAGTCAAACTACGTAGTCTCTACATGTATAACGTAGGAAAGGCTAATCTTTGATCAGCCCCTGAGGCCCCTAGGGTAGGTCTTTAGGTTAGATTTGATCCAAAATCTCAGAAAATCACAAAAACATCGTAAAATCAGGATGGATGATCTAACCTGACTAAAGGTTTAAACACTTTAAGTAAAGGTTGGATATGTTGTACTTTTATTATTTTTTATCATTTCTTTGGAGAAACTCGATGATGTATTGAACTGGAGAAGCAAGGAAGGAGAATGATATTTTCATTTATCTGTAGTTTGTGAATTAATTATTTATTGTGTGAGTTTTCATGAGATGTGCTCTACAAATGTATCATTGATGACATTCAGAATTGACACACTAAAATAATTAATCCTTGTTAGTTTACACAAGAAATTCTTAGGTCATCTTGGTTTAATTATACCTAAATTCTTATGTTCGCTTGCAATATCAAAAATCATGAAAGTAGTACTTAGGTCGTCATTGGTCTAAAATATACCATTGATGCTTTTACTTACCTTCAACATTTCTAAAGCTTTATGATGATACAAATCACAAAAGTTATTTTAGAATGCCAATATTTTTGCATATAGCTGTGCATGATTAAATTAGATTGCATTCATAATAGTTTTTACATCTATAGAGTGTTTGTTACAAAAACTTGTGAAGGATTCAAATTGATGATTATATTTTCTCATAATAGATTGAGTATACTTGAGAAAAATTATAACCATGTAGTTTCATCATCATTTTCATTTTCATACATTAGAATAACATATCATTCATTTCATTTATCATAAATTTATTACATCATATCATTTTCATGCATCCATCAATCATTTCTCATATAACATATCATTCAACATTTCATTTATCATATATTTATTACATCATATCATTTTCATTCATCCATCAATCATTTCTCATATAACATATCATTTATCATAAATTTATCATAAATTTATTATATCATATTATTTTCATTCATCATATCATATTTTCCATATCACATAAAATTTCTAAAAGATATTTTTCTAAATAAATCATATCATTGCATTTCTAGCCAATCATCATTTTATTATCATACATCATTATCATCCATTTTATTATGTCATCTATTTACATTTACATCAACTTTAAAATGCACACATCTCATTTACATTGCATATCATAAATTATTTTAACCATTACATCTACATCCATGTATATATAAAATCATCATATAAAATACAAATCATCATGCATCATAAATCATACATCCATACATCATCATTAAAAATAACATCATATATCATAGCATATCATATGATCAATAAATATATCCATAACATGTAAATAATCATAATATAAAAATCATCACATGGCATATAGAACACAGAAAATAAGTGCATCCATCATAGAATCATAATAGAACACATCATAGATTGATAAAAGTCCGCTGCATATCATATAGATCATATACATCATCATTGTCAATTATACAATGAAGTCTGAAATAAAAGAGACACAACATCAACACTGGTTGAACCAAAGTGTACATCATGTATCAGATCTATCACAAATAACATCAGACAACTAGGATTTTCTACTACCAGATGATCCAGGCATCTCGGGACTAGTACCTCCTCTACTAGATGGACTAGTACCTCTTCCACTAGATGGATCAGTAACTCTTGGATCTTTGTGTGGCGGCTATGTCACACCCTCACTAACATTCCAGGAATGGGTCCTACCTGATCATGAGGGGGCATAAATGACTCTCCGCTCAGCAGGGAAGACATCATGGTATCTACCCCTATAAAAATATACCTCTCGGCCCACACAAATAACCTCCCTCATATAGTCGTGAACAATGGTACCATCAACTATCTGTTGTAATCTCTCGATAGTCTCATGTGCCTACTCTACAATCTCCCTAGCAATATCCTGCCCAACTGTCAATGTGGAAATCTGCATCTATGTAGCTACTAATTATCCCCGTACATGTGCCATAGCCTGTGCATGAGCCTGGACCTGAGTCTGCATCTACTCCTAGATCTGCACAAACAACTCCAATGTTTGAGCCAGTTGACCCTGTAACATTTGTATCTGAACCTGTAAGCTGGCAATCTATGTCTGTGTTGTAGATGATATAACCACTGCTTGCCTCTTACGAGTCACACTAGTAGATAGAACAATTCTACTTGCCACAACCCCTCTGCCAGTATCCCCTCTGTCATCTCCATCATCACTGCTCTCATCATCACTATCCTCCTCTCCACTACTCTCATCACCACTACCCTCCTCCTCATCAACATCCTCCTCCTCACCAACATCCTCCTCTACCTCAACATCAACATCCTCCTCCTCACCCACAACCTCCTATCGCCTCCGTCATTGACCAGGTGCAACAACAACCTCCTCCTTCATGGGTAATGGCGTTGGATCATTAGGTATAGTAATCCAAAAGCATGGATGCAATGCAAGATATTGCACATACTCTGCAGCCACTAGTACCTCTACAATATCATAGTGCATGTCCCAGGTTGAAGGTTGTAGAGCATGATATCCCTCTACTACATTATCATATGATAGACCTCCGTCATTGACCAGGTGCAACAACAACCTCCTCCTTCATGGGTAATGGCGTTGGATCATTAGGTATAGTAATCCAAAAGCATGGATGCAATGCAAGATATTGCACATACTCTGCAGTCACTAGTACCTCTACAATATCATAGTGCATGTCCCAGGTTGAAGGTTGTAGAGCATGATATCCCTCTACTACATTATCATATGATAGACCTCCGTCATTGACCAGGTGCAACAACAACCTCCTCCTTCATGGGTAATGGTTGGATCATTAGGTATAGTAATCCAAAAGCATGGATGCAATGCAAGATATTGCACATACTCTGCAGTCACTAGTACCTCTACAATATCATAGTGCATGTCCCAGGTTGAAGGTTGTAGAGCATGATATCCCTCTACTACATTATCATATGATAGACATGGTCCCTAATCGACTGTATCACTCTGTCATCAGGCATAATTGGAAACTCCTTGGGACATGCACTAAACAATACCATACTATCTATACAATCTTTGCAGAAAACATCTCTCTAATACAAAATAGGTCCTGCCAATCAAGTACATAGAAACACAAATAACCCAGCTCTACATCATCCTCATTCCAATTCTCACAATCTAGATATGGATTCCATCTCATAGCATCTAGGTCATACAATACATGCCTCCAATGCTCCAACTTTCCCATCCTAAACTAGGTAAGTTGACCTATGTATCTAAAAACATATGGCCTGGTGGCAATTATATCTCATACTTGCAGTCGTCGCATGATAGCAATATGCTCCTATGCCCAAACCTAAAGCAAAGTGGCTCCCGATGATAAGCTACATCCTCTTAGATATACAATTGAATGTAAATAATGATACAGATGTGTTAGGATGCACATCCCCCAATCATATCTATTCATGTGCACGACCATGCTCTCTAACACATGGCCCCATCCAACAAATAGTCCCTTTGACTTGCGATCAAGACAAAGCAACCCTCCAATGAATCCTACAATAACTAAAGGTAGGGTGGCATATGTGTCCACCCTCTCCCACCATGGGATCCACATCCAAACAATATGATCATCTTGAAAAAATTTACGAAGAGCATATGTCCCGCCCAACTCCTGTGAATCATATACTATGATCTCCCCAACAAAATGTATCCGTAAAATCCACCAAAAATCCTCTGGGGTGACTGTCATCTCGCCAGTGGGTAGGTGGAAGGTGTTGTGGTCATTATGCCACCACTCTGCTAATGTTGTGAGGAGACTCGATTAATCCTATTTTGGGGCATGTGAAGAAGTGAAGCTAGTCCACATCGAACAATGATTTGTGTCTCATCTAGTGTAAGCTGCGGTATCAAATCGAACATCCACAAAAAATTCTCTCATACCTGGAGGTTACCCAAATGCTCCTATCATCATGAAATACCCAAAATTAGTACACTTAGTCAAAACATCACATATCAATTATCCTATAAAATCTAATAAGCTCTTGGTGTGAATTTTCATCAAAACTCATGAGCAGGCATCATCAATCCCCACATATCATGAGGACATTATTTATCAATTTTTTATTGTACCTCACCTATCATGAGGTCAATTTATCAAATTAACCTCGCCTATCATTAGGTTCATCACATTTGTAATTATTCCTCACATATCATGAGGATAATTCTTGTATATCAAATCATATCAAACCAAACAACTGACATGATCAGAATCAACAAAATCAAGGACAAATTTGAAATTTTTTAACAAATCTAACTTGAATGTGCTAAAACATACATTCAAGGCACTAAAATATCAAAAGCACCATTTCATCAGTTAGAAGTGCTAGAACATACCATAAAAGTGCCACATCATTCAAAGCGCTAAATCCCTCAAAGTGTTGCAATTAGTTGTCAAAGTGCTAATTCTTAGAAGCACTAAAACAGACCCTATGAGCACTACACCGGAGTGTTAAAGCACTAAACTACAAAAAAATCAAAATATGAAAAATTAGACAAAATATAAGAATGCGCAAAACATGAATATTTTTATGGGTACGTACCAGAGGTCCATAAACGACAAGGCGTTGGTGGCATTGCACACGCTCGAACTGATGGGTGTGGTATGGAATCAACATTTTTCTCAAATTGGTCTCTCACAAATTTTTCAAAGCTCACATGTACAAATGCATTTCAAAATGACCTTTTTGACCTTTGATAGTTTATTTTAGAGGGTTTTTTGATGGGATTTATTTATTTATTGAAAGAAAAATTAATTCCAACTCCTCCAAGGTCAAAATTTCTAAATTTTTAATTGGGTATGTGCAGGATCATCATGGTTTAAATAGGCCCTTAAGTGGCAATAAAATTCAGAAAATCAGAGTTAGGAAACTTGAAGTAAAAATTTGAATAATTTATCTATATTATTTCAAAAATATGTAAGAATAGAATCTGTAGAAAATTGAATGTAGTTTCTAAACTACTAGGTTTATTTAAAAAAAAAAAATCTATTTGGTGCAAATTTGAGATTTCAATGTAGTAGTACTTAAATTTCAAGGAAAAAATAAGAAATAGGTGCCTCTCCGACCACCCTCACCACAATAAAATGATAATATTTTTTTATAAGATTTTAGATATAATTAGGGGACTCATGTCCCAATGTGATACATATTTTTTTGTTTTTTTTTTTCAAGTAAATAATTAATTATGATTTTTTATTAATTTTTTTAAAAAATATAGAAACTCATATGTCTAACCACCTTAACTTGGTCGAAACTTCATGAAATTCATTTTTTTTTTTAATCCAATAGTATGCAAAGCATGGAATGTGACACATGCTTCAGATTCAAAAAATGTGATACCGTTTGAAAGTTATAGATGTTTTTGAATCAGCCTATCAATCACAACTTTAGTTGTAATTCAAATAGAAAATGAATAATAATTATTTATTAAATTCAAATATAAGAATAATTAATATTGGTGGAAAGCTGAGAATGTCCTTTAAAAACCCTTTTCATTTCATCAATTTTGGGTAAAAAAAAAGTTGTCAGCCACATGGGCCATCATATCACATAGATATCGCCACTATTTGGCCCATCATGATCCTACACATACCCAATCGAGAGATAAATTATTTCACCAATGAATCATCATCAAATCTTTATCAAATCGTAAATTTTTGAAAAATTACGAAAAGTCCAAAAAAATCAAAAAAAATATAAATTTATCTCCTAAGGGGGTATATATTCATCAATCAATTAAAAAATCAAATGTGTGGTGCAATACTGAATCTTTTTCGTCGATACTAGTAGCAGCGACACAAAATTTTCTCTGAAGCAATGCATAAACACATCACTTCAAAGAGGGGAAAAATGTATACACCTAAAAATCGTCTGGATATTCTAATTAATTAAATAGGATTTATTTGATTAATTATCTT
The DNA here is from genome assembly GCA_007115665.2 of Sequoiadendron giganteum. Taxonomy (NCBI): domain Eukaryota; kingdom Viridiplantae; phylum Streptophyta; class Pinopsida; order Cupressales; family Cupressaceae; genus Sequoiadendron; species Sequoiadendron giganteum. Next base: position 152,476,492 of record CM021109.1, on the reverse strand, counting down.
TAATTTCATCTACTATTAAATAAATAGAAATATTTATTTAAATAATTCACATTCTAATTCTTCTATTCTTCAATTTTAATTAAATATACAACTTCAATAGTTTGTGTTATTTAATTATCACATCATTTAATCTTAATTAATTAAACAAGGTTAAATAATTTTTTGTTTAATTATCATATCCCTTCTATATTTCTTTAATAAACAAATTCTATATTTTTTTTTATTAAATTATTTATTCCCCTTTTTCTAATTTAAATAAATCAAAATATTTAAATAAAGGCATAAAGGTAAATTTCCTCTATTCACCCACCTACCAAATTATATATTATATGTCTAATTTATGTCCAATTTAATTCAACTGGTATTCACAGGAAGCTATGGAGACAAATTGGAAACAAATTTGAATCAATCTCTCAAATATTCTTCCTTTGATCCTTCCTATCATCTTTCCTGATGTTTTCATGGGGATGAACCATTCCCATGATCAGCTCAAACTTCTTCATCTCTCACTATTGAATACTCTAGATCAAATCCAAGCCTTTGTCGTGTTGCCCCTGTGCAAATGTGCTACTGGGAAATCTATAAATACAACATCATTCACCAAGAAACGGATCCCATCTTTGTGCAAACTTACTCTACAACAATAGATAAATAGAGAAATCAAGAAATTAAGCATATAGCATATAGAATCACATATCATCATTTAGAATCATAATCATGGATGCATCATAGTTTTACTATGGCTTCATCATCATATTTTCATGTCAATTTAGATCACAATAAATTATTTTTATCACATATATATCAGAGTACAAGATTAGTTTCTTGCATTTAGCATCATTCCATTCTTTAGATTGTCATTTTAACAATCATCAGTGCTTACCGAATCTGAGAGCCCTCAGTGATTTAATAAATTCTTGGAGATAGGAAACAATGAGACGCTTTCAATTTTTTTATTCTTTTAATTTAGTTAATTGTTGTTTGAATCTTGATATAATGTTTCATTAATAAGTGTTTCTAGTTAGTTTACTTATTTACTTATTCACACTTACAGTTGGGTTAGTTGATATTTACATGTATGTTGTTGGCTTGGATTTGCATCTTGAAATTTGTCATCTACAAACAATTTGTTTCATTTTTCACGTGCATTATGTGAAAGAATGAGGCGAGTTTTTTGGTTCTGAGCATTACAATGTTCTATGATTCTCTCCATTAAAAAAGTGCCCGTACAATTTCCTTTGGCTCTCAACCTAGGAATTAACAAGTGAAGGTATAAAATGTAACATATAACCATACATATAGTTCACAAGATTCAAAAAGTACATGGATACATAACAGAAAACAAAAATGTGGCTCCCATTATTGATTATTTTTTATGTTACAATGGAATGCATCCCCTATGGAATTTCCCAGATACCTTTCGAAATATATTACTCGCAACAATCCATGTACTAAAAAAAAAATCTCTTGACATTATTTATATAGATTATTAGAAGATAGATAAACTACTTGTATAAACTCTTGTATTTTAATATAAGGTATTTGGGCATACAAACCTTTAGAATTTCAATTGCATCATCCTTAACCACCATCTTCTCTGAAGGGCCAAGGAATTTTTGTATTGATTTATTTACAAGAGTAGAAGAACAAATAAAATGGTTAAAATCTTATTGTATGCTTGATTCAAGAGATTTTTTATTTTTATTATATTTTAAATTATACCTAAAATTTGTTGTGTTTGGTAGACTTTAGTTATTTTTTAAAATACAAAATTATATCTAAATTATTGTAAAAATTTTATAGAAAATATTTTTTTTTCTTTTTGTTGTTGTTGGGTATATCACTACAACAAATCCCTCTGATTAGCTACCTTTTTTGCTTTATTTTTTGCTTCCACCCACTATTTTAATATATTTTTCTCCATTTTTTTGAAAAAGTCAACGCTATTTATTGGGATGGTGTTATTTTTGGCAATTTTTGTGCCGATCAAAACAAGTAGGCACAAAATTAGGTAAATTGGTGCCTATATTAGCGCCTAAATGAGAACCCAAATTAGCACCCAAATTAGCACCTAAATTAGCACCTACATTAGTGCCTAATTTAACGCCTAATTTAGCACTTGTTTTAGAACCTACTTTAGCACCTAATTTAGCACCTAATTGAGTGCCTAATTTTTTTGATCTAGCAAGGATTAAGGGTTAAGGGATTATGGATTGTGCAACCCTCAAAATTTTCCTTGTTCCACTATTTCCTTGGTCATACATGTAATTGCTCATAACTTGCTGCCACAAAGGTTTAGGTTTTATATCTATTATCCACACTTGCAACCTTTTATTATCTATGGTGTTAAATCACTTGTAATATCTTGTTGACCTTTTATTTTTGGTTACCAATTGAGTTAGTAACATATTATGACATTTATTCTCATTGTTCAATTGACCCAATGCCTAGGTTACCTGTCTCACATATCTTTGGTCAGTTCATGATTTATTTGCTAGGTCAAGGAACCTTTTGATATAAATTTTTCTATGATATGTCATTCCTAGGAGTCCCCTCTAAAAACAACATATGCCCACATCTGTTTAAAATCACTTACTTATCACCACTAGTGGTCTATCACTCATCATTTGTATGCTTTAAATTTCCCATGTCCAAGGAGCGATGAGCTATATACTATTCTCCTATCTATTTGGTGTCCATCTCTCATTGTGTGTTGTATCATCACCACCGAGAGGCTACTACCAATGAGTGATACGATTATGTTTTTAACTTATCATTGGCAATCAAAACTATTGTCGATTGCTTCATGCTTCACTAAATGGAACCCGCAATCGTCGATTGGTGGAGTACCTCCCCATCAAATGAGATTGGGGCATCACGAGTTGACTCCACAAGGTAGAATGTGAACATGCAATCGACGATGCGATTAGGTTCATCACTCAGATTCGTTCATGATCAAGATCAAAAATTGATATCTCATCATTGGCTTCATTTCCATCACTTGATGAGATCCCTAAGAAAAAACTAAAGAGGTGATGGTCGATGCTCATAGAATTTAGAGGGGTGTATGTGGCAGCTCCATGGTTCATCGCTCAGTTTCACATCATCATTTCAAAATCAAGGGTTCAGATTCAATCAGGAACGACCAAATTGAAGACTAATCGATTTCACTCACATAAGCTTTCTTGTGCCATTAAGGAAGACTTTACTTAGCCAGATTGCTATAAAAAGGATAAGTTAGTGAATTTTCTCTCATTCTAACATATTTGGAGCTAAAGGAGACATTTGAATGATGAGAGTCAAAGAATGGAAGAATTATAGAAGAATTCTTGGGTAAGCCATCATCGAATCCTATACATTTTCTCTTTCCTTTGTAAGAATTGGCACAATATATCAAAATGTCTAAATTGTCTTCAAGGGGTAGACTAGGGTTTTGTATTCTCTTGACTACTATGAATTTCAAACTTAATTGGGGTAGAATTGTGCTTGAATTTACATTTTTAGGCATATAATCTCAATTTCCCATCCCAAGTAAACTCCAACCTAAAAAAACCTAGCCTAAGTAAAATAAGTCATCCCGATGAGTCATCTATTTCAAATTCCACACCCAAAAGGAAGAATAAAAATGTTTCCAGTGATACACCACAAATATCTAAAACTACATAGCTGAAAAAGATGCAACCAAAGAAGTATATCCATTTCATGGATAATTTTTAGCCTCCAAAGGTCAAGGCTAGTGGAAAGAAGGCTACTGAAGAGGGAATATTGACCATAAATTTTAAGGATCTTGTTGTTGGAATTGGTGATATAGTTGTACCAAAGCCTGGATGAGACTTGTTTTTATACACTTTTAGAAGGAGAGATGTTGCACATCTTGGCTGGAACATGTGGGGCTATGATTTGTGAAAACTAGTTGTCCCAAACATTTTTGTGTAGGTGGATTTGATGATGCAACTTGCAGATAGGTATGATTAGTTTAACAAGGTTATAAATAACACAAATGGTAGAAATATCTTGGAAATAAAAAGAAGAAAATTCATAGAAGTTCTTAGGATAAACCTTGCTGCAAATGAAAAGATTAATCTGGAAAAAATGTAGGAGTACACCGACCATAGGGTTGGAATCAGAAGGTGTGAATTGCCAAAACATAGACATGAAAGGGGCTCAATGTTTGGAATTAAAGAAGTTCATCCATTTGACTGTGAAGAGTTTTCAAAGTCCTTCCAATATACATATTATATTATGTGTCAAGTAATGGGGATAAAGTGTGATGGAGGGACAACTTCATCTTTGTTGATTATGATTATGGTCATTCAACACAAGTGTCGGTACAAATGGTTTGAGTATGCTCATCGAGTGGCTGAGGAATTGTATTATGATTTGGTAAGGTTAAAGGAAAGGAAAACCCTACTAACTTTTAGACAATATTCATTATTGATGCACATGTTATTGTGGGAAGGAATACATGTTTTTGGTCAAGTTCTGAAGTTGAGACAATTTGATGAGGAAAAGTATGAATTTCCTGTGCAAATGTGGACACACATTTGGGATGTGCATTTTCCAACTTCCAATTATGTTGGATTTTTCAATGCCATAAAGCATACCATTCAAGTATACATTGGACTGGGGCAAGTTGAAATAATTTCCCCAACAATCAAAGAGTTGTTAATTCCTAAAGAATGTGGAAGTGACTCCAGCTACGAGTGCAACTACGGAGATTGGTATTTCTATGATAAGTGCATAATCATACGATTTTATGGAACCACCATTTCTCCACATCTCTTGCCTAGTTTTTCTCTTATAGGTCAGAATTCATGAAAATAATGTGGAAAATGGATAACAGTGATGTAAAAAAAATTAGGTTATCCAAGAACGCATCCATCATTGCAACAAGTCTTTCTTTTGATCATTTTGTTGTTACATTTGCTAAGGAATCATAAGAGTTTTGGTGTAATGGTGAATAATTTGAGGATGGAAGTTGCCCCTATTAGAAAATTTGATCCAGAGGGACTCATTGATAGGGAAAAGATCAAGAGGGGTGTGTCAAGTTATGGGCCCCATGCCTATTATCACAAGGAAGATGAGATAAGAAATATGCCTTCTTTTAATGCTATTTTGGATAGGGAAAAGGTTTGGATGAAAATTATTAGGTAGAACACAAAGTTGCTTCCAAGAACTCATATAATAAAATCCCCTATGAACACATCACTAATAAGTTAAAGATGATGGAGGTATTGCTCAGTGATTTTAGTGATGGCATATTTTTGGAAAAAGTAAAACAAGTTGAGAAAATGGCTCAAAGTGCTTTACAATAACATCTATTGAAGATTGGTGGCCAAAAAAAGGAACTTTTGGCACTAGAACCTAAACAGTAGACAATTGAATTTGAGGATGTGTAAATCTTGGAACCATCTCATGGATATGTTGAAGCAAGACAAGGTAATGAGGAGGAAAAACAAGAACAATTTGTTGAATCTACTCCCACCAAGATAGAGATAGAACAAGAATACAAACCTTGATGTAGGGGATGTGATGGAACCATTTGTTCCAAATGATAGGTTGGTGCTTGGGGAATATGATGAGAATTGGGATAATGACGCAAGAGTTCTGTATTGTACAATTTTTTTGGAGGATGATTCTTTTGTTACAACAAAAGAATTTAGAGAGTTCATTGCTGAGCTAAGGGATCAAGAAATTGATGAGAGAGTGAAAAAGGCATCAGAAGGAATTGATCCCTCATGGAATGAAGAGGTAAAAAAACAATTTGAACAAAAAATCATGCAATAAATTGAAATAATTAATTTCATGGAAGCAAGAAGAGTCATCAAGGAGAGTGGATAGATGGTGGTTCCAAGATGTGATTTATCCTCTATCATTGCTTTAGATGCAATCAGATGTGACCTATTGTGTAGTTTTTGCACACACGCCCCATTGAAAGTAGGGACCCTCGTTTCTTCATTTTTGGGTGTCTTGGACTTTCCATTTTGGAAATTTTCTTGCTTGGACACATGCTTTGATGTTTATCTTTCCAATTGGAGTGGCCCATTTGGGAATTTTATTGAAAATCTTAAGATTTGAGTGCATTTCAGACATTCCACCATTTTCAAGAAAATCCGTTTCTGCCAAATTTTCTCGGTTTTCCTTCGGAGCCTGAAGGTGGTTGCCCTTTCGACAAAATCCGTTATGTCTGGATTTCCTTGAAGTCTATTGCTCTATTGGATTTCTGTATTTTGGTCTTGGTTGTCTTGTCAAGGGCATTAATGGTGATTATGTGATCTTTGGGCTAATGATATATTGAATTTTGGGGATTAATTGGCTATTTGAGTTTATTTATTTTCTTTTCATTTGAGTTTGGAGTGATAGAGCTTAAGGTGTGTTGCTAGATCACACATTTCAGAGCTATTTGGAGTGTTGCATTTGAATTTCGTGAGCATTGCTCATATTTTGCTCATGGTTGTGGGTTGCTTGTTGGCATCACTGGTTCTAGCTCTTTTTCTCTCATCATATGTGGATATGCTCCTTTCCTCTGTTGGTCTTCAATTACATATATTTATATGCTTTCATTTCATTCATTGCTTCATCATTTTCTTGTGTTTATGCGCCATGTTCGGGCATTTGGGGTTTCCGTTGTTTTGCCAGTCCACCCGGTTGATCACTGAATATTTGTTTTGGGCTGATATTTTGTTGATGTTATTGGGGCTTTTTTACATTTATCCCAAACTCCCTATCTTTTTTTTGATAAATTCATGCCTAGTTTTTTCGTGCTCCTATGGTAGGGCTTTTTTTAGGGTTTCTCGAACTAGGGCATAGCCAATCCCTCTTGATTTTTTGAGAGGTGAGTTTTAAATTCATGATTGATCCACTGAAGGTCTAGGATAGATTGTTATTAAGTTGCAGGTCCTGCATCCATGCTCATTTGATTCATTTTGGTAAAGACGTGTGAAACTTGGGTAAGTTTAGGTTTTTGATATCTTCGCAGAATTTCGCTTCCTCCAGATTTCCCCGGATTTTCTTGTTCCTTCTCTTTTGCCACTTAAGCTGGACTTTTTTCTACCTCACAAAAATCCACTTCCTTCGGATTTTCCCGATGTCTATGGTTGGGTCATTCTGCCGGATTCATGCTTTGATGGTAATTTATCTTATTCTAGCGAAAATCCGCTTCTGCCAAATTTTCTCGGATGTTCCGTGCCTTCTTCATTTTCTTGGATCGATAGGAACTATTGCTGTTTTTGGGGATTTCTATCTTTGATGGATTCTTTCGGGGTATTGTGGAAATGGAGAGTGTGATAATTATATGAGGAATTTGCTTATTGATAATGTATTAAATTGATCAAATGAACTAATGCTAAGTAGTTCTAAGGTTATTCATTTATTTCACTAATTAATTAAGTTATATTAGGGGGTTTATATGTTTGTCTCATTGGATTCTGCCTGGTCTGGATTTCCTCAAAATTCCTCTCCAGTCTAGATTTCGCAAGGGGGGCTAAAACCCAAACTTTGAGATATAGATTTCTTGCATTTGTGGTTTCTTTGGGATATCATTTTGGTTGTCTTTACTTGTTTGTAGGCAGGATCAAGATAGGATGTTGTTGGGTGTGGCAAGGGAAAGGCAACCGATCCAAGTCCAGAAAGTTCTAATATATCTAATGCAAAAAAGGTAAAATTGCATATAAGGAGTAAGATTCTTGAGAGAAAGTTGACTTCTATTTGGTCAAGAATCAATGATACCAATGTGGGTATGTGGGATAATGAGGAATTCAAAGCTTAAATGGTAGCACCAAACCCCCATTTGCTAGCTAAATAAAATCTAGAGTCCGGATTGGCACATGTAGCAGGTTTCCCCTCCATGGTGTAGTGCTATGAGTTGGTGCTTGAGTGTGCCAAGAACTATGATAGAGGGACACAAAGGATAATTGGTCCCTAGGGAAGGATTGTGGCAGGCTTTAATCCTATGTCGATTGCTAGGAATTTTGATATGCCTGATAGGTCACATGTGGTGGCTTTTGATATGGACACAACAAGGAAATACTATGAGGAAAATGTAGTTAAGTCCCAGCATGTGATCAATTCTTGGTTGGATAATCCCAAGTCTCATTTCTCTAAATTGCCTAAGCAACTATTCAGACTCAAATTCAAAAGGAAGTACTAAAATGTCATCACTCTCCTCAACAGGTTGGTAGGGCTGAAGAGTGTAGGGGTGTTTGAGATTTGGATGTTTAATGTTATTTCTCAGATGGAGAAAGGTATAGATTACCATTGGGCAAGTGCCATAAGTGCAGTGATCCATGAATAGTTGTGTAATGTCTTGCAAACCAAGACTTTCACCATGACCTCCTACCTAGTGTATGCATTGTCAAGATTCCACCTGTATAATGGGTTGAGCACTAGAGGTACATTTGGACAGGATACAATATATGAGGTATATCCACAACTGCACCTAACAGGAGGAAGCTATAGAAGGGAAAATGATGTTTTCACAATGAATATTACCAGGTTGCTGCAAGGTGTAGAGCGTGTAAGGATTTCTGATAAGGCTAAGGAATTGATAAGGAGGTATGGGGCATGATTCATCCAGTTCCCTACTTTCTCCTACATTCGGATTGCTAGTTGTCAAAGGTTTCCTTATAGACTCCCAAGGTATCCAACAGATCACATCATACTATTGGAAGTCACAAGGCAAATTTGTGACTTTGACACAATTGTGAAAGGAGACAAGCACAAAACAAGGTTTGGGAATGAATTTCCCTTGAAGATAGGAACAAGTGAGGTTTTCCCTTCTATCGAGTCTACTCATGCTTCTAAGAAGGATATGAATACTTTTTTCCTCTCTTTCCATTCTAAGAGAGCAAGGTTTGGCATCACTGGTGAGGCACAAAAGAAGGCCAGTAGGGAGTACAGTCATAAGGATAATATTGAAGATTATTGGGCTAACCTTGGTGATGAATTTTAGGTAAGGAAGAATAAATTCTCAAAGTTGCTAGTGGAATTAGTAAGATTATATAATGTGAAGGTCATCCCTAACCAGGTGGAAGAGGATGGAAATTTAATTTAGGGTCATATCTTCGAGGTTGTGAAAGACAAACCAATTGGATAGGTTGATTGGTCTGAAGAAGAGAAAATAGAATTAGAGCAAATCATGACTCCTGTGATTAAGTATACCAAAATGTGGTTAAAGCATAAAATGTTGGAGTTAGAAAGTGAGGGTATATAGTGCACTTATGATTTGATTGAAGACTTAGAGTCTCATTCTGCTTCTGAGGAATCACATGAATAGGATCCTAAGGGTAATGCAAGGGTGGATTCCCCTTTCAAGATTCAGGTCAGAAATGTTCAAATTGAGAAGGTGGCAGAGGTAGGAAAATAGAGGAAACCTATTTACAAGAAGAAGAGGCATGTCTTGAGGAGAGAAGATGAAAAGGATAAAGAAGAGAAGGAAGAGGTAGATGTTACTCCTCCATTGAAAAAGAGAAGAAATCTTGTGAGACTATCACAAAAATATGAGGAAGCTCCTAAAACTGATAAGGAAATTGAGCCACCTATGGTGGAGGTAGAGAGTTCAAAGGAAAGAACACAGTTGTATATGAGAAGGTCAAGGACTCCTTCCCTGAAGGAAGCTGTAATGAAGGGGGATATTCTTGTGATTGGTCCTATCATTGGACAAGAAAGAATTTCCATTCCTCAAGATACTGATAGTGTGCAAGAGGAACCAAGGAAGGATGAAATTCCTAAGGACTTGGGTGAGGAGGAATTTCAGGAAGGAGACCTCTATAGTGTAGAGGCAAAGGTTGACAAGGTGATCCTATCTCCTTTGGTAACCTATGCAAATTCACCCGCAAAGGAGAAATTGTGCAAATCTCCTCAACAAGAGGAGATTCCATCCAAGATCCCTTCACCAACACAAGTTACTATAGATGAGAAGTTGTTGAAAAAAGAAGATCCAATTAGGGATATCCCTAGTGTGCCAAGTGTTCAAAAGGATGCCCCTAATGGTAGGCAGGAGTAGGATAGGCAAGATACAGTGCCAACCAAGTCCACTAGTCCACAATTTCTTGGTTGCAAGGGGTTTAGACCAAAGGAGATGGCTCCATCAAGGATATGTTGTCGACTGGAGGAGATGCCATGAGGTCAATAGACTAGTTGAAAATTGTGCTTGCTCAAGAAAAAGAAGATACAGATCTCCTATGATAGAAAACAAAGACAATCATGGAGTTCACTGAAGATAAACTTGTAAAGAGTGGGATTCTTCCGTTCTTGAGGGTTTTTGAGCCTTGGGAATGGTTTTAGATCTAGCAGATGAGGAAAAAGGCCTTGAAAAAGATTCATAAACAAGGGAGGCAGATTGAGGACACTTTGGTGGGTATTAATGAGAACTGCATCTCCTTCTTTGAAATCATGACAAGAAGGAAGAAGTTTTCTTTGAAGCATCTCAACCTAGAGCAACTTAGGAAATGGTGGAGGGATGTTTATTCTCCAGTCAGTGAAGGTCTAGTCACTAAACATTAGCTAGATGATGTTACAACTTACATTGCAGCTATTGAAAATATTTTTTATTTAATAAGGTTGATTAGGATGGTATAGTAAGGTAGGAAAGAGATGATATTAAGTCTCTTAAGAGAAGAGTTATATTTTTTCCTTTACCACCTATTGTTGAGTTGGAGAGAGTGTTGCTAGCCATGCATGGTGAGGAAGATCAAGCTAAAGACAAGGATGTGAAGTAATTATGTGGAGCTACATCAAAGTTTTTGCTTCCCATTATCCACATGTATTGGGCCGATCTTTTTGATATTTAGGAAAACTTGGATAAAATTGGTGCAAATTGCACATTTCATATGATATTCAAATATCTTTTGAGGCTACTTCTTGTGGGTATGTTTTTATTGTAAACTCTTATTTTGAGCTGACCTATCTTAGGGATTCTCTATAAACTGGGTATGTTTCCTCATTTCATGATAGGTGATACATAGTAGGCACAGAGAGATAGAATAGAGATTTCCATATTTGAGAAAATTAGGGTTTATGTTCAAGCAAGTGTTGTAACAGCAAGTTAGAATTGTTGCCATTTTGGATGACCTAATATAAGAAGGGATATTGTGATTTGGTATCTTTCTTGTGTGGAGTTTTATCTGGCATGGTTCTTATTGTTCTGTCTTTAAAATTTTTAAATTTCATAATTCATTAGTTTAGTGATGCTTAGGGTTTCATGTTTGGAGTGTTTGCAACGATCTCTAGACCATAATTTTTGTAGTTAGTTGACTGTTAGCTACTTTGCAAAGTTAGCTTGGGCTTTAAATTGTGCTTAGTTCAATTATAAATGTTTGTTCATATCCAATAGTATTATGTTGAATGAATGTTTATCATTTTAAAATCTTTAAATACCTCAGAAGATTGCACTATTTCTGTGAGATTGCAGATTTATCTAGGTCAAACATGAACTAGTTTATGAGAGATTGGTCCATTTTGACCATATCATCTTTGGCATTGTCTGTCTTTGGGTTAGAATTAGTATTAGAGTTATCTCTGAAACTTTTGTCTTTTGTTATTTATTTTATTATCTGGGTCCAATTAAGGATTTCAAGTATCAATTCATTGTTCAGATCTGATAAATTCAAAGTCCAATATTTGCTCGTAGTAAGGTCCCTTTGTATTAACCAACATTTTCACATTTATCACTAAGTTTTTTTGTTGCATTGTCAAGACCTGACATTAGAGACCTTGGGGTTATCTATTTTCCCATAGATATTTACCGTTGAAGATAGGATATCATATTCTGTTTGAGTTGTTGTTGTGCAGAAAACACCATCAATAGATTGGCGCTAGAAGGAGGGCATTGAATAAGCAAGCTGGAGCATTTTGTAAATGCCATTTCTCTTGAGAGGCTTAGAAGAAGAACTATATCTATTCTAGGAGAAGAGTAATTTCAAGAGTTACAAGCCCCTACTAGGTCAAGAAGGACCAGAGGAGGGGAAGAATCATCATCCACTCACCCACTTCCATCATCTCCATCATCTTCATCCTCACCTGACTCTGAGGGAATTCATATTCCACAACCACAACCAGTCATAAATCAGCCATTACCACCTCCACCCCCACCAATGGTTTTCCTTGCTAATAATCCATCCCCATTGATCTTTAATAATTGCAATGCAATGCCCAAGAACCCTGAGCATTTTTTCTCTAAGTTTCATACTCATGACCCCAACAAAAGATCATATTAGGATTTTCCAAACTTGCGTGAGGGATAGAGGAATTAACCATGAGGATTTTGCATGTAGGATTTTCCCTTATTCCCTAGGGGAAGAGGCCTTTTATTGGTACAATCACTTAACTTCTACTTCCATCCATAATTGGATTGAATTAGAAGTTGCATTTTTGCAAAAGTTTAAGATTCCCATCAGTGCTAATGAGCTATACCTACAATTTTTTTAAGTTAAAAGAGAGATTAATGTGCCCATAGGATCATTCAATGATAGGTTCCATCGAGCATACACTAGACTCTAGACACCTTATGCTAGAAATAAAAATATTGCTTTAGAATTTTACCTTGAGGCCTTGGATAGCCTTATAGCCACTTTCCTTAAACAAAGGACTAATCCTTCAAATAATTTACTCACTACATATGCAAAGGTTGTGAAGGTCAGCACAGACTTGAGGCAACATTTATTAGGACCTTTACCATCCTTGGGACCTGTTGCTCACCCTGGAAAAATTCAAGCCCTTAACTAGGCTTTGACCAGTCATGCTCCCATAATGAATATGATACCTTCATTGCCTTTGGTCCCTCAGCCAGGTCCTCCTTTAAATCAAGCTCAACCTATGACCTCTTATCCACAGCAAAAAGCTAATCAACCCCTTCATCAACAAGCTGGTTTTCCTACATATTTGTAGAATTCAAAAGTTTTGAATCAATCTGTTGGTTCTAGAGGCATACCTGGATATCCTTCTGGTAGTGTCAATCTGGAACCACCTAACATTCTAGATAAGGAAACATTGGATGAGTTGTTCGAACAAGTGAAAAGGTTGAATACAAAGGCGACCTATTTGAGAAATCAGAATAGCCAACTTCAAGCTGCTCAAAAGAATATACAATATTATTCTAGTAGGGAGAATGTTGAACTTTGAAAGAGGGCAGTATTTTGATAGAAACCAAAACTATGATAGAGGACAAGGTTCGGGTTATAATTTTGATAGAAGGCAGGGCCCTGGTCAAAATTTTGATAGAAATCAACAAGGTGGACAAGGATTTGATAGGGGCCAACCACCTAGGCAAAATAGGTCATGGAATACCAGACCTAATAATGGAGGGATTCCTACTCCATTAGATCAGCCTTCTACTGAAGAGAAACCTCCAAATGGTGTCTACTTGGCAGAGGTAGCCTTGTTTGGTTGGTGTCAACTCCATAAGACAAGCCAGCACTCTAAGTTAGATTGTACCGAGTTTCAGACTGTTGCTTCCATTTTTAAGTATGAAGTAGAGAACAATTCCAGTTGTCAGGAAATTGTGCCCTTGAATCCTTATGATTCTTTAGTGCTGGTACTCAACCACGCCCCATTCCCCAAAGGTGAGGAAACTGAACCAGAAGAAGAATCCAGTGACCAAGAGGATGAGGCAAAGCAGATGCTGAATGAAGATGAGATCTCCCAATTGTTTAGTGAGGAAAATGAGAATGATAATGGCCCCTTGGATGAAGAGGAGGTTAGTATTGAAGAAGTTTAGATGTTTCAACAACCAGCAAAAAAATATGATTTAAGAAACAGACCTAACGAGATTCCACAAGCTGGAGGCCCTTTCACTACTTCTATCCATCCTAACAATTTTAATACTCCACCAGATCCACAAGCTAGTAATAATCCACCTTATCCTCATGTACCCACACAATAGTTCTCAAAGGGAAAAAATGTTGAGGTGTCTAAAGATAGGTAGGCCAGTGGCTACCAAGAAGCCCATGCTGACAAGAATGTGGAGCAATTATGCGAATATGTCACTGATGAATTCAAGAAAGTAAAGGTAATTCTTTCTTCTTTTGAGTTAAGAGTTCTTGCTATTAGGAATGCAGTTTTTGGACCATTTAGTTCGAATACAGCAGCATAGGGGGTAACTACCAATGAGGCTATTACCAGGTCCTCTAATTCCTAGATATCTAGAAGTTAGGTTCCACCTATAGACAAAGGGAGAGATAAAGATAAAGGTCAAGTTCCACAAGCTAACACTCATTTGAGTTAGGATTAAGTCATATCCCAACCAATAAGAAGGTGATTTAGTTCGATAAAACCGAAGTCAATGTTGTAGGTGAATTCAAGAACATGCATGTGTAGGTTGGATCAGATCCAAGGATCTAGACCTACATAGATATCCAAGTAGCTGATATCCCAGAAACATACGGTATGCTCCTTAGTTGAGAGCTAACGAAAAGAATAGGGGGATATTTGTCCTTGGATTTCTCTCACATGTGGTTACCATGGAAAGGAGTTGCAACATAGATAAATATTGAAATTGAACCAAGACTCAAGCACATGATCACAGAATATGATGCTTCAAATGAAGTAGCATACTTTGAGACTGAGATAGGATTTTACAAACAAGAGGAAGTCCTTACTTTCTTTGTGGTTAATCCTGGGGATATATTGCCCGTAGAACATAGTGACCCAATGATCTGCATCAACTAGCAGGTTTTGATAAGGAAATTACAACAAGATAGGTTGGTTTTAGGAGAAGAAACTAATTTGAGTAGTTTGTTGCTTCCTAATTGGTGTAGGATACATTATCATAATCATTCAAAATTAACAAGTCAATCATGCTTAGATATTCCAAGTCATGTAGATCAGCCTCAATAGATATGACAAGAGAAACAAGCCCAGACCATCAATGAGTTTTCTTTCCAAGTTAAGGATGCAACTATTCTTATGAGGGCTAGTCTTTCTCAACAGGAAGGTTCTTCACTGGAAGAACAGACTCAAGTTGTATGTTCTAAAATCCAACAAGAAGTTTAGGTGTCCCAGTTCCTATTTAATACACCTACCCCAGATAATTTTCCAATACCCAAGGCATTGATAAGAAATGAGTTGGATTGCAATGTAACCCAAGAGGTTGTTCAGGAAGTCATTTCTAAGTAGGCTAAAAACATAGAAAAATATTCAACTGAACTTTATCTTGAGTTAAATTCTAATAAATAGAAAAACTTTGAGTCACCACATATCTCAAGTAAGTCATCCCCTGTTATCACTAAAAAGAAAGAGCTCCTAGCCAAAGATCAATTATGGACTCTTAAGTTTGATGGTTCTAAATCTAAAGCAGGAAGTGGAGCATGGATTGAGCTAACTAACCCAAAAGGGAAGACTTACTTTGCTTCTTATAGATTGCAGCTCGATTGCACAAACAATGTGGTTGAGTATGAAGCACTTGCTCAGGGTCTTATGTTTTCTCATAAGAAGGTCACTGCTCTCACAGTTATGGGATATTATGAGGTGATTGTGAAGTAGGTACGTAGCCAATATACATGTCATAACAAAAGATTAGCTGCACAGAGAAATAGGGTTTGGAATTTAATCAAAGATTTTGATGCTTTTGGGATTAGTCTGATCCCTAGGGAAGCTAATAAAATTGTAGATGCTCTGGTTGTTGCTGCTAGCACATTGGAACCCATGCAAAATTCTGATCTAAAGAGGTTTTCAGTTGAGTTGATCTCATTCCTAGCTATCCCGGATAATGTTTAACACTTCCAGGTATTTGATGATGATCAACACATTTTGGCATTTTTGGAAAAGTTCTGATGTTTTTCAAGGACAAATAATAGATGAATCTGAACAAGATTAGGGAGATTGGGATCTTGAGATAGAGAGTCCAGAAGGGATATTGAATTTAAATAGTAATAGCATTCTGAAAGGGATGGTTGCTTTGGAGAGGATATTTGACTCTGACCCGAGGGCTCGCCAAAGGGTACCTACAGAGAGTAATGGATGGAAGTATGAATCTATTAATTTGAATCACTCATGCCCAAAAAGGAATGTTCTTATAGGAAAGACTTGTGCTCGGGAAATTAAGGACAAGATAATCAAGGTCTTCAAGCAGAACATTGAAGCTATTGCTTGGAGTTATGATGATCTAAAAACTTTTGACACATCAATGATTACTCATACCATCCCTCTCAATCCAAATGCCAACCCTTTTTGTCAAAAGCAATGCCCGGTCAATGCTTTAATTGAGCCCTTAATTCAGAATTAGGAGCATAAAATTTTATCAGCTAGAATAATCTTTCCAGTTAGACATTCTACCTAGGTGGCTAATTTGGTTCTTCTGCGCAAGAAGAATGGTGACATCAGATTGTGTGTTGATTTTAGGAATCTAAACAGGGCTTCCAAGAAAGAAAATTATCCATTACATTCTCTTGATGAAGTATTACAAAAGGTTAATGGATCCCAGATGTTTTCATTTTTGGATGGTTATTCTGGATACAATCAAGTCTTGGTTAGTCATGAGGATAGGATGAAGACTGCTTTCACCACTAAATGTTCCAAAGAGAAATGGATGTAGCTTTCAAAAATCTGATAGGAAAATCTATAATCATTTATGTAAATGATTTAATCATCTTCTCTAGGAATAGAGAAAATCATGCTGCAGACCTGGAAAATGTTCTAAAGAAATGTATAATTTATGGTGTCTCTCTTTACCCAAAGAAATGTGTATTTGGAGTGTCTAAACCAAAGCTCTTAGGTAACATTATATCATAGGAAGGTATTTCCATATATCCTAACCGAGTGGAGGCCATTTTGAAATTGACAAAGCCAAGTAGCAAGAAGGAAATGAGGTCCTTTTTTGGAAGGATCAATTTTGTTAGGAAATTTATAAAAGGGTTTGCAGATATTGTCAAACCCCTCAATGAAATGATGAAGAAGGATACAAAAATTGAATGGATTGAAGAGGCTAAGTCCGCTTTCATGTAGATTAAACAATCCATATCTGAGGCACCTATTTTGACAAGCCCCGATTATCTAAAAACCTTCTATATCTATTCTTTTTCTTCAAATCATTCATGTGCAAAAGTCATACCACAGAGAAGAGAAGAGAGCAAGGAGAGACCAATTTCCTTTATGAGCTCTCCATTTAAGAGTTCATAAGTAAGGTATTCACCACTAGAAAAACAAGCCTTTGCATTGGTACAAGTAGTGAAGAATTTCAGGAATTATATAATTTGAAGTCAAGTGATGGCCATAGTTCCAAATCCAGTTGTGAAGGCTCTTCTGATGCAAAGTGAATTAGGGTAATGAAGAGGGAAATGGATGGAAATCTTGTAGGAGTTTGACTTAGAAATTCAGCCAATGAAACTCGTTCGAGGACAAGGATTGTCAAAAGCAATGGCTGATGTAGATAGAAGTATTACTTGCCAACAGTACACTGTCCAATCATTCACAAAGGATCCCTAGTATATAGATTTAGTCTTCTTCCTCCGCAATAAAAAATGTCTAGAAGGAATGAATGCTACTCAAAGCAGAGCATCGAGGATGAAGAGTTCTCATTACATGCTCAAAGGTGGATCCATTTATAGAAATAATTTTTAAGGAATTTACCTACGCTGTTTGGATCAGCAAGAAGCTAAGCATGCTATTTTTGAGTTTCATGGGATACATGGAATAGGGCATGGATATGTTGATGCTTTGGCTCATCAGATTTTAAGATTAGGCTATTATTGGCCTTATGTGTTTAGAGATGCACATCAGCACTACAGGACTTGTCATGTATGCCAGACTTCGGTACCTAGAGAAATAAATCCTGCAACGCCCCTACAACCAGTATATGAGGTAAGGCCATTTGCTCAATGGGCACTTGATTTTGTGGGTGTAATTAATCCAAATTCTTCTACAGTTCATAAATTCATCTTGACTGCAACTGACTATTACACATGTTGGACAAGGCACAGCCTTACAAGAATAGCACCACAGAGGTGGTCATCAAGTTTCTGAATGAAAACATCACAACCAGGTTTGGAGTTCCATTTGCTCTAGTATGTGATAATGGCCCTGCTTTTTCTTTTGTTGAGTTTATTTCATGGGCCTATGAACATAAAATTGTTTTGAGGTATTCTTCCAATTACTACCCTCGGGGAAATGGAGTGGCTGAGTCCACAAATAAAAACATATCGGAAGTTATAAGAAAGTTGTTAGAGAATAATCCTAGAGACTGGCATACCTAGTTGAGATTTTCCTTATGGGTAGATTGAACTAGAATCAAAGAAGCTCTAGAAAATTCACCTTTTAAGTTAGTTTATGGCAAATATCCATTCTTCGCAATTCATTTGTAGATACGATTTATTAAGTTCATGTAGGAATTTTATAACAAGGATGGTAGGATTGAGGTTAGGCTACTTAATTTTTTAAACATGGAAGAGTAGAGAGATGTTGCTTTGCAGAAATTCTCTAAGGATCAGGTTGTTTTCAAACATTGGTTTGACAAAAGAGCTAAGATAAAAGCCTTTAGAATATTAGATCTTGTGTTACTATGGTATAAGGCTAGGGAAAAGAAAGGAGATCATCAGAAGTTTGATAGACTTTGGTTAGGTCCTTATCAAGTGGCTGAAATATTAGGCGAGAGTGCTTTTTGTTTGAGTACCTTAACAAGAGTGCCTATTCCATTACCAATTAATGGTCAGTTTCTCAAGATCTATTTTGGTGCATAAAATATTTGATGTTTTAAAGGAAAATGTATTATATTGTATCATATGTAATTAAGTTTCTGCTTTTTTTTTGTTGTTTTGTTTTTGTTTTGTTTTGTTTTGTTTCTTTCTTTGATTTTGTTTTTCTTTTTTTTCTTGTTTCGTTGGGCATCTTCATTTTGTTCATTTCAAATTAAGGGGTTGTTATACAAAGTATGCTACTGGTACTAGGAGACAAATTTGTTTAGGTATTTTCATTATCACCACTGAAAAGGATTTCATTCTGAAACTTTTGTTTTATGACCATTCTAGTTTGGGTTGGAAAAGTTATTAAGGATAGAAGATATATTGTGAATATCTCATGAATTGTGATCAAAGATCTGTCACCAAATTAGGAAAAAATCTGCATGAGTAAGTACCTATTTGTTTTAGAATGGATTAACTCTTTGATTCAAGTGAAAAATCTGATTCCAAGACTATCATGAAATCCATAGTAGTTCTCAACCCATGTTTCAGATTCATAGTGTCTAAAGTATTGAGGAAGGTGTACAAGAGATTTCCACAAGCAAGGTTTCAAAAAAAAATGAACGAAAGAAGAGGAAAACTCAATATTAAGTGGGTAATCAAGTATCTCTATCGGGGCTATAGACGCCTAGCTGGCAATAGATAAATTCTTTGAGTGAACTAGAGGTATCTCTGTCAGGGCTATGGATGCGTGTCTCACAGCGGAGTAATTCCCAGGATTTTACTACATGATAGTTAAAGGACTCAACCTATGTAGCTTCAATCTTAGGTATAGTTGTTCACAAATAGAGAAAGTACCTACAAAGAATGGTGTACAATATATTGCACACACTCAAATTCTTAAATAACTCATGAGCACATACATTTGAGATTCTAGCTCAACCTTATCCTACATATATCTAATCTTATTCAAGTTAGTATGTTTCATAAACCAAATAGTTTTAGGGTGCCTCAAATTTTCTTTGGGTATCTTGAAAATGGGTAAACCATTTTCCCAGCACAGTCACCATTTGTTATGCATTGCATAACCAGCCCATATTTTTCCTTGGTCAAAATGGGTCCCCCTTTTGTGTTTTTTATCTTTTGTTGTTTTCAAATAAATTTTGGAGTCTTTTGTTTCCAACACTTTGTTTTTCTTTCATTTAGTCTATCGGAATCAGAGTCGGAACCAAATCGCGTTCTAAAACTTCTTTCAAAACTCATTATGATCCCCATCCCGATAGTCTTTCTTTTAAACCTTTTGTTTTTTCTTTATCGAAGCTGAAGCCTAAGTGGACGTTAAGTTGGTGTTTATTGAAAATTGCAAAATCGGAATCCATCCCGTCTCTGCCTCCGCTTTTTGAACTTTGGTTTTAGACTAAATCTTTATGTTAAGTTTTTATTATTTCGGTCTTTTTGGCTTTGTTTTTTTGTTTGATTTTGTTTTATGCTTGGTTGGCGGAACCAGACCCAGAATGGGAATGAAGTTGGGAAATTCCTTAAGTTTATGAATCAGTTTCCATTCTGATTTCGCTCTTGCCATTTCTTGGTCATTGACTTTTACTGAAGTCGCACTATAGTGAAGTGTTTGTTCTTCTCCAATTCTGACTCCGCTTAACTGCATTTAATGCATTAATGACAACTTCCATGTGTAGGTAGAAACTCTAATTTTTTTACGTTCATTAGGGATTAAACATGTTATTATTATTATTGTTAAGAAATCAAAGAGCGAAACAAAAGTGGAGTTCTAATTTTGTATATCTATAAATACCCTTTGGGTATCATATTGTAAGGGTTAGCTAATAGAGAATAGAATGGGTCTACCTAATATTAGGAGATAGAATTTTGCATAGTTATTATAGAGATAAATTGTTACTTGATTTTTACAGTTAAATAAAATTACAGGTTTTCGCAATATGGTGTTAGAATTGAGTTTTTTTACTTGATAAGGCTGATAAGTTATAATCTATCTGTATGCCAGTGATTGTGTTGAAGCATAAGAGTTTCTTTTGTGATGAAAATTCTTAGAAGAAATTAGATTTAAGGATTATCATTGAATTAAATTTATTGAAGTCTGCTGATCTATGATCTTGGAAATGAATGAATATGTATTCTTTTTGGAATCTTTGAAATAGTTGTGATAGGTGAATTAAAATAAGTACCTTACATGCATAGAATGGTATAGATTAATCTGTGAATTGTATCATGCTTTAGTTTTCTTGATTTATTGGAAAATATTCATTGTTGAAGATATATGTCTAGATGCTAGATGAGTTTTGTTCATGTTTATTGATTTAGCCTTTGATCTATCTTTTTATTTTGTTGAAACCCCCTTTATTTACTAAGAGCAGTTCAGTAAAATGGGTCATTTCTTGCATTCTTTTTTACCAGCATAGGCCCCTTTGAATATTACAGTTACATGAACCGATTGTGTGACACCAGACAGTTGAGAACAAACTACCAGGACCTTGGGAGTTAGGCTACTATATGTTGTCTTTCTTTTTCAGGAAAAATAGAGTAGAAATATTATGTTTTAACATTGTTTGTGTCATTTTCACCATCAATCCCACCCATGGATTATTTTGTGAATAACCCCTGTTCATTAGGAACTATTCCAGGATGGATCCATGATTTACCAAAGAACCTAGAAAATTTTTCTCCTAAGTACATACATGGTGAATCAAGAAGTGCTGAGGAGCACATACAAGCATTCAAAGATGCTTGCACAAGAGCTCAAGTTGCTCATCAAGATGTGGTATGTAGACTGTTTCCTTACTGTTTAGGAGATATGGCATATAACTGGTATTTAAATTTGCCCTGAGGATCTATCCTAGGTTGGACAGATTTAGAAAATGCATTTATTAATTAGTTTCGGGTTTATGTGGACCAGGCCATCTTGTATAACTAGTTTTCCACAGTAAGAAAGGAACATTATGAGCCACTACCTTTATTCAATACTAGGTTCCAAAGGATGTATCGTAGGCTACAATATCCTTACTTAGTGGCTGAAGATAAGGCTATTCAGGCATATTTAAGAGCTGTGGATCCTTTAATTGGCCTATTCTTGCAGAGAAATTATTAGCCTGGTGAGATAGACTCTTTGTCTAAATTTTATCATCTGGCCATCAAGTTGCAACAACAGATATGTGACTAATGAATTCAAGAAAGTAAAGGTAAGTATTTCTTCTTTTGAGTTTTTAAGAGTTCCTATTATTAGGAATGCAGTTTTTGGACCATTTAGTTCGAATACAGCACCACAGGGGGTAACTGCCAATGAGGCTATTACCAGACCCTCTAATTCCTAGATACCTAGAAGTCAGGTTCCACCTATAGAAAAAGGGAGAGATAAAGATAAAGGTCATGTTGCACAAACTAACACTCATTTGAGTTAGGATTAAGTCCTATCCCAACCAATAAGAAGGGGATTCAATTGGATAAAACCGAAGTCAATGTTGTAGGTGAATTGAAGAACATGCATGTGTAGGTTGGATCAGATCCAAGGATCCAGACCTACATAGATATCCAAGTAGTTGATATCCCAAAAACATATGGTATGCTCCTAAGTCGAGAGCTAATAAAAAGCATAGGGGGATATCTATCCTTGGATTTCTCTCACATGTGGTTATCATGGAAAGGAGTTGCAACATAGATAAAGATTGAAATTGAACCAAGACTCAAGCACATGATCACATAATATGATGCTTCAAATGAAGTAGCATATTTTGAGACTGAGATAGGAGTTTACAAACAAGAGGAAGTCCTTACTTTCTCTGTGCTTAATCCTGGGGATATATTACCCCTAGAACATAGTGACCCAATGATCTCCATCAACCAGCAGGTTCTAATAAGGAAAATACAACAAGATAGGTTGGTTTTAGGAGAAGAAACTGATTTGAGTAGTTTGTTGCTTCCTAAATTGTGTAGGATACATTATCATAATCATTCAAAATTAACAAGTTAATCATGCTTAGATATTTCAAGTCATGTAGATCAGCCTCAATAGATATGACAAGAGAAACAAGCCCAGACCCCCATCAATGATTTTTCTTTCCATGTTAAGGATGCAACTATTCTTATGAGGGCTAGGCTTTCTCAACAAGAAGGTTCTTCACCGGAAGAACAGATTCAAGTTGTATGTTCTAAAATCCAACAAGAAGTTGAGGTGTCCCAGTTCCTATTTAATACACCTGCCCCAAATAATTTTCCAATACCCAAGGCATTGATAAGAAATGAGTTGGATTGCAATGTAACCCAAGAGGTTGTTCAGGAAGTAATTTCTGAGCAAGCTAAAAACATAGAAAAATATTCAACTGAACTTTATCTTGAGTTAAATTCTGATAAATAGAAAAAGTCTGAGCCACCACATATCTCAAGTAAGTCATCCCCTATTATCACTAAAAAGAAAGAGCTCCTAGCCAAAGATCAATTATGGACTCTTAAATTTGATGGTTCTAAATCCAAAGCAGGAAGTGGAGAAGGGATTGAGCTAACTAACCCAAAAGGGAAGACTTACTTTACTTCTTATAGATTGCAGTTCAGTTGCACAAACAATGTGGTTGAGTCTGAAGCACTTGCTCGGGGTCTTATGTTTGCTCATAAGAATAAGGTCACTACTCTCACAGTTATGGGAGATTCTGAGGTGATTGTGAAGTAGGTACATATCCAATATACATGTCATAACAAAATATTAGCTTCATAGAGAAATAGGGTGTGGAATTTAATCAAAGATTTTGATTCTTTTGGGATTAGTCTGATCCCTAGGGAAGCTAATCAAATTGTAGATGCTATGGTTGTTCCTGCTAGCACATCAGAACCCATGAAAAATTCTGATCCTAAGAGGTTGTCAGTTGAGTTGATCTCAATCCCAGCTGTCCTGGATAATGTTAAACACTTTCAGGTATTTGATGATGATCAACACATTTTGGCCTTTTTGGAAAGTTCTAATGTTTTTCAAGGACAAATAATAGATGAATCTGAATGAGATCAGGGAGATTGGGATCCTAAGACAGAGAGGCTAGAAGCGATATTGGATTTAAAGAGTAATAGCATTCTAAAAGGGATGGTTGCTTTAGAGAGGATATTTGACTCTGAACCAAGGACTCACCAAAGGGTGCCTACAAAGAGTAATGGAGGGAAGTATGAATCTATTAATTTGAATCACTAAGGCCCAGAAATGAATGTTCTTATAGGAAAGACTTGTCCTTAGAAAATTAAGGACAAGATAATCGGGGTCTTAGAGAAGAAAACAGAAGCTATTGCTTGGAGTTATGATGATCTAAATTTTTTTGACACATCAGTGATTACTCATACCATCCATCTCAAGCCAGATACCAAGCCTTTTCGCCAAAAGCAACGCACGGTCAATGCTTTAATTGAGCCCTTAATTCAGAAGGAGGTGCAGAAATTTTTATGTGCTAGAATAATCTTTCCAGTTAGACATTCTACCTGGGTGGCTAATTTGGTTCCTATGCGCAAGAAGAATTGTGAGATCAGATTGTGTGTTGATTTTAGGAATCTAAACAAGGCTTCTGAGAAAGACAATTATCCATTACCTTCTCTTGATGAAGTATTACAAAAGGTTAATGGATCCCAGATGTTTTCATTTTTGGATGGTTATTCTAGATACAATCAGGTCTTGGTTAGTCATGAGGATAGGATGAAGACTGCTTTCACCACTAAATGGGGCACATTTTCTTAGAGGAGGATGCCATTTGTCTCATTAATGCTGGTGCTACTTTCCAAAGAGCAATGGATGTAGCTTTCTGTGAACCCCTAAACCTACAAATGCACAAAGACAACAAAACACATTAGCATGCTAGATCAAATGCATGTACACAAGAGTGAGAGATTCCCCATGAAATCCACCTATTTAAACTACTATTAGGAAATGAAGAACAAACTCAAATAACACAAAAGTAAATCCTAATCTAGGGAATAGATTGATGATCCCATGGGGGAATTGGTGCCAATGGAGTGTTGCAATTGGCTCTTTCCCAATTCCTAGGTTGCAATGAAGATGATCTAGAAATGGTCAAATCTCCAAAGATATTTGAGCATAACGTTGTTACAAATCCTTGAAAATGATGAATAGTTGAGTGAAATGGGAAAAATTGGTTCTCAATGTGAAGAGAGTAACTTTTCATATGATTGTGGATGAAGATGGATTTGAGTATAGTAATTTTACTCAAAATGTGGATGCTAGAATGAGAGGAAGAGTCTCTCATTTATAGATTTTAAATTGGAAGAATGAGTGAAAATAGGCAATGTGGGATCATTCAACATCCAATGGCCAAGTGTCACTTGTCAAGATGTGAATGGTTGAGGAATGAGCACATTTTGGTCAATGTCTATGATAAATGCCATTGAATTCAAATTTGAATTTTGAATGTGACATGTGAGAGGGAAAGAGAAATGGAGTTAATGTCACTTGGCTCAATGCACAAGGGCATGTAAGAGGCATTGAATGCCTTATTGGAAGGACCAAGTCCACTTGGCCTTTTTGAATTAAAATGAGGGAATATTCCCTTTTGATGCTTTGTGAGGGAAAATAGAGAATTAAATAAATCCAAGTAATTGATTTATTGTACAAGCTACATTCTCTAGAGGAATTTAGTGAGAGAGATTAGTTTAATCAATGTTTTGATTTATTTAATAAAGAATTAGATGATGTGACAATTTTAGACTTAGATTTATGAATTGATTTAAGTCAAGAATTGAGAGGAAATGATTTATCAAATAAATGAATTGATTTATTTAATCTAGAGGGAACATGTTGGATTAAATCAAATAAGGTTTAATTTGATTAATTTAATAAGAAGACTTTAGATATTTTAATTAAATAAAATGATTTATTTAATTAAATAGGGATGTAAGGTTAATTAAATTAAATTGATTAATTTAATCATTGAAAGAGGACGACTTAATCTAATAAATAATGATTTATTAAACCAAGAGATAGAATGTGATAAAATACTGAGAATGTGATTTAAGAGGAACTGTTGTTAGTAATCGGGATCAGTTGTGCCAAAACAAACTTGTTCATTTTCCATGTCTACATTTTGCCCTCTTTGAAGAAATGTACTTGTTGCATTGATTCAAAGAATAAAACTGTTGTGATCAAAGGTCTAGGATTTTCTCAAATTTTTTTAGATGCCTCACTACTGCCCCAGTAGAAGGATATTGTTGGATATTGCCCCCTCGAGAGATTGGACAAAAATTTTGAATTTTTAGATGATCTCGCGAAAAAGATGACAAGGTGCCCGACAGGCCATAAATTCCCCAAAATGCCAGAAAAATGCATTAAAATGCCAAAAGGGATGAAGAATGACCCTTGGTTGGAAGAAAACGGGTTTGGGGGACCAAAATCCCCTCCGAAATGTCAAATTAGGTAAAAAAAACTCTAATTTTTAAGCTTAAATAGACCTTGAGGGGTCACTTTAAATGCATTTGCAATCTTAATCTTAAAAAATTTGACACCTGAGGTTTGAGTCTTAGAGAAAATGGTGCAACGAGAGCTTCCCCTGCACAAGTCGGAGCGGGTACAAGTATATCAGTGACCAGTCATATTTTCTTGTTTTACATGCATTTATTAGGGTTTAGGTACAATCGAGTCAGCACGGCTCGATATTGCATCGCGAAAAAGTTACAAACAGGCTTGCGTGGTCCTATGTAGGACCGTATCGCATAGAGCATCGCACAGCTCAGTAAAGTTAGCTGCCTGCTCAAACAGTGCCGCGCGGGCCAATTTGTCCAATTTTGCGATCTAAGTCCGTTGCGTGGCGTAGTTTGGAAACTTACAAACTGACCCGCCTTTGCAAACAGTGCCACTTTTGCTATTTCAAAAGCGAAAGGCGATATGGACAACAATTTTTTTTTAGGGAAGCTGACGTGGTAATTTTCCTTGTCCAAGAGAGACACGAGGTTATTCATTCGAGGGAGCACCGGTGGCCGATACTTCAGTGATTAGGTGATATGCACATATTTCTCCAGGAGTAGCTTGGAATGCTTGGTCTGTGGTTCATTGCTTATGTTCCTCTTATTCAAGCACATCTGGGTATGCTGCATGCCCTAGCCGAGCGATGGCATAGTGAGACATCATCTTTCCATCTTCCCACTAGCGAGGCCACTATTACTTTGGAGGATGTATGGCGCATCCTGCGACTGCCCATTCATGGAAAGCAAGTGATTTATGATTTGGAGGAGGGGAGGGATGCCTAATTCAGTGTCATGGGTGTGGATGAACTCATGCTCTGTGATGGTCAGATAGATTTGGAGAGGTACCAGGGTATAGTGCCTACTTACAGCCTGATTGTGGTCGCCATTATTTCTGGCCTTGTAGCTCCTTATCAGTGCGACTGATATATCAGTCCGGGCTGAGGACTAGCATGGCAGCAGATGTGCACTTGCCGAGTTTTCTATGCATGGGGACCAGTACTGCTGGCCTCCTTGTACATGGATTTACATGAGTTTGCTTACTTGGAGGGTCGAGCTCTTGGGTTGGATTGACTCTTCTGCATATTTGGGTATTTGAGCGGATTCCAGTGTTGCATCCATTTGTGACACCGGTTGCTTTAGATATTGATGATCTTGTGGTGTGGCAGTATGGTGGGGCGATGATTCACTTTACTCACATGGGTATAGATGACATAGCTCATTGGCGACGGGTTCTGAATGAGATGACAGTATTCATTTGGAGACCGTATATGGATATAGGCCCATCGATGGATGATGCAGAGCAGCTCTTCTTTTCCCATCAGGATAGATTCATGCAAGGTGAAGAGCATACTTTGATAGAGAGATACCTTCTTGACTAGGTGGCTAGGAAGTTCGGGGAGGTGTAGGATATACCGGATGCTCAGTATATGGCCATATTTGCCCGTATGGCAAACAAGACAGTGTGGGGACTGCCCATTCCAACAGATGAGGCAGTGACCTCATTTAGGCAATTGGTGGCTTGGTCGTGGGCATATGATCAGGGGCCAGCAAATGCAAGGGTGACTCCAATGGATAGGGCATGATTCAGGCTGCCAGTGAGACTGATAGTTCCTGGGAGAATGGTTCCATGTCGCAAGTTGAGAGGTAGGTCAGCAAGCAGGGGTTGGGGAGGTGTACCACCTCCTCAGCAGTCACCTCCAAGGGATCCTACACAACATGTAGCAGGAAGGAATGGGCAGCCCCATGTGCCAGCACAACAACAACCAGTAGTATAGTCGGCAATATAGCCAGTGGGACAGCCAGCGGACCAGCCAGATCCTCGTGACACATTGATTCAGCAGTTACAAGGCCAGGTACAAATTTTGATAGCTGAGCAGGATGAGGCCCGACAATAGGTTTCTATAGTTATAGTGGAGAGAGACCTGGCACGATCTGAGAGGGATCAAGAGATGGGTCAATGGAGGTAGTTAGAGATTGTTGCTTCCACATTCTAGGGCCGATCAGTTGATATCCGAGATTACAAAGATGCTATTAGAGAGATCGAGTACTATCGGCAGCATTACCGATAGGTAGTATTATCAGGTAGCAGAGTGCCAGACTTTTCCTAGTAGATCGGGAGGCAACTGATAGAGGATCATGTTGAGCAGCAGGTGGGGGAGGGTAGCAGTCAGTAGGGCCAGCCCCCCTTTTGATCACATGACAGTTTGCTTCATTTTTTGATATACGGGCTGTAATATTTTGGCCTTATTGTATTATGTATCATAACAGTATTTTTTGATGATATATATATGAGATGATTTTCCCTTTTATGACATGTATGGTGCACATGTATGATATGCAGATGTATAATATGCAAATGTATGATGTTTCTATCCTTATGCTTATGTGATGTGAATGTATGTAATGGATGCATTTATTTTTGTATATTTTTTGTGTTTTAATGATGTAATGCATGTTAATGATGGTAATGGATGATAATGGATGCAAATGATTATGTATAATGTAATTTTGTCTTAAGATAATGATATGATGCAATGTGCTTTCGATGCTAACGATCTAGTGGATGCAGGATGTATGCATTGGTGATGTTTTGGTTACTGTTATGATACTATGTTAGTGTGAAAGGAAGATAGAAGAAGAATTCAGAATTAGTGAGTTAGTTAGAATGGTGATGGTGATTTGCATTGCTAGGAATTGGGATTTTTGAAGGGGTCAATTGCGTTATGTTTGATAACACACATAGGTATGATGCATCAAGGTATAAAGGACCATGATGGTGTTGTACCTAGTGTGATGGAATTTGACTCGACAATCAGATAGGAGTATTCTTGTTCACACTTAACATACATATTTCATTTAGGATGTAGTTCAGACATTCTAAACATCTCAGACCAAAACACAGAAAAGCAAGCTTTCCTATGTGGTCAACAAGATATCTAAAACATCCTCTCTACAAACCAAACAAAATATATATGACTAAGTTATTTTACAATTGTATCCCACAAGAACAGTAGATAAAAAGATAATGGTCCTTGCCCCATTCCTTTCTCTCTAAACCTATTTTGTTTAGGCATCATCGAGAGGTCATAAGAATGAGCGCAAAATAAGATAAGTCAAAAAGACCAAGGCAAAGTAAACAAACAAGCTAATGTTTTTCGTACCGCTAGCCAAGGCTAAACTACTATGGGGTACCTGATGCTTATGTCCATCATAGGAAAGCTTCATCCTAGGATATGTAGTGATCAGGGTTTTGGTGGGACTGATTGGGTGATAAGCTATTGATATTCTGAGTTGACCAACTTGCTTGTTTATTGACTTAGGCTTAAGACTTTGACGATTAGGCGTTCACTTTGGAACCTGCTAAACTTGCTTCTGACTAACTCACCAAAGGGTGAAGGCAACGATTGAATTTATTATGAGTGAGACAATCATGGGTAAAAGTGAGATGAAATGGATGCACCATTTTGGTTTTTTCAGATATTCTGAGGTTGTTTTTGGTATTTTGAGATGTTTTACAAATGTTTTTGGATTTTCAAGATTTACGACGAACAGACTAACTTAAAGACCTATCCTTGGGGTCTTGAGAGTTGATCCATAGATTAGCCTTACCTACGTTTTGCACATAGAGACCACGTATTTTGACTGATGACAGACTTGACTTGATGAAAAGATAGATGGGAAAATGGATTGCCATTGCGACGGACACCTAAAGATTGACCTAAATATAAAAAATAAATGGCCAAATGGATTGCCAATGCGACGGATGCTTAAGGACTGACCCTAACTATCTTGGGGGATTATCAAAGATCAACCTTGCCTACATTCAAGCTCAAATAAGACATAGTTCAGACAAGGTGAAAGACTGGCAAGACTCAATGATGAATTTTTTTGAAGATTTTCTGATATTTTGATCTGTTTTTGATGATTTTGGATGTTTTGGATTTTCTGATGATTTTGGATGTAGATCATGAGAATATACATGAATTCGATCTGATGCATGTGGGAACATGCCCCCAACACAATGTAATAGACTACTTCGATGAAGGAAAGACAAACTGACCTTAAGAATATGCCAAGTAGTACCATGGTGGAATATGACATGGACACCAACTCAGGCTATGGTATGGATGCAGGCGATTGGATGGATAGATTATTTATTGAGATATGAAGAAATGAGTGATTCGTGCAGATCCTGGTGGATGGGGGGTGCTTTATTTACACTTGGCGCGTGTTTGCCAGGTTTTCACCAAGGTACTTGTCCAAAGTGCCATCGAAGTGGTTTTCACTAGAGGACAATTTTTTCAATTTACTATTTTCAATTCTTTTTCTGAGTTTTTTGGATTTTTTATTTTATTTTATTTTTTTTGTTGTCGCCAAGATGCTTGTTTGCCAGGTTTTCATCAAGGTAACCAATTTTTAGTACTTTTTCCGATTGTTTTTGTATTTTCTGGTTCCATACCTTGGAAGTTTTTAGGCATAAAACTTTTTGAGGTGTGAACTATTCATGGGCTCCTGTAGAGGTTTGCCTTCTAGTGTCGACAACTGATATGCCCCTGATTTGTAGCTTGTGGTGATGATGAACGGTTCTAGCCAGTTAGGCTCAAACTTTTCTTTTGTATCCGGATTTGTCACATTATTTTGGTTTTCTTTCAGCACAAGGTCACCAACTTGGAAAGTGCATTGCCTGATCTTCTTGTTGTAGCTCTATTTTAGGTGATTTTGGTACACTTGTAGATAATTTAGGGTATCCATGCATTGTTCATCTAGTAACTCTAGCTCATTAAGTCTTGTAATTCTATATTCCTCATCTGTGATGAGGTTTTGCAAATATATCCTTAGTGACGAAAGTTCGATCTCGATGGGGAGTATGGCTTTTGATCCGTAGACCAAGGAGAATGGGGTGGCGCCTATTGGCATATAGATGCTGGTGCAGTAGGCCCATAAGGCAAGATTTAGTTGCAAATGCCAGTCACGACCAGAGTCATTGACTGTTTTCTTGAGGATTTTCATAATGGTTTTATTAGTAGCTTATGCTTGGCCATTGCCTTGTGGATAGTATGGAGTGGAAAAGCGGTGTTGGATTTTGAAATTTTCACACAAATCACGGACATCCTAATTTTTGAACGGTGTCCCATTATCAGAGATAATGGATTGGGGAACACCGTATTGGCAAATGAGGTAGTTCAGGATGAACTTGGATATTTTTTTTCCCGTGATGTAGGTCATGGGAATTGCTTCGACCCACTTTATGAAATATTCAGTGGCAGTGATAATGAACTTGTGGCCATTGGATGAGGTGGGCGAGATTTTACCAATGAGATCGAGCCCCCACTATGAAAAGGGCCAAGGTGTAACAATGGGATGCAGTTCTTGAGCTAGTGCATGAATAAGGTCTCCACGTTGTTGGCACTGCAAACACCTTCTGACAAAGTCATGTGCCTCTCTCTTCATTGCCGGCTAGTAGCACCCAGTTCTCAGCAACTTCTTAGCCAAGGTCATACCACTCGAGTGTGAACCGCACTGCCATTGTGTACCTTAGTTAGATCAGTTGTGGCCTCCTCAGGTTTTAAACAATGTAGCAAGGTTCCATCGATACTTCTATGAAAGAGGGTCTCTCCTAGGATGATGAATCGTGAAGACCTTTTGATAAAAGTGCATTTGAGGTTCGGGGTAATGTCAGCTGGGAGGATTCCTAATCTTAGGTAGGTGTATATGTCATGGTACCAAAGATCACTGGGACCAACGAGTTCACATGCATATTCTGACTCTGGTGCCTTGAACGTGGGTACGAGAAGTTATTCTATGAGGAATTTGTGTTTCAAGATGTTGCGAGGGATGTCTAGCAAGGATCCAATTGTTGCCATTGCATCGGCTACTCTGTTGTTTGTCCTTGGTATTTGTTCAAAGGTGATGTCAATGAATGATTTCTTGAGACTTTCTACCACCTTTTTGTATGGTGCGAGCTTATCATCGTTAGTTTCGTATTCACCATTGACTTGGTTGATGATAAGTTGCGAGTGCCCATAGACCTTTAATGCCATGATTCGCCACTATGCTTCAATCTTGAGGCCTATGGTCAAAGCATCATATTCTGCCATATTGTTGGTATAGAGGAATGCCAGTTTATATGATCTAGGTATATAGTCTCCTTGTAGCGTGATGAAGAACACATCGGCTCTTGATCCATGTTGTGTGTGGGAGCCATCAAAGTAAAATTTCCAATTGTCGGCTACACTGAAGTTGAAAAGGGACTCATCTGGGAATTCTAATACGAGCGGGTTGTTCATGTAGAGGGGAGCTTATGCTAGCTGGTCCACAATAACTTGTCCTTTGATCACCTTTCGCTTAACATACTCAATATCGTGTTCGGATAGTATCATTACCCATTTAGCCATTCTGCTTGTGAGCATTGCTTTTGATAATAGATATTTCAGGGGGTCTATCTTGGCAATCAGCTTGATTTGATGAGCTAGCATGTAGTGTCTAAATTTATGGGCTACAAATACTAGTGCCAAGCAAGCCTTTTCTATTGATGTGTAATTGAGCTCGTGCCCCACCATTGTTCTACTGATATAGTAGATGGCCCATTCGGTTCCCTTTTCATCATGTTGGGCTAAAAGGGCACCAAGGGTGGCTGTTGTTGCTGAGATGTATAGGATCAATGGCTTCTCAACAATTGGTGGCATCAACATAGGTGGTGTAAGTAGATATTCTTTAATTTTTTTGAATGCTTGCTCACACTTGTCATCCCACTTGAATGCGACTCCCTTGTGAAGCGGGTGTGAATAGGCGATCTATTTATCTGCTAGTTGTGATATGAATCTCTAGATGGACTGGAGTCTACCTTGTAATCCTCTGAGTTTCTTTAATGTTCTTGGTGCTTCCATTTCAAGGATTTATTTTACCTTTGCAGGGTCCACCTCTATCCCTCTCATTGAAATTATGTACCCTAATAGCTTTCCCGATTGTACCCCAAAGACACACTTCTTCAGGTTTAGTCTGACCTTGTATTGTTCTAGTCTATCAAAGATTGCACTTAGAATTGCTATGTGATCCTACCTTTTCTTTGATTTAGCCAATATGTCATCCACATAATCTTCAACTGTTTTGTGGATCATGTCATGGAAGATCAACGTCATGGCTCTTTGGTATGTCACTCCTATATTTTTCAACCCAAACGACATCACATTCCAACAGTAGGTGCCCCAAGGACATGTAAAGGCTATCTTATGTTGGTCTTCCTTTTCTATCATTATCTGATTGTACCCCAAGAAGCCATCCATTAGGGATAGCATCTCATGTTCGACCGTCATATCCACTATCATGTCAATGTTGGGTAGTGGAAAATCATCCTTAGGACATGCTTTATTTAGGTCTCTGAAATCTGTGCAGATGCGGATGCCCCCTTTCAGTTTTGAGATAGGTACAAGATTTGATACCCATTTTGGATAGTTGATTTGGCATATGAAGCCAACATCCAGAAGTTTCTATAGCTCATTTTTGATGAGCAAGGCTATTTGTGGGTGCATCTTCCTTAGTTTTTGTTTGACTAGTTTTGCTCCGGGGTAAACAGCCAAATGATGAACCACCACCTGAAGATCCAGACCTGGCATGTCAGCATAAGTCCATGCAAAATTTACCTTTCTTTCTTTTAGGAATGCTGCCAACAGTTCTTGTTCTTCTACCAGGAGAGACTCTGCGTGGAAGGTGATTTGTGGTTCTGATTCCATTCCCAAGTTGACTAGGTTGCACTGTTCTGCTAGGACTGTTAACTTTTTTTGGTGTAGAGCATTAAGGGGGAGATTGAATCCTTCATCCTCCAGTGCCTCAGAGAGGTTTTCACCATTGGATGCATCCTTTATTTTTACTGTTTTGTCATTAGAGAGTGTCGTAGTGTGGTTTTTACTCAATAACCCCGAGCTTAGTCTCAATATTTTTCTTTTGTGACTAAAGGACTCAATCATCTCCTCGTAGTATGCTCGGGTGTCCAACGTGATGTTGAATCCTACCTTCTGATCCCCAAACGGGATCATATCCCTTAGTCCCATAAATTATAAGAGTGCCTCATCATTTTTGAATGAGTCTAGAATCGGTGGTCCCTGTTGATCATGATCGCTGAGTTGGGGGTGTACTAAGGTGATTTGGTGGGTTGGTTGGTTTGACTCAACTATGGAGGAACTTATCATTAACAAGGTGGAATCCTTGAAAAGCCTAGGGAGACCTACTATGGTATCATCATCGTCACTACTAGGACAAACATCAGTAACGTCAAAGGTGTAATTATCGAGTGGGATACCTAAGCAAATAGTTGGTCTAGGAGTGGTTGTTGTTACCTGAGGAGAGGACCTGACTGCTCTTCTAGGAGTACCTCTACCACGTACGCTTATACTCAGAGGAGTATACCCAAGTCCAAGGTTCCGCATTCTTCTTTCTACAATGATGGGCTCCAACCATCCATCACTATTTCTTCCCAGGCTCTCATTCCTGTTATAGCCCATACCAAACATCATTTTTAATCCTTTGTTAGTTTCCTCCATGGGTAGGGTGGGAGTGGGTCTTTCATCTTGGTATAGTGTGTTTGAGATTTCCTCTTCATCCATATTCTCCCGACTGAGATCCCCCCAATGGTGGAATCTAGAGGGTTATGCTCTGATAGTGTGGATAGGTGTTTGAACTAGCTGGGGTTGTCCATGCGACCTAGGAGATTGTGGTAACTCTCCTACAACAAATGCATTTATTTTCATTCTGTAATCACCACATCCATTGTCTTGGATCATGTTTTTGACTTCGGATATGTCAAGGATGGTGGGTGTCTCTATAGTAGATGTGGAAGCGAGATTGGCTGGGTCTATGTATGAAGTAGATGGTCCTTCATCATGTTTGGGTACTTGAGGGATCTTATAAAACTTGGCTTCCAGGTTTTTGCAGTAAGCGAAGGGTTCGAGATCCCCATATATAGTGACCTCCTCATTCTGATGTGAGAACTTGATGCATTGGTGATAGGTCGAAGCCACTACCTTCATTCCATGTATCCACAAGTGTCCCAGGAGGATGTTGTATGGTAGGTTGAGGTCGAGAACCTAAAAGGTGGTTTCCATAGTTGTCAGCCCTACTTGGATGGGGATTTTGATAGTTCCCTGAGACACTCTTTCTTGGTCATCATATGCCCTTATTGTGATGCTTCTGTTCTTATTGATGGAATCCTCGATGAATCCCAATTTCTTTATGAGTTTTAGAGAACAAATATTAAAGCCTGCACCTCCATCTACCAGGACTCATTTGACTTTCTTTTTATGGATTAGTACTTGGAGGTGGAGTGCGCAGTTATGAGATGGTTGTGGAGGGAAATCTTGATCCAAAAATGTAATGAGATTTGTGGTAATGATGTTACCCACCATAGCCTAAAATTGTTCTGTGTCGAGGGTGGCAGCAACGATAGATGCAACTAGTGCTTCATCAAGGATCTTCCTATAGGCGGCGAATATTTTCAATAGTTCCATGATGGATATTTGCGCAGGTGTTCTTTTCAGCTGGTCAATGACATTGTAATCATAAGGGATGGCCTTTGTATTCAAAATGGGGGTCTTAGCAAGTGCCCTAGCGATGGTAACCTTTCTGCCTCGTGTGGTGAATCCACAGTCATTGTTGGCTCCCTTGATATTTATGACGGTGACCATTTCATCGATGCATCCAACTATCTCTTTGTATACTAGATTAGCACTAGCATACTTTTTCTTGCCCTTATTATTCCCTTGATTATTTCTTTGATTGTTCCCTTAGTTATGGTTCGGCATCGGATTCATGTATATTTTCAAGTCTTGGTTTCCGATTTATTGCTCGATGTTAATGACCTTATCCTCAATGAGGTCTTGGATGATGTTTTTGAGTCTCACGCAATTGGTGGTGGTGTGTCCTTTGACTTTGTGAAAGTCACAAAGGAGGTTCTCATTATACCATGGCGGCTTGGTCATGGGTTCTGTGTATTGTTTAGAGTTAGAGATTTTGATTAGACTCTCTTTGACCAACTTCTTCATTATGGACTCAATCTATTCACCAAGAGCTGTGAACTTCCTCTTGGGGGGATACTTGTTGTGGGGAGGTGGTCCTCCTTGATTACCTAAATTGTTGATTTGATTGGTGGAAGATGGTTGTGGCTATGCTACTACTGCATTAGTCTGCATATTGTTGTGATTATGATTTCACGGTTGATGATGGCTTTGGGTACTCTACTTAGGGGCACTGATGACCACTTTAGCATCAACCACGCCGTCTTTCGTGATATTTTTATTCCTCGACCATGTTTGAGGTTTATCATTGTAGTTTTTAGATGGGTGCTTATCCTATAGTGGAGTGAGTGTTGGTGTGCCTCCTCACGTAGTAAGGGCTCTTTCGATTTTGAGCACCTTTGGGATCAGTTGATCATAAGATGTGATGCACTGCATTTTTAATTAAAATGCCAAGTTTTCATCTAGATTGGCTATGATGGTGCAAACTTGTTGTTCTTCTAGCATGGTCCACTTGCTCTAATTGGCCTTGGATCACCATCTTTGCAAGAAGGATGTGAATATCTCTCCTTTTCCTTGTTTGAGTGCAGACAATTCTTCCAAACTAACATCCGCACCCATATTGAAAGTGTAATTCTTAAGGAAGGATTCCATGATTTCTTCGAATGTTTTAATGGCTGTGGATAGGCGAGAAAACCATTCCATGGCTGGACCAGTTAGGCTACAAGGGAAGAGTTGCATTAGGTACGTGTCATCATATGTGACCTCCATGCAGTGTACCTGAAATTCCCTGACGTGGTTTTTAGGGTTACCCGTTCCATTGTACTTGTCAAATTTGGGGATCTTGAATCCCTTTGGGAACGGTATCATGGTGAGGCTTCTATCAAAAGGGTAAGGGCATAAGTTCCTGGGTGTCCTTGTGTTTTTCCTTACTTGTAAGTCCAACACTTGCTGTGAAAGTAGTTTCATTTGTGTTGCAACATCTTTGCTCAGATCGGGAGGTGGGATGAATGACTTGTGAGGTGTTCAAGGTGTTTGATGGGTGGGGAGAGTACTAGTGGATGTTTGTTACAAGCTCAGTTGTGCATTCAAAGCCTGATGATATGCCTGCATTTGCGTCAACAAGGCTTGTTGTTGATCTTGTTGCTGTTGTTCTAACAATGCTTGTTGTCATTCCATCTGATGTTGTTCCCATGAAGCCTATTGTTGATCAATCTGTTGTTGTGCTAGTAAAGCTTGTTGTTGGTCTAGAAGCTGTTGCACCAACAAAGCTTGTTGTTGGTCAAGCTGCTATTGTGCCAACAAAGCTTGTTGTTTTTTTTCTTGTTTTTGTGCCTAAAAGTATTGCAGGGGTTGTTGGTAGGCTTGTAGATGGATCACTTGCAATTGCACTTGGTACTGTGCTTGTGCTTATTGTTGGGCCTGAGCTTGGGCTTGCACTTGAGCTTGGGCTTGCGCTTGAGCTTGGGCTTGTGCTTGAGCTTGCTACTTTTTCTAGAGTACTCTCTATTGGTTGGCCTTTTGAAGGGTTTGGATTAGCGTGGTGAATGAATTTGTCGTATTGGCTTTTGGTGGGATTGGTGGTGGAACAGGAATCATGCCAATCATTGTGACAGGTGGAGGGATTGTGGTGGTGATTGGGATTTGGGTTGTTGGAGGGTGGTTGAGATGATTGGTCCTTGAGATGGTATGCTTTGGGATATTTGAGGACCAATTATGGTGGTGGCTTGTATGGTTGCCACTTGTTGTTGTGATGATGTGGGAAAGAAGAGGGAATTGGGCATGATTTTTAGATTTCTAGGTTTCAAGAAACCATCGATGTTGAGAGGAGGAAAACCCAATCCAAGAGGTGACGTGGTGGTAAATGAAAATAGGGGAAGAGATAGAATGTTACCTTGAAAAAAAGGATTTGCAATGTCAGTTGTTCCAAACAAGCTTCCTTCTTCAAGTGGTAGAGAAGTTTGTATGTTTGATTGACAAGCTGGTGTTGCACGAAATGAAGATGAGCCAACATGGTTATGGAAGGTGAGCGGGACATATGGGTGGGATGGATTTTCCAGAATAGATGTAACCGGCGTGGTGGTGATGACTGCTTCTTTGTTAGCCACAAGGTGATGCCTTTGTAATTCTTGGAACATGGCACTCCCTTTGTTTACATTCAGTGTGATGGCCGTGGTGGTGGGAGGTATTTCTTGATTGACATTTGACATTGGGGATGCACTTGGAATAGGAACATCTATACTAATGCTTGCATCAAGGTCGGGAGGGAAGTGGACCCCTCCTCTTGCTAGCGTATTTAAGTATTTGAGCATAGCACTGACAATTTTGTGGCTCTCTGGATTTTGAACCATCTCCATGATTTCAGATTGTGTCATCCCCATGTCTTCATTTGTGATGTCCTCTTGATGATTCTCCTCTTGAGGATTTTGTGATGGTAAGGGAGAGTTTCTTAGGGGATTGCTTGATCCCACAAGGTTCACTTCAGAGTTTAACTGACTCATGTCCACACAAGTTGGTATTTCTCTGATATTCTCCATGTTCTTGTATTGAGATCTTGTTTGGACCATAAAAAATAGGGATTTGTTCGATCCTAGCCTTTTAGACCCCAAAAGAGAAGAACTAGGGAAGCTAAAAGATCAAATATGGTGGTAATGGTGATGGGTTGAATGGATGGGATGAGTGAGTGAAAACATTTTGAAGAACTTTTGAAGGTATATGCTAAACTTGTAAAGGCTTTTAGATTGATTGTGATAATTTGACTAGATGCGTTAAGTCAAATAGGATTGTTGTGAAGTTGTATTCCCTAGAAAGTTGTGTTATCCTAGGGGAACTTGCACAAATGGATGAATTGGCTAAGTGTGTTAAGCCAATGTAATTGTGAACTAATAGACTTTAGGAATTTTTGTTATCCTAAAGATAAATTTGTCCAAAGGTTTGACTATTTTGGCTAGGTGTGTTAAGCCAAGATAGGGTGATGTTGGTTTAGCCCTCTAAGTTTAGTGTGGTGATTGTTTCTAGAGTTCAAAAGGTTTTGTTGATGAGATGAGATTTTTTTTGATGGAGGAATGAATGCGGATGATGACTTTGATCTTGAACCTTAACCTAGATATGACTCTCTCTACAAAACCTCGGTATTGAAGAACATGCTAGACTTCCTATGGGAGAAAAGCAAACCTTTCAAAAAGTTTTGGATTTTTTTGACAATAAAATGCATACAATGCTGGATTATTCCTTGAGGCTTTTTTGTAAAAGTTGTATACAAGTCTTTCCTTTACTTCAAGGAGCATCTCAAGGTGTTGCTCATGGGTTTTTAGACTAATTTTCTTGAACTTTGGTTTTGGGATCTTGATCTTATAGGAAATAATTGGAAATAACACACATGAAGTTCAATTTGTCTCTTTATCTTGGTTCAATGAATTTCTTTTTATCAAAGACACTTGCTTGCTTAAGTTTCAAACTATATATCTAGTTTCCCAATTTCTTTCTCATCCCACAAGGTCCATTGTGTGGAAATTGACGAAAATAGGGAAAAAGTTCCTTATGTTTAACCTTGTTGAAAACAAATGACGGTAGAATTTGTGCACTTAGAAACCTCTAGGAATATGATCCCTAGGGAAAGCAAGAGTGTCTAAATTCGTCAAGAGTATTTGTTTCTCACAAGGGGTTTGAAAATTGAAGGTTTTGTGTATGTTTGTTTTCAAATGTTTTGAGGACCAAGCAATGTGTTCTTTTCTTTCAAGCACTTTTACAATCCTAGGATGATGAGGCAATATCTTGTTGGGTTCCCACTTGGATAAATCTAGCTGCGCATGTCTTGTACGAATGGCTAAATGCTTGACCACACTGGCTCCCCTCCATGGCACTCACTTATTCGAGTCAACCAAGCATTAGTACCCATGAATCTCCCATGTCATACTTTCCATTTCCACAACAAGACCGCATGTATAACATGGGGCGGCTTCAAAGGACATGACCTTTTGCACCAACAAGATAGACAAGGTTTTCGCCTTTTTCCAAACAAAGGGTTCTAATGTGGGCATTCCGTTCGTGGGGGATTATCCAACATTGGTGAGAGTCCATTGCTGTCCATTTCGTCAGAATAATCCTCGTGATTCTTGAACTTTCCTCAAGAATCCATACTTATATACTAGTTGGAAGTCGCTTGGCTTTAGCGTGTTCCTGGTTGGGTCGTTCCCTTGGGTGAGTAATTTTTCCCACAAGGCAGGCCCTCTAAGATAAACAATAGCGAACAAACATATTCGTAGTTCGATCAACCTTTGTTTAAAATCAAAAGGAGAACACTCGCAATAAGTTTTATTCACACTCACATGTTTTGTTCAATTCTAAGTGCCCAAATTGAAATGTGGAGGAAATCCTTTTGACAACCTAATATTACCAAAAAAATTTTGATTCTCAAGATCGCAATGAAGCGCGAGAGAAGCGCATACACATTTTAGATAATATTAGCTTGTGAAAAGGATTGCAAAACATTGAAAACACTTGTTCATTTTTAAACTTCTCAAAGCAATGATGAGTTCTGTTATGCCTTGCATAACCACCCCATCTTTTGTCTTGGTCAAAATGGGTCCCCCTTTCTGTTTTTGTACTTAGTTGTTTTTGGAACAAAATTTGGAGTATAGTTTTGCCAAGTATTTTTTTTTTCTTCTTTGTTTTCTCTATCAAAAGCGGAACTGGAGCTGAATTGGGTTTTGAAAGGTATTTTGAGGTGTATTTTTTGGTTCTGATCCCGATGGTCTTTTCTTTGCCTTTTTTTTTGCTCTTTAGCGAAAGCGGAGTAGGAGTGGGAATTGGGATGGTTCTATTCAAAATTTGCAAAATCAAATTCAATTACGACTCTGTCTCCGCTACCTTTTTAATGTTTGTTTGTCTTGGTTTTTGTGTTTTGTTTTATTAGGTTGGTCTTTTACTTAACTTTTGTTTTTGTTTTTGTTTTGTTTTTAGTTATCAGACGCGGAGTCAGAATGGGAATAAGGTTTGGAAAGTTTATGATTTTAAGATCCTGTTTCCATTTTGGTTCCGACCCCGCCTTTCTTTTGTGTCGTTGACTTTTTGACGGAAGTTGCACTATAGACCAGTGTTTGTTCTCTTATAGTTCCGACTCCGCCTTTACTGTGTTTTAATGCATTAATGGTGGTTGCCGATGTAGGTAGAAATTCACATTTTTTTTCTTTATTAAAGGTTAAAGCCGATTATTATTGTTATTATTACAACTCTGAGAGCGTGAAGAGCAATAGCAGAGTTCGTTTTGAGCGAATTGATCGAGATAGAGAAGGGATTGTGTGCGAATTGATTCAGAAAGTCAGCGTGGCTTTGTTTGCGTTTAAGGTAGGTCTTTTATTTTTGTTTTTGTTGTTCATTGTTTTATTTGCGGTTGTGTTCGTTATGTTTTGCTTTGTATCTATTCACGTGTTCAATCATTGTGTTTTAAGCAATTTTATGATCTACGATGTGATTGAATGAGTAGGTTCTTGTTTTAGTTTGTTTTATTTTTTATCTTTGTTGTTTTATTTTGTTGTGTCATTTCGTTCTATTTTTGGGCATTGTCGTTTTCACGACTTAATCGTGATCGCATCGGGTCGTTTTCGATTTGCAGTAAATTTAGATTAGATTAAAGGTTTTTATTATGGTGTAAGTTAGATTAAGAATTTAGAGTGAGGTAGATTAGGTTTATGGTTTAATTTAGGGTTTCGTTGTTGGTAGAATGGCAGGGTTTTAAAACCCATGCCCTAGTTTTATTAAGTTTGTTAATTTAGGGTTTCGTCGGTCTCTGCAATAAGCTTTAAATGAATGGCTCTAAAATATAATTGTTCCCCACGGTCATATGAGGGTAGAGTTTTTTAAGCTCCTTTGCTATGTTATGGCGACCTAGGTTTAATCATGAAGTTATGATGAAAATGAATAAAGTTGATGATGTCATGATTAGCATATGCGGAGGCGGGATTGGAATGGGTATTGGCATAAGAGTTTGTTTTTACCAAAGATGTGAATTCCATTTCTATGTCGTTTTCGATTTCGAGTTCTAAAAAGGTTTTTTTTAAGTATGTGATAATTAGCGGAGGCGGGATCGGAACTGGTCTTAAACTTAAGAATTTTTGTTTGTAAAGGTTATCAGTTCCGTTTTCATCCCGTGTCCGGCTCCGCATATTGTGGAAAGTCTTTTGTCGAAGTAACGATAAACAAATCGGAGGCGGAGGCGGAATGGAAATAGAATATGAAATGAGAGGAATTTGAAGAAAAACCAAATCCTTTTTTATTCCGATCCCGGTTCCGATAACTTCCCCGACTCCGACTCCGAGCCCGTTTGTTACTAGCTGAAGTTCCTATATTGGTTTTTGCTCCGAGTCCGCCAGTCTTGTAAAAATGATTATTTTGTGTTTCTGTCCGACTCCGACTCGATACATATGTAACAGGTATGTTTTTAAAACAAGTTTTATAATGAATTGGAAGGGGTCTAATTAGAGGTTTGCTTGCAGGAGATTTGAGAGATGTCAGGAACGTCAGGAGAGGCTGCTCGAAGGAATCAACCGGCTGGAACATCAAAGCCTGCACCAAAGATCAAGAAGGTGAAACCAGAATAGTTACCTTATACATTAAGGTATGATCATAGGAATCCGGTGGTGAAGGCGAGCAAGGTGGAATCAAACTGGTCAGATATCACAGATACCAATCTGGGCCAGTATAATTTTGAAGAATTACATGAAGAGACCTTTGCAGAAAGGGAAAACTTGACAGGGAGAACTCAAAGGATTGTTGACTCCGGTCTTGCACATATCACTGTGTTTCCTTTGTCAGTTCAGTGTCCGGAGTTGATATATACAGTGGCCAGTACTTATAATCCAGCTACAAGATTATGCATGGATTCACAGAATAATGTAATTATAGATCTTACTCCGCAGATGTTCCAAAACATATTCAATGTTCCTGATCCCAAGAATTTAGTGCAGTTAACTAAGGCTGAGGCATTGGAGAAATACAGTAAGCATAAAGACTCCAATAAGTCTCATTTAAACAAAAGATGGTTAAGTACTAAGAAGAAGTCTTTGAGCAAATTGGCAGATCAGCCAAAGAGGGCAGACTTCAAGAAGGAGATATCTGATTTAATATTGATGATGTCTAGAGTGTTTGGGAAGAGGGATGCCTTCCATTTCAAGGAATGGATGTTTCATTTTATTCAAGTGATTTTTCAGGGTGATTATCAATTTGATTGGTCCATGATTATTTCTGATGCCATACATGATCAGCTCACAAGGGTCAGACAGACCAAATCTTTCTTCATGACTTCATATGTGGTCTATGCTGCAACAAGATTGGGGATTTTCCCAGGATTAAACAGGGTAGTTATAATGGGAGCTTTGGATGGACAAAAGAAGGTATGGGAACACTATGATCAATTATCCCTTTAGGTTGCTAAAACTCACTTTAGAAGAGTCAATGATGCATTTTTATATGTGGTTATCAATCAGTTGAGTGGAGATGCAGGATACAGGTTAAGTCAAGAAGCTATGGCTTCCATTTCTGAATGGGGAAGTTGGTACATCCAATACCCCAAATTTACATACTTCAGATTGTTTGGGTTTGAAGGTCATGCTCATTTACTTCCAAGATGTTGCAGCAATAGAATAGTGCTTATGGAATTTGTATATCAAGCCATTGGAGTTAATGCTAGATTTGGGATGAAGCACAAGACAAGATGCCATAAGTTTCCTATAACACTGGGGGAATATAGTTGTCAACACTTGAAGGCGGCTAAGGTGGTTTGTAATGAGTTGATACAATTGAAATTGGGATTGTATATAGCTCGTAAGTATTTTGATCTGAAAAAGAAGATGTATACTTTATTACCTTCTGTGTTTACTAGGCACTTTAATTTGTTAGAGGATTTTTGGTGTGATAGGCAGGATGAATTTGACTTGAGGAGGAAGAATTATGAGAGATTAAAAGTCTCACTTATGGTAGAGCTGGGTATTAAAGATAATATTCTTGAAACTTTGGTAGATGATGGAGTGGTATTAGATCCCTCATATGAAGCTTTGAATATTGGCACCAAAAACTTAGATCCAATAGACTGGAATGAAGAAGAAATGATTGACATTAAGAAATTGGGAAGAACAGTCTTGGATAGAAGTGTGCAATGGTTGATGATGAGGACTCAAGCTCCTCAGGGACCAATCCTCAAGAAAGGTAAAGGGTATAAGAGGATTAAAAGAAAGGCGCCTTCCAAGGAACCATTAGAGTTCTTTCCTCCGGATGTTGAAGAAACAGAGTTGGAGGTGGTTAATGAAGAAGAAGAGACACCCGAGGGAGATGTCCCAATTGAATCTGTTGTTCCTATGCCCGCATTGGGTGAGTCATCTACACAAGCCCCACTCACAAGAAAGAAAAGCAAAGAAGTTCAAGGAGTGCTTTATGCCATGGCTGAAGCTACTAAAGGAAAGGAAGTGGAGGAAGAGTTGGTAGAAATTGAGACAGATTCAGATGAAACTCTGTCAGAGAAGGACTTGTAAGAAAACATGCCTCTAGATCCTACTATTGAGCAGATTCTTACATAGGAGGAGCAATGGAAACAGTTTGAAGATGATACCAGAGAATCTGATGCAAGGGCTGCTGCAGAGAAACAAAAGGAAATAGAGGCAAAGTTGAAATTTGATGCTCTACTTCAACAGCAACAATCGAAGGAAAGAGAAGTTGAAACAAGAATGGCAGCTAATACAATGGAGGAGCAAATGAGGCAGCGAGAGCATGAGATCAAGGTCAAAGCTGAAAATGACAAGCTGGAATTGATACAAAAGAT
Organism: Sequoiadendron giganteum; assembly: GCA_007115665.2. NCBI lineage: Eukaryota > Viridiplantae > Streptophyta > Pinopsida > Cupressales > Cupressaceae > Sequoiadendron > Sequoiadendron giganteum. The sequence goes on along the minus strand of CM021109.1, from coordinate 152,431,595 downwards.
CCATGATCTCGAGGAGGAGAAAGCAAGAAACCGAAGGGAAAAGGAAGCCCTTGCCGCTAGATTGAAGCTTGCAGAGGAGACTCGATTGAAAGAACAAGAGACTGAAGCTCTAAGGAAAGAAAAGGAGGCTGAAGAGCTGGTAAAGAAATAGCTAGATGAGAAAGAAAGGGAAAAGGCAGAGAAACTCATAGCCTTGGAAGAGGAAAGATTGAGAAAAGAAGAAGGAGACAGGAAGATGCAGGAACAAAGAGATAGAGAGGAGGCTGAGAAGTTGGTGCAGTTGCATGTACTACGGGAGCAACAAGAAAAGGCAAAGGTTGATTCTCAACCTAAGGTAGATATTCAACCATCCTCTACAGTTGTTGCTTCCTCTTCCATGATGATGGCTCCTGGTGCTCCTACTTGGTTGAAATTAGATCTACAGAAAAGAGCTAGAACACCTCCTCAATCTCTCAATTGGGAGGACATGATGAAGGAGATTGAATAGGAAAGGCCTAAGAAGAGGGCTAAAGTTTTGCACTCTACCAGACTCACAGATAAAGGGGAGATAGTTGTTGAATGTGTCGTGCCTATGATTGAAAAGGAGGTAGGGGATATGTAGCTTATAGACTATCAATTGAGTACGGTTAACTTGGGAAGACCCACTAGAAATCAACAAATGAATTTGATTGATGTGGTGGCTTCAACGACGAAATCCAGAATGATCAAGGACAAATAAAAGAAAGATGAGCTTAAGGCTCAGTTAGATCAGTTACATTCATTTTTGAAGAATGTCTCCTCTCCAAGGTCACAAAAGGTTGCAGCAATTGAGACTCCTTTTTTGCTAAGCAAAAAGGAGGTTGATGATTTGATGTAGGTTAGAGGTAAGGCGGAGATGGTTGACAAGTGGATAGATAAAGTGAACCGGGAGGTAGGTGAGGTTTTGGAAAAGGGGTTTGAAACCTATAAGGAGGTGGAAGGAATAATAAAAGAGATGCATCAATATATTGAGACCTTCGAGAAGTTAGAAGAAGAGTACAAAGAGTATAGTGAAAAGTTGGAGAAGATAAATACATTGCCTCTAACTACTCTTTTAGAAGAATCTATACTCGAAGATGATAATAAAGATTTTGTAGAAAAGACTTCTCGTATCCTTAAGTTTAGGACTGGCTTCTTGAGCAAACATAAGGATGAAATTCAGGGAGCAGTTAATAATTTAACTGAGGAGTTGGAGGAGTTGGAAGCGGTTATGGCTATAATAGTAGATGTGAATGTAATGACTAAAGATGGCATGCCATTAAGTCAGGTTAGAGAGAAATGGAGGGAAAGCTTGCAAGGACTCATGCAGGATGATGGAGAAGACTTGGTGATAAATCGATTTGTAGAGGTCAAGGAAGAGATAAAAGCTGCAGGAAGAGAGTTGGTCAAGGTAAAAAGCATGAAAGAATTTGCTGCAGTTGAGTTGGATCGCATCAAATTTGAAGATAACTGGATTGATGGGCCAGATATGGATATGCTACAATAGGTCTTCACCAGTTATGATGAGTTCATAGCGGATCCAGCATCACATGCATAAAATATTGCATGCATGATATTCTTCTTCCTTGCATGATGCATGATGATCTTCTTCCTTGCATGTTGCATGCATGCAGCACTAGCAGTCTCAAGGACGTGGGATCTTCTTTTCTCCTATGTTCTATCTTCTATTGTTAGATCAAACTGAATGTGTAATGTAAGAACTCAAGATCGAAATTGATCTGAGTTTCCAAGACAGTTGATTGTTCCTGAAAAGGTGGAAAACTAAGATAGAAGTAAAAGTTCGAACTTCTTTTTTTGTATTCTATAAATACCAGTGGGGTATTACATTGTAAGGGTCAGCTAATTGAGAATTGGATTGGCTTACCCAGTGTTAGGAGATAGAATTTTCAGAGAGCATTTTTGCAGAGATACATTGTACCAGATCTTGTTTACAGTTAATAGAATTGCAGGTTTATGAAATATGGAGTTTGGCATTAAATTGTGTGTTTGATAAGGTTAATGAGTTATAATCCACTTGAATGCTAGTGATTGTGCTGAAGCATGATAGTTTCTTATATGATGAAATTCATTAGAAGAAACCAGGTTTAAAGATTATCTTGTTAAATTGTCATTGAATTAAGGTTATTAAAGTCTGTTGATCTATAGTTTTAATGATGAATGAATGTGTGTGGTTTTGAGATCTTGGAAATATTTGTGATAGGCGAATAGAGGAATTGAATTAAGCACCTAAGATGTATATGATGGTACAGTTATATTGTGGGTTGTGTCATGTTATGGTTTTTGTGATTGGTTAAGAAAACATTCATTGTTAAAAGTATATGTCTGGATAGTAGATAAATTTAATTCATACTTACTGATTTACCCCTTGGATCTATCTTTTTTCTTTTATTTTAAACCCCTTGATTTACAAAAACTATTTTGACAAAAAGAGTCATAGCTTGAATCCTTTGTTACCAGTCCAAGCCCCTTGAATATTATAGTTGCATGAAACAATTGAGTGACATCAGATAGTTGAGAACCAACTACCAGGACCTTGGGAGTTAGGCCACTACATGTAGTCTTTCTTTTTCAGGAGAAATAGAATAGAAATATTTTGTTTTAATGTTGTTTGTGTCATTTTAACCATCAACAAGTTCTTTTTAAGCACCAAATGAAGTGTGAGATTTCCTTGTTCAATTTTTAACCCTTTAAACAAAATCTAGTATGTTTGTCTAAAGTTCTTTTTAGCCCTTTGGCAACTTTTGAAAAGAAACTTGATTGTTAGTTTTAGAACCCAAAAGAAAACTAGTATTCTAAGATCAATGAACTTATCAAATCCTTTAGAGAGTGTTTAAAAACACTTTAGTGTTCAAAAACACTTTATTGTTCAAAAACACTTTGTACAAAATAAGCATGGTGTCATAAAAAAAAAATTTGCTTGTTATTTTTAAACCCAAAGTAAATTTATTTTTCCTAAGGCCAAAGATATTTAACAAATTTTTTAAGGAGTGTTAAAAAACACTTTTAGTGTTTACAAAAAATTTGGGTTTGTGAGCATGATATCACGATAAACTTCTTCCTTTGCTCCAACCTACAAAAATGACAGAAAATAGAGAGCAATAAAGACAAAAAACTAGATTAGAGATTAAAAAATCCTAAATTAAAACAACACATGTCAATTTAAAACTTCACTGTCCTCCCGCAGCGGAGTTTGTAAAAAGTGGTGGAGTTTGGAAAAGCGGCGGATTTTGAAAACAAAGTGGTGCTATATAGCGTTGCACAGGTGACTTTGGGCAACGCTTTGCAAAGACAAAGAGCACAAAAGTGGTGCGACAAAGGCCAGTGACGTAGTTTGGAAGCAGCCCAGTTTGGGAATTTCAAAATTTTAGGCGCAAAGGCTAACGTGGTGGAGTTTGGAGAACACGAGGTACGATACCGTGCCGCAGTGATGAAAGTGGTCGAGTTAGGACCCGTGCAGTGGACTTAAGAAATTTTAAGAAAAAGGACAAAGGGGAACCCGCAACAAAGTTTGAAGAATTTGAATGCGGGTGAATATGGCACTGCACCTCTAGGAGCAGCAAAGTATCATGTCGTGGTGCTGAAAGCGGTGCAATATAGCACCACATGGCCCAATTTGCCTGTGTCTGTAAAACAAAATGTTTGGAATCGTGGAATTTTGAAAAAAATGTGATTTAAAAGTGTTCAAGCCCTCCTTCTAGTGCCAAAATGTGAACCCCTAAACCTCCAAATGCACAAAGACAACAAAACACATTAGCATGTTAGATCAAATGCATGTACACAAGAGTGAGAGATTCCCCATGAAATCCACCTATTTAAATTGCTATTAGGAAATGAAGAACAAACTCAAATAACATGAAAAAAAATCCTAATCTAGCCAATAGATTGGTGATCCCATGGGGGAATTGGTGCCAATGGAGTGTTGCAATTAGCCCTTTCCCAATTCATAGGTTGCAATGAAGATGATCTACAAATGGTCAAATCTCCAAAGAGATATGAGCATAACCTTGTTACAAGTCCTTGAAGATGATGAATGGTTGAGTGAAATGGGCAAAATTGGTTCTCAATGTGAATAGAGTAATTTTGCATATGATTGTGGATGAAGATGGATTTGAGTATAGTAATTTTACTCAAATTGTGGATGTTAGAATGAGAGGAAGAGTCTCTCATTTATAGATTTCAAACTGGAAGAATGAGTGAAAATAGGCAATGTGGGATCATTCAACATCCAATGGCCAAGTGCCACTTGTCAAGATGTGAATGGTTGAGGAATGAGCACATTTTGGTCAATGTGCATGATAAATGCCATTGGATTCAAATTTGAATTTTGAATGTGACATGTGAGAGGGAAAGAGAAATGGAGTTAATGTCACTTGGCTCAATGCACAAGGGCATGTAAGAGGCATTGAATGCCTTGTTGGAAGGACCAAGTCCACTTTGCCTTTTTGAATTCAAATGAAGGAATATTCTCTTTTGATGCTTTATGAGGGAAAATAGAGAATTAAATAAATCAAAGTAATTGATTTATTGTACAAGTTGCATTCTCTAGAGAAATTTAGTGAGAGAGATTAGATTAATCAAGGTTTTGATTTATTTAATAAAGAATTAGATGATGTGACAATTTTAGACTTAGATTTATGAATTGATTTAAGTCAAGAATTAAGAGGAAATGATTTATCAAATAAATGATTTGACTTATTTACTCTAGAGGGAACATGTTGGATTAAATCAAATAAGGTTTAATTTATTTAATTTAATAAGAAGACTTTAGATATTTTAATTAAATAAAATGATTTATTTAATTAAACAGGGATGTAAGGTTAATTAAATTAAATTGATTAATTTAATCATTGAAAGAGGAAGACTTAATCCAATAAATAATGATTTATTAAACCAAGAGATAGAATGTAATGAAATGTTGAGAATGTGATTTAAGAGGAAATGTTGTTAGTAATCAGGATCAGTTGTGCCAAAATGAACTTGTACATTTTCCATGTCTACACTTTCAAAAATCTGATAGGAAAATGTATAATCATTTATGTAGATGATTTAACCATCTTCTCTAGGAATATAGAAGATCATGTTGCAGACCTGTAAAAGGTTCTAAAGAAATGTATAAGTTATGGTGTCTCTCTTAACCCAAAGAAATGTGTATTTGGAGTGTTTGAAGGAAAGCTCTTAGGTCAAATTATATCAGAGGAAGGGATTTCCATAGATCCTAACCGAGTGGAGGCCATTTTGAAATTGACAAAGCCAAGTAGCAAGAACGAAATGAGGTCCTTCTTTGGAAGGATCAATTTTGTCAGGAAATGTATAATAGGGTTTGTAGAGATTGTCAAACCCCTCAATGAAATTATGAAGAAAGATGCAAAAATTGAGTGGAGTGAAGAGGCTAAATCTACTTTCATGTAGATTAAACAATCCATATCTGAGGCACCTATTTTCAGAAGCCCAAATTATCTAAAACCCTTCTATATCTATTCTTTTACTTCAGATCATTCATGTGCAGCAGTTTGACCACAAAGAAGAGAAGAGAGTGAGGAGAGACCAATTGCCTTTATGAGCTCTCCATTTAAGAATGACTAAGTAAGGTATTCACCACTAGAAAAACAATACTTTGCATTGGTATGAGCAGTGAAGAATTTTAGGAATTACATAATTCAAAGTCAAGTGATGGCCATAGTTCCAGATCTAGCTGTGAAGTCTCTTATGATGCAAAGTGAATTAGGGTAACGAAGAGGGAAATGGATGGAAATATTTTAGGAGTTTGACTTATAAATTCACTTGATGAAACTCGTTCGAGGACAAGGAATGTCAAAAGCAATGGCTGATGTAGATAGAAGTATTACTTGCCAACAGTACACTATCCAATCATTCACAAAGGATCCCTGGTATACAGATTTAGTCTTCTTCCTCCTCAATAACAAATGTCCAGAAGGAATGAATGCTACTCAGAGGAGAGCGTTAAGGATGAAGAGTTCTCATTACATGCTCAAAGGCGAATCCATTTATAGAGATAATTTTCAAGGAATTTACCTACATTGTTTGGATCAGCAAGAAGCTAAGCATGCTATTTCTGAGTTTCATGGGATACATGGAATAGGGCATGGATCTGTTGATGCTTTGGCTTATCAGATTTTAAGATCAGGCTATTATTGGCCTTATGTGTTTAAAGATGCACATCAGCACTATAGGACTTGTCATGTATGCCAGACTTCGACACCTAGAGAAAGAAATCCTACAATACCCCTACAACCAGTATATGAGGTAAGGCCATTTGCTCAATGGGAACTTGATTTTGTGGGTGTAATTAATCCAAATTATTTTGCATGTCATAAATTCATCTTGACTACAACTGACTACTGCACATGTTGGACTGAGGCACAACCTTGCAAGAATAGCACCACAGAGGTGGTCATCAAGTTTCTGAATGAAAACATCACAACCAGGTTTGGAGTTCCATTTGCTCTCGTATGTGATAATGGCCCTACTTTTTCTTCTGCTAAGTTTATTTCATGGGCCTATGAACATAAATTGTTTTTGAAGTATTCTTCCAATTACTACCCTCAGGGAAATGGAGTGGCTGAGTCCACAAATAAAAACTTGTTGGAAGTTATAAGAAATTTGTTAGAGAATAATCCTAGAGATTGGCATACCCAATTGATATTTGCCTTATGGGCAGATCGAACCAGAATCAAAGCAGCTCTAGGAAATTCACCTTTTAAGTTAGTTTATGGCAAAGATCCAATCTTCCCAATTCATTTACAAATATGATTTCTTAAGTTCATGCAGGAATTTTATAACAAAGATGATAGGATTGAGGTTAGGCTACTTAATTTTTTAAACATGGAAGAGTAGAGAGATGCTTCTTTGTAGCAATTCTCTAAGCATCAGGTTGTTGTCAAACGCTGGTTTGACAAAAGAGCTAAGATAAAAGCCTTTAGAATATTAGATCTTGTGTTATTATGGGATAAGGCTAGGGAAAAGAAAGAAGATCATCAAAAGTTTGATAGACTTTGGTTAGGTCCTTATCAAGTGGTTGAAATATTAGGCGAGAATGCTTTTCATTTGAGTACCTTAACAAGAGTGCCTATTCCATTACCAGTTAATGGTCAGTTTCTCAAGCACTAATTTGGTGCATAAAAGATTTGATGTTTTAAAGGAAAATGTATTATACTTTATCATATGTAATTAAGTTTATGCTTCTTCTTTTTGTTGTTTTGTTTGCTTTTTTTTTTTGTCTTGTTTCATTGGGGATCTTCATTTTGTTCATTTCAAATTAATGGGTTGTTATTCAAAGTATGCTACTGGTACTAGGAGAGAAATTTTTTAAGTATTTTCATTATCGCCTGAAACTTTTGTTTTATGACCTTTCTATTTTGGGTTGGAAAAGTTATTAAGGATAGAAGATATATTGTGAATATCTCATGAATTGTGATAAAAAATTTGTCACCAAATTAGATAAAAATATGCATGAGTAAGTACCTATTTTTTTAAGAATGGCTTTACCCTTTGATTCAAGTGAAAAATATGATTCCAAGACTATCATGAAATCCATAGTAGTTCTCAACCAATGTTTCATATTCATAGTGTCTGAAGTATTGAGGAAGGTGCACAAGAGATTTCCACAAGCAAGGTTTTAAAAAAAAATGAATGAAAGAAATTAAAGAAAGAAGAGGCAAACTCAATATTAAGTGGGTAATCAAGTATCTCTATCAGGGCTATAGATGCTTGGCTAGTAGTAGAGCAATGCTTTGAGAGAACTAGAGGTATCTCCATCGGGGCTATGGACACCTGTCTAGTAGCAGAGCAATTCCCAAGATTTTACTGCACGATAGTTAAAGGACTCAACCTATGTAGCTTGAATCTTAGGTATAGTTGTTCACAAATAGAGAAAGTACCTACAAAGAATGGTGCACAATATATTGCACACACTCAGCTTCAGAAATAACTCATGAGTACATACATCCTAGATTCTAGCTCAAACTTATCCTACATATATTTAATCTTATTCAAGTTAGTATGTTTCATAAACCAAATAGTTTCAGGGTGACTTAAATTTTCTTTGGGTATCTTGAAAATGGGTAAACAATTTTCCCAACCGAGTCGCCATTTGTTATGCCTTGCATAACCACCCCATCTTTTTCCTTGGTGAAAATGTGTCCCCCTTTTGTGTTTTTTATCTTTTGTTGTTTTCAAACAAAGTTTGGAGTCTTTTGTTTCCAACACTTTGTTTTTCTTTGGTTTAGTTTGTCAGAATCGGAGTCGGAACCAAATCGGGTTCTGAAACTTCTTTCAAAAATCATTCTGATCCCCATCCCAACAGTCTTTCTTTTAGACCTTTTGTTTTGTCTTTATCGAAGCCAGAGCCGGAGTGGACGTTAAGTTGGTGTTTATTGAAAATTGTAAAATCAGAATCCATCCTGTCTCCGCCTCCACTTTTTGAACTTTGGTTTTAGACTAAGTCCTTATGTTACGTTTTTATTATTTCGGTCTTTTTGGCTTTGTTTTTTTGTTTGATTTCATTTTATGCTTGGTTGGCGAAACTGGACCTGGAATGGGAACAAAGTTGGGAAATTTCTTAAGTTTTTGAATCAGTTTCCATTCCGATTCTGCTCCTATCGTTGCTTGGTCATTGACTTTTTATTGAAGTCACACTATAGTGAAGTGTTTGTTCTTCTCTAGTTTTGACTCCGCTTAACTGTATTTAATGTGTTAATGACAACTATCATGTGTAGGTAGAAACTCTGATTTTTTTACCTTCATTAGGGATTAAACATATTATTATTATTGTTAAGAAATCAAAGAGCAAAACAGAAGTGGAGTTCTAATTTTGTATATCTATAAATACCCTTTGGGTATCATATTGTAGGGGTCAGCTAATAGAGAATAGAATGGGCCTACCTAATATCAGAAGATAAAATTTTGCACAGTTATTACAGAAATACATTGTTACTTGATTTTTAGAGTTAAATAAAATTACAGGTTTTCGCAATATGGTGTTAGAATTGAGTTGTTTTACTTGATAAGGCTGATAAGTTCTAATCTATCTGTATGCCAGTGATTGTGTTGAAGTATAAGAGTTTCTTTTGTGATGAAAATCCTTAGAAGAAATTGGATTTAAGGATTATCTTGTTAGATTATCATTGAATTAAATTTATTGAAGTCTGTTGATCTATGATCTTGGCAATGAATGAATATGTGTTCTTTTTGGAATATTTGAAATAGTTGTGATAGGCAAATTAAAATAAACACCTTAGATGCATAGAATGGTATAGATTATTTTGTGAATTGTATCATGCTTTGGTTTTCTTGATCTGTTGGAAAATATTCATTTTTGAAGATATATGTCCAGATGCTAGATGAATTTTGTTCATGTTTACTGATTTACCCTTTGATCTATCTTTTTCTTTTGTTGAAACCCCCTTTATTTACTAAGAAGAGTTCGGTAAAATGAGTCATTGCTTGCATTCTTTATTACCAACATAGGCCCCTTTAAACATTATAGTTGCATGAACTGATTGAGTGACACCAAACAGTTGAGAACCAACTACCAGGACCTTGGGAGTTAGGCTACTATATGTTGTCTTTCTTTTTCAGGAGAAATAGAGTAGAAATATTATGTTTTAACGTTGTTTGTGTTATTTTCACCATCAACAGGTATACATCTATAGATCATTCTCACATGTGGCTACCATGGAAGGGAGTTCCGAATCAGATCCGAATTGAAAGAGAGCCTAGAATGAAGTATGTAATCACTAAATACTAGAATGTTTTGAATGAGGTGTTGGTGTTTGAAATTAGCATAGGAAATTATGTGTTGGCCACAACATTCACATAGGATGAGGAGGTCTCTATGCTACAAGACTCCTTAGATGAATACATTCTAGAAAATAGTGGTCCTGGAGCACTAACTGTGCGAGTGGAAGAAATAGATGACCAAGAGGATAGGCAACTTAGTTTGATGGATAATTTTCAAGAATTTATCCAGAAATGTGTGGAGAATCAGATACAGCTAAAGGGAAGTATGACCTTTGAGGAACTATTGCTTCCCAATTGGTGTAGATTCCATGATGCTCCTCATTCCAAGCTGGAATGTGATTTATGTCAGACCGTTGTCCAATGGATACAGAAATGTATTAATCCAAATATACATAGTGGTAAGGGTAAGAACCCAACGCTTCCTGAGAAGCCCCCCATTCTCAGCAAAGAACAAGATAAATTAATACCATGGCAACCAGATGGCTTTTAGACATTGAGATTCGACGAATTTAAATCTAAGTAGGGTGATGGAGTAGGATTTTAATTAATCGGTCATAAAGGTAAGAATTATTTTACTGCTCATAGACTCCAATTCCAATGCACCAATAATGTTGTTGAATATGAAGCTTTGATCCATGGCTTGTTAATGGCATCGAGGAAAAGGGTTAAGATATTACAGGTCTTTGGAGATTTTGAATAAGTAATCAAACAAGTAAGGAAACATTATTCATGTCCGGATAGGAGAATGACCAATTACAGGCATAGAGTGTGGGATCTTATTGAGGGGTTTGATGCTTTCAATATCCAATTGATCCCTTAAAGCAAGAATTAGGTTGCAGATTCTCTAGCACAAGCTACTAGCACCTTGCAGCCTTTATCACTTTTCGGATTGAAGAAATTTATAATTGAACTCACTCCAGTACCTTCAGTGCCTGACAATGTCACTAATTTCCAGGTATTTGAAGACGATAAGGATATTTTGGATTTTATTACAATTTATGATGTGTTCGCTTCCCAAGTCATTGATGAGATGGACCCTCAAGAAGTAGAAATAGACTTGGGAGGAATCATTAACCTAAAAACCAACACTATTTTGAGAAGTATGGTACATCTCGAACGGATTTTTGATTTGGATAAGATAAGAGATCAGGAACAACAAGCTAAAAGGGAGTCTCTTAGTAGCCAGTGTGAAACATACAATATGGGGATACCAGATGACATGAAGAATTTTGATAAGTAGGAGGTTTCTTCCATAGTGTGTCAAATTATGTATTGCTATCAGGATTCAACCATGTAGTTTTTGAGTCAAACTCATTGACCCATGGGTCAATGAGTTTGACTCGAAAACTACACAGTTGAATCCTGATAGCAATATCATAATGAATTTTTTTTTTTATTGGTAAGGTGTGTACTCCAAAAGAAAGAAAGGGGATTATTGACACCTTACATACATATCATGGTGTAATAGCTTGGAGTTATGAAGATTTGAAAACATATGATACTTCAATCATTACACACACCATCCCTTTGAAGTCAGATGTCAAACCATTTAGGCAGAGACAAAGGAGAATCAATGCTCTGTTAGAACCCATTATTCAAAAGGAGGTGAAAAATTTATTATCAACATGAATTATATTTCCAGTAAGACATTCAACTTGGGTTCCAAATTTAGTTCCAGTAAGGAAAAAGAATGGAGAAATCGGACTGTGTGTGGATTTTAGAAATCTGAATAGAGCATCAGAAAAGGATAATTATCTAGTTCCTTCACTGGATGAGGCTTGAGATCGTTAATGGATCTCAAATGATGTACTTTTTGGATGGGTATTCTAGATACAACCAAGTTATGGTGCAGTATGAGGATAGGCACAAGACCACCTTCACTACAAAATGGGGAACTTTTTCTTATAGAAGGATGCCATTTGGGTTGATCAATGTTGGAGCTACGTTCTAGAGAGCTATGTAAATTTCCTTTAAATATATAATTGGTAAGTGAATCATTATTTATATGGATGATTTGATGGTTTTTTCTAAGAAAAGAGGTGATCATATAGCAAATATATGAAAATTATTCCAAAGGTGCAAAGAGTTTGGGATTTCACTTAATCCAAGGAAGTGTATTTTTGGAGTCACAAAAGGAAAGTTGTTGGGTCATATTATCTTAGAATATGGTATTTATATTGACCTTGAGTGAATATAGGCTATCTTGAAGATACAACCTCCTGCAAGTAAGAAAGAGATGAAGTCATTTTTTGGTAAGATCAACTTTATTAGAAAATTTATCACTGGATTTGTAGAAATAGTGAAACCATTGAATGCTATGTTGAAACAAGAAGCAAAAATAGAGTGGAATGCAAAAACTAAGGAAGAATTTGCAGAAATCAAGAAATCTATTGCCAAGGCTCTATTTTTGGTGAGCCCCGATTATGCTAAACCTTTTTACATATATTCATTCGCTTTTGATCACTCTTGTGCTGCAATGTTAACTCAAAAGTCTGATCAAGGCGATGAGAATCCTATAGCCTTCATGAGTACTCCTTTAAATGATACGGAATTAAGATATCATAATATAGAGAAGTAGGCTTATGCTTTGGTCAAAGCAGTGAAAAAGTTCAGACACCATATTTTGAGGAATAAATTTTTTGCCATAGTACCTGATCTTGCGGTAAAGTTGTTGTTAATGCAGAATGAATTGAGTGAACAAAGAGCCAAATGCGTAACTATGTTACAAGAATATGATATGGAGATTCAACCCATGAAATTAGTGAGAGGATAGGGACTCACAAAGACAATGGTTGAAATGGGTCCTGATCTCGCAACTCAACACTATCATCTTCAGGAGGTATTTCCAAGGGATTGGTATGCTGAAATCATCTTTTATTTGCTAAACCAATGATGTCTCAATCACATTAGTATAGTTCAGAGGTGAGCTTTGCGCCTGAAGATTGGTAGTTTTATGATGAAAGGAGCTATCTTGTATAAGAAAAATCACGAGGGTGTTAACGTGAGATGTTTGGGTAAGGAAGAGGCTACCAAATTGATGATTGAATTCCATGAGAAATATGGCATAGGCCACGGTTCTACATCATCCACTGCAAGTCAGATTTTGAGGGTAGGATACTATTGGCCTACTTTGTTCAAGGATTCACACCAACATGTGAAGACTTGCCACATATGTCAAACTACAAGTAAGGAAAAAAATGCACCTCTTCCACTTCAGCTTGTCATAGAGGTAAAACTGTTTGCTCAGTAGGGTATGGACTTCATATGTCTAATTAACCCTCCATCTTCTATGGGTCACAAGTATATTCTTACCATAAATAATTATTTTACTATATGGACAAAGGCTCTTTCTTGTAAAAAATGTACTTGAGATGTGGTAATCAATTTTCTCGAGTCTGGGATTATTAATCATTTTGGTTGTCCCTTATCTTTGGTTTGTGATAATGGTCCTACATTTGTATCACTAAAATTTTCTAATTGGGAATTTGATCATGGGATTATTATTAAATTTTCATCCAATTACTATTGTTAGGGTAATAGTTTAGCTGAGTCTTCCAATAAGAACCTATTGTTAGTTATCCGCAAGTTGTTAGAACAAAATCCTAAGGATTGGCACACCTAGCTTCAATTTTCTCTCTGGGTTGACTGTAATAGATAGAAGGCATCCATAGGAACCTCTCCCTATCACTTGGTGTATGGTTTGGAACCCATGTTTCCTATTCAATTAAAGATCCCTACCCTACAATTTATCAATGAATGCTACAATGTGGAAGATAAGCGTGAAGCCCGTTTGGTTGATTTGTTGCACTTAGAAGAGAAAAGAGATGAAGCCCTAGAAAAATTTGCTAAACATCAGGGTGTAGTGAAAATATGGTTTGATAGGAGAGCTAAGGTGAAAGCCTTTCGAATTTATGACTTAGTTCTCTACTAGGATAAATCCCATGACCATAAGGGAGAGCATGGTAAATTTGATAAACTTTGGCTTGGTCCTTACCATATTTTGGAAATTCTGGGAGATAATGTTTTCCGCTTGAAAACCCTAACTGGTGAGGATATCCCATTGCCTATCAATGGGTAGTATCTGAAGCATTATTTTTAACCTTGAGTTGTTTGCAACTCATCCTGTACATAGCTTAGAGTAGGTCTTCTTTTTGCTTTTCTTTTCTTGTTTACTTTGGTTAGTATAGGTTTGCTTTGGTTTTTTTTTGTTTTCCATTTTGGTTTTTTCTTTTGGTTTCTTGCTTCCTTGGGGTTGTTGCATCTATATAATGGGTTGTTTGTTTGGAATTATTCTGGGAATTTCTGTTATGAACTCCAATCATTTTTTTAGAGTCAAGTGGTGGAATTTTGTATCTGATGTCCCTTGTACTTAGAATTAGAGTCACTTTTTTGGATAAAATTTGAAATATATTTGGGTCTCACACTTTCAATAGTAAAATTTAAAATTCTAGAGTTGCATCGGGTTCTTGGGTAATTTGACTTGGTGAAAAATCTTATATTCTACTTTAGTGCCACTGTGTTCCTCATCCCTGAGTGTGAGTGTTGTTACTTACAAGGTAAAAGAAAGGTTCTATTAAATGTAAAAAAAAAAGAGAAGAGAAAAAGGGAAATATTGAAAATCAAAATAACTTTTTCATTATCAAGGGTATCCTAGTATCTCTACTGGGGCTATAGATGCCTAGTTGGTAGTAGAGCTATGCTTGGGGGGGTCATAGCGATAAACTTGTCGGGACTATGGATGCCAGACTAGCAGCGAGGCTCTATCTAGGTTGCTTTTGGAGTTAGAAATTTTATGGCCTGGTCAAATTTGCCTAGTTCCCATTGTACCTAAGGAATAGGAAATAAATTCACAATACACACACTTGGACCCTGGTATAGGAAAAGGTCTTCTTGCTTGTGGTTTCTGAAACTTTTTCCATAAGTTTCTTGAGGAGAGGATTGAAATCAGAGATTCTAGGTTTTTGATTCTAGTTTGATCTTGAAATGCTCTAGAGCATTTACCTAGTGGAGTCGCCATTTGTTGTGTAGTTTTTCACACATGCCCCACTCAAAGTAAGGACCCTCGTTTCTTCATTTTTGGGTGTCTTGGCCTTTCTATTTTAGAATTTTTCTTGCTTGGGAATGTGCTTTGATGTTTATCTTGCAAATTGGAGTGGCCCATTTGTGAATTTTATTGAAAATCTTAAGATCTCAATGCATTTCAAACTTTCCACCATTTTCGAGAAAATTCATTTTTGCCGAATTTTCTTAGTTTTCCTTCGGAGCCTGGAGGTGGTTTCCCTTTTGACCAAATCCATGGAAATCCGTCATGTTCAAATTTCTCCAAAGTCCGTTGCTTTCTCAGATTTCCAGATTTTGGTCTTGGTTGTCTTGTCAAGGGCATTAATGGCAATTATGTGACCTTGGCAATGATATATTGAATTTTGGGGAGTAATTGGTCATTTAAGTTTATTTATTTTCTTTTCATATGAGTTTGGAGTGTTGGATCTTAAGATGTGTTGCTAGATCGTGCATTTCAAAGCTATTTCGAGTGTTGCATTTTAATTTGATGAGCATTTCTCGTATTCCGCTCATGTTTGTGGGTTACTTGTTGGCATCACTGGTTCTAGCTCTTTTTCTCTCATGGTATGTGGATATGGTCCTTTCCTCTGTTGGTCTTCAATTAATTTTCTTTTTATGCTTTCGTGTCATTCATTGCTTCATCATTTTCTTGTGTGTATGTGCCATGTCTGGGCATTTGGGGTTTCTGTTGCTTTGCCAGTCCACCCCGTTGATCACTAAAAATTTATTTTGGGATGGTATTTTGTTGATGTTCTCGGGGCTTGTTTACATTTATCCCAAGATCCTTATCTTTGTTTGTAATCAATTCATGCCTGGTTTTCCATGCTCCCATGGCAAGGTTTTTTTAAGGGTTTCTCGACCTAGGTCATAGCCAATCCCTCTTGAATTGTTGAGAGGTGAGTTTTAAATTCATGATTGATCTACTGAAGGTCTAGGACAGGTTTTTGTCAAGGTGCAGGTCCTACACATGTTCTCATTCAATTTGTTTTGGTAAAGACATGTGAAACATGGGTAAGTTTGGGTTTTTGGCATCTTCGTGGAATTTCGCTTCCTCCGGATTTCCTCAGCTTTTCCCATTCCTTCTCTTTTGCCACTTAAGTCAGACTTTTGTCTACCTCACAAAAATACACTTCCTTTGGATTTTCCCCATTTTTGTGGTTGGGTCATTCCATTGGATTCATCCTTTGATGGTAATTTATCTTATTCCCACTAAAATCCACTTCTATCAGATTTTCTCGGATGTTCCATGCCTTCTCCATTTTCCTGGATCGATAGGAACTATAGATGTTTTCAACGAATTCCATCTCTAATGGATTCTTCCAAGGTATTGTGGAAATGAAGAGTATGATGATTATATGAGGAATCTTATTGATGATAATGTATTAAAGTGATATAATGAACTTATGCTAAGTAGTTCTAAGGTTATTCCTTTATTTCACTGATTAATTGAGTGATATTAGGGGGTTTATATGTTTGTCTCACTGGATTTCCTCGGAATTCCTCTCCAATGTGGATTCCACGAGGGGGGCTAAAACCGAAACTTTGACATATGGATTTCTTGCATTTGTGGTTTCTCCAGGATCTCATTTTGGTTTTCTTTACTTGTTTGCAGGCAGGATCAAGATAAGATGTTGCTAGGCATGCCAAGGGAAAGGCAACTGATCCAAGTGCAGAAAGTTCACCTATCTCTAATGCAAAAAAGGTAAAATTGGATATAAGGAATAAGATTCCTGAGAGAAAGTTGACTTCTATTTAGTAAGCAATCAATGATACCAATGTGGGTATGTGGGATTATGAGGAATTCAAAGCTGAAATGGCAGCACCGAACCTCCCTTTGCTAGCTAAAAGAACTCTAGATTTTGGATTGGCACATGTAGTAGGTTTCCCCTCCATGGTACAATGTTATGATTTGGTGCTTGAGTGTGCCAGGAACTATGACAGAGGGACAAAAAGGATAATTGGTCCCTAGGGAAGGATTGTGGCAGGCTTTAGTCCTGTGTCCATTGCTAGGAATTTTGATATGCCTGATAGGTCACATGTGGTGGCTTTTGATATGGACACAACAAGGAAATACTATGAGGAAAACGTAGTTAAGTCCTAGTAGGTGATCAATTCTTGGTTGGAGAAGCCCAAGTCTCATTTCTCTAAATTGCCTAAGAAGCTATTCAGACTCAAATTCAAAGGGGAGTACTATAATGTCATCACTCTCCTCAGCAAGTTGGTAGGGCTGAAGAGTGTAGGAGTGTTTGAGAGCTGGATTTTTAATGTTATTTCTCAGATGGAGCAAGGTATAGATTACCACTAGGCAGGTTGCATGAGTGCAGTGATCCATGAACAATTGTGTAATTTCTTGCAAACCAAGACTTTCACCATGACCTCCTACCTAGTGTATGCATTGGAAAGATTCCACCCATATAAGGGGTTGAGCACTAGAGGTACATTTGGATAGGATGCAATATATGAGGTATATCCATAGCTACACCTAACAGGAGGAAGCTATCAAAGGGAAAATGATGTTTTCATAATGTATATTACCAGGTTGCTGCAAGGTGCAGAGCATGTAAGGATTTATTACAAGGCTAAGGAATTGATAAGGAGGTATGGGGCATGGTTCATCCAGTTCTATACTTTCTCTTACATTCAGATTGATGGTTGTCAAAGGGCTCCTTATAGACTCCCAAGGTATCCAACTGAGCACATCATACTATTGGAAGTCACTAGGAAGATTTGTGACTTTGACATAATTGTGAAAGGAGATAAGCACAAAACAAGGTTTGGGAATGAATTTCCCTTGAAGATAGGAACAAGTGAGGTATGCCCTTCTATCTAGTATTTTCATGCTTCTGGGGAGGAGATGAGTACTTTTGGCCTCTCTTTCCATTCTAAGAGAGCAAGGTTTGACATCACTGGTGAGGCACAAAAGAAGGCCAGTAGGGAGTACAATCATAAGGCCAATATTGTAGATTATTGGGCTAACCTTGGTGATGAATTTGAGGTAAGGAAGAAGAAATTCTCCAGGTTGCTAGTGGAATTAGTAAGATTATATAATGTGAAGGCCATCATTGACTAGGTGGAAGAGGATTGAAATTTAATTCACGGTCATAGCTTCAAGGTTGTGAAAGACAAGCCAATTAGAAAGGTTGACTAGTTGGAAGAAGAGAAAATAGAATTAGACCAAATCATGACTCCTGTGATTAAGTATACCAAAATGTGGCTGAAGCATAAAATGATGGAGTTAGAAAGTGAGGGTGTCCAATGCACTTATGATTTGATGGGATACTTGGAGTCTCATTCTGCTTCCAAGGAATCACATGAATAGGATCCTAAGGGTAAGGCAAGGGTGGATTCCCCTTTCAAGATTCAGGTCAGAGATGTTCAAACTAAGAAGGTGGCAGAGGTAGGTAAACAGAGGAAACCTATTGCCAAGAAGAGGAGGCATGTCTCGAGGAGAGAAGCTGAAAAGGATAAAGAAGAGAAGGAAGAGGTAGATGTTACTCCTCCATTGACAAAGAGAAGAAAGCTTGTGAGACTATCGCCAAAATAGGAGGCAACTCTTAAAAATGATAAGGAAATTGAGCCACCTGTGGTGGAGGTAGAGAGTTCAAGGGAAAGAACATAGGTGTATATGAGAAGGTCAATGAATCCTTCCCCGAAGGAAGCTCTAACGAAGGAGGATGTTCCTATGACTGTTGCTATTATTGAACAAGAAAGCATTTCCCTTCATTAGGATACTGACAATGTGTAGGAGGAACCAATGAAGGATGAAATTCCTAAGGACTTGGGTGAGGCGAAATTTCAAGAAGGAAACCTCTACAGTGCAAAGGCAGAGGTTGACAATGTGATCCAGTCTCCTTTGGTAACCTATTTAGATTCACCTGCAAAGGAGAAATTTTCCAAATATTCTCAACAAGAGGAGATTCCATCCAAGATCCCTTCACCAACACAAGTTACTGTAGATGAGCAGGCATTGAACAAAGAAGATCCAATTAGGGATATCCCTAGTGCACCACATGTTAAGAAGGATGCCCCTTGTGATAGGCAGGAGCAGGATAGGTAGGATACAGTTCCCACTGAGTTCACTATTCCAAGTTGGCTAGATAAAGAATTTAAGAGTAAACAGGTAATAGTAGATGATGCTCCTCCTAATTGGGATGACTTAATGTCCAATGTTGAAAAGGGAAAGACTAAGAAGAAGGCCAGGGTGGTGTCTCGGATTGAGATAGATGGGTCAGGCAACAGAGTGGCTCACATTGCTACCCCTTCTCTAGATAAAGATATAGATGATGTAATTGTAGAAGATTATCATGTCAAGACTATTGATTTAGGGCATGCTTTTGTGGAGTAGGATATTGAGGATTATGAAGGCTCCAGTGCTGTAATTGTGGGAAGATTGAAGAGGGTTGTACAAACCAGGCATGAGTTGTAAAGAGAGAGTGAGAAACTGAAGAAGAATTTGCAAAATTTGATGAAACCCTTGTAGTCAATTAGCTCTTCCTCCTCTGCTGTGGGTTTCTTACCTCAAGAAACAATCTCCGAGCTTGAGAAGATGAAAGGAACTACACATGCCACAATTGCCAGGTTGTAGGGGGTTCAGACCAAAGGATATGGTGCCATCAAGGATATGTTTTCAATTGGAGGAGATGTCATGAGGTTAGTAGACTGGTTGAAAACTATGCTTTCTCAAGACAAAGAAGATATTGATCTTCTACTAGAGAAAAGAAAGACAATCATGGATTTCACCGAAGATAAACTGGTAAAGAGTGGGATTATTCCTTTCCTTATGGTTTTTGGGCCTTGGGAATGGTTCTAGATCTTGCAGATGAGGCAAAAGGCCTTGAAAAATATTCATAAACAAGGGAGGCATATTGAGGACACTCTGGTGGGTATTCATGAGAAGTGTGTCTCCTTCGAAATCATGACAGGAAGGAAGACATTTGCTCTGAAGCATCTCAGCCTGGAGAAACTTAGGAAATGGTGGAGGGATGTTTATTCTCTAGTCACTAAGCATCAGCTAGATGATGTTGCAACTTACATTGTAGTTATTGACAGATATTTAACTAATAAGGCTGATTGGGATGGTACAGTAAGGTAGTCAAGAGATGACATTAAGTCTCTTGAGAGAAGAGTTAGATTTTTTCCTATACAACCTATTGCTGAGTTAGACAGAGTGCTATGATCCATGCATGGTGAAGAAGATTGAGCTAAAGACAAGGATGGGAAGTAATTATGTGGACCTACATCAAATTTTGTGCTTCCCATTATCCACAAGTATTGAGTTGATCCTTTTAATATTTAGGCTAACTTGGATGAAATTGAGCTGATCCCATTATACATAAGAAAGATACCAAATCACAATATCCCTTCTTATATAGGCATAGAGAGATTGAATAGAGATTTCCATATTTGAGTGAATTAGGGTTTATGTTCAAGCAAGTATTGTAATAGAAGGCTGGAATTGTTTCCCTTTTCGATGACCTAATATAAGAAGGGATATTGTGATTTGGTATCTTTCTTGTGTGGAGTATTATCTGGCATGGTTCTTGTTGTTCTATCTTTAAAATTGCTTAAGTTCATAATTGATTAGTTTAGTGATGCTTATGGTTTCATGTTTAGAGTGTTTGCAATGATCTATAGTCCATACTTTTTGCAGTTAGTTGACTGTTAGCTGCTTTGCAAAGTTAGCCTAGGCTTTAAAGCGTGCTTAGTTCAATTATAAATGTTTGTTCATATCCAAGAGTATTGTTTTAAATGAATGTTTATCATTTTAAAATCTTTAAATACCTCAGAAGATTGCACTATTTCTATGAGATTGCAGATTTATCTGGGTAAAACAGGAAGTAGTTTATGAGAGATTGGTCCATTTTGAGCATATCATCTTTGGCATTGTTTGTCTTTGGGTTAGAATTAGTATTAGAGTTATCTCTGAAACATTTATCTTTTGTTATTTATTTTATTATCTGGGTCCAATTAAGGATTTCAAGTATCAATTCATTGTTCAGATCTGATAAATTCAAAGTCCAGTATTTGCTTGTAGTAAGGCCCCTTTGTGATCAACCAAAATTTTCACATTTATCACTCTTTTTTTTTGTTGCATTGTCAAGACCTGATATTAGAGACCTTGGGGTTATCTCTTTTCCCATAGAGATTTACCTTTCAAGAGAGATAGGATATCATATTCTGTTTGAGTTGTTGTTGTGCAGAAAAAACCATCAACATGACCCAAGTGCTTTGGTTTTAGAGGAGACTTTTGATGAAAAGACATTTGATTTGGGATTCAGCCCAAGCTTGCATGCATTATCCATATGGTCAATGACACCAGACTCAGGAAGATATATAATTATTAGAGTAATCACTACTATTTCTTGAGAATTGATCATTGGGAAAGCTTTAGAGATGATAGCCACACAGGCTACAAGATTAATCATGCATTCTACTATGTTAACACTAATACATTTTGACCCAATTTCTAATGAAATTTTGTTAGAATTTCGATGATTGTTCGTTAGAAATATTTCGTCAAAAAATCAATGAAATTTGAAATGTCGATTTTCCGACCTAGGATCGTCAGCTGGGTCGAAAAATTGACATTTCAAATTTCATCGATTTTTAAACAAAATTCCTCCTATGAAAGTTTGTCAAAATTTTGATGACCTTTCGTCGAAAATTGGGTCAAAATTTACCAATGTAAGTGTTGATACCTATAGAAATAACACAATCCCCCCAATCTATTTTTTCAGGATAGGATAAAAACACATTGAAATTTAGAATTGATGCATTGAAAAAGGAGCTTCAAACAACCAAATCAGAAAAGGATAAACTCCAAGAGAACATGAATAAGGTTAACAAGGATATGGCTGAGAATATCTTAGTCCATTGGTTATCCAAATAAAATTTGAAGTGGAAGAGTACATGGTTGAACTATAAAGGTATCCATGAGGCTTGCGAGAAATTTCAGCATGTCTAGGAAGTGCTTCAAAGAACATGGAATAGGTGGAGCATTAGGTTGAATAGCTTCAAGGAGATTATGTAAAATGCTGAAGGGGATTTTGAAGATCCAATAGGCATCCCAACTATAATAAAGGAACTTTAATTATTTGGTGAAATCATAGGTTTCCATGAGAGGATTGGTGGGCAATTGCAAAGCAAAATGAAGGCCTTCAGAGATATGGAAAAGTATGGTGGACCAAATTTTTTGAATGAAGATGACAATAAGGGATTATGAATCATGGAGGGCCCATTTTAGGCATCATACAACAATGTGTCCACAAATTATATACATTGGTGATGAACTAAGTTTATTTGTATTCAATGGTTTGGTTTATGACTTCATTAGAATTGAGGTAGGCATGGAAACTTATGTAAAGGAAGATGAAGTGTTAATTGATGCCAGATACAATGCATATGATAGTAAGAAGCAAATACTATTCAACACTAAGTGGCCTATAGATGATGAATATAGAATTTGGTTGGAAATATATGTAGAGTAAGCCAAGAAGGTGGCAGGGAGGATATAGTACATGCTCAAGTATAGTACAGGTTTTTCCTTTGAAACAAATTGTTTAAAATATATATCCTCCCAATCAAGAAAATGTCTGTGGTCTTGCAACCAAATTTCTTTCTTTTCTTTAAATTTTTCTTATTCTTTTATGTTTTATGCTCTTGGTTGGGTGGTGCTATGAACATGAAATCATCAAACAATGAAGATATAAGGTTAACATGCAGTTGCAAACATTTATCTTTATGTATTTTCCCTCCATCATCTGGAAGTGCAAATTTAACCATCTGGAGGTTGAAATGAAGTGAAATGTCATGAAAGACTAAATCAAATGTAATGTAATACTCCAATCGAAGCTTGTTTTCTCCCTTAATCTTATAAAAGAGAATTCAAGGCTATTGAGCAAGGGTCTTTTGGTTAGTTTTGGTTGGTTTCAGGTTGTATAAGATTATCAAATTTTAAGAAAATTTTCATGGAATGTAACAAGTATACAAGGTAATAGAATAGCTCACTGAGTCTTAGGTTTTGATTTAATGTTCACAATCAACTTATATGTTTTGCAACAATTACAACATTTGGAGTCAATAATGAAAAGTTTTCAGTAGATTGTCTCCTATGTACTTATTTACATGAATTAGCAATGAAATGATTAAGGATTGTTTCATTGGTCTCTAATTGATATGATTAGATGTGTGCTTTCATTTTTTCTTTAGTTCAAGTAATTGATTAAAATTCTTTGATGGAATCATTATTTTATGCTATTAAGTCCTACGATCATACAATATTTTCTGATTGAAACATCTGAGTTGAGAATTTGTAATGCAAGTCCATAATGATCTGTAAATGTTGAATGTCATTATTTTTGCACTAAATTTTATTGAGAATTTGAACTTGTTGCCCAAGATAAAGCATTGTTCTATGGATTAAGTGAATTCAAAAGTGCCTAATCAGCCAACTCCTATCAAAGAACAACTCATTTAATAAAAGAATGCTTATATTTTCAGTTATTGTTGTGAGTTTTATCTGAATTTTCCCATTCTTTGCTCCAAGTGGTAAAGGTGTAAATAATTTTCCTAATTCTTTCAAATTATCATTTCTTGAGTCATGAATATGAGAATGTATCTACTAAATATGCAATGCATTTGGAAATTATGTGAAAGAGTGTTATAGATGCATTGTGGGATCACCCTCATAGGTTTTGCAGAGCTCGAAGTGAAGGAGGAAAGCTAGTTTTGTTTCTACTGTTCATTGGCCAACCCCTTCAGGTTGCTGACTATTGGAATTGGAAATTCCATAGGCTTCATTGATGATCTAGTTGGGAATTAAAAAAAACCAACAAGGGATTAGGGTTTAAGGGATTAAGGGTCAAAAGATAAGGGATTTGGGGCTTGGGGGCTAGGTAGTTTAATGTTTAATGGCTTAGGGATTATGGTTGATATTATGTAATCTCTATATACAATTTGATAAAAAATTAATAAAGGTATGAGTGAAGGGTGTACAAAAACTCTATTGATGTAACTTTTGAGCTTATGAATGAAATAGAACACCTTATTATTAGATATTCTCCATGACTGTGTTATCATTATGTATTTTTCTTATGTTTTCCATACTTATTTCTTCTAATATTTGATTGAATATTAGTTATTGAGCCTCAATATTGTGCTTATGTGAATGAATATATTGATATAGTACAACATTTACTATGAATGTTTTCAGTTATGTTGGAGTGGAAAATTCCTCCGTAAACATACAATGGCTTTCACTTTTCCATTCACATTTTACCCACACAAAATTCCATTACAATTGATTTTACATTGTGTCTAAACATGAAATGCAATAATTTGTGTGACAAGATCCATACTATTGCCGACATTCCCTTAGTATGTACCCATTTATTCCTTTATAAAATCATAAACAAAACAAATTCTACCTTTACCGTGTTGAAAATAAAGGGAAAAATATAGTAAAAATGTAGCTTAAAATTTGTAAATCTTGTGTAATTGTAGATTCAATTTTAGTATTCTTTGTCACAATTCCTTGTGTATGATTAATCTTGAATTATATCAATTTTAATGTTGTAGAAATTAGACAAAATATTGTAGAAGAAATATTTAAGACAAAATAGAAAGGACATAACATGTACGTGGAGAAACACTTTTGGGAAAAAAAATCCACCACAATTTGGTCTTGCTTTTATTATTTAATCTTTGAAAATATTACAATAACACTGATTAAATTTTCCTTGATATGCTTCCTTTTTCTTCACAAATCTTCTTCACAACCTCCAATATTTTCTCAAAAAACTCTCTCATACAATTGTTGCAATAATAGAAAATATTCTTGATTACAAACTCATAAGAGTTATCATATATAAGATCACAAATCCTCTGGGGAAAATCCACAACTAGTGTTGCCAAGTTGAGTTCAAACATGCATGCATAAGTCAAACAAGATGCTCCCTCAAAGTTGGCACCCAACGTTGAAGTGTTAACCTTGTAGTTGTCAAAAATATCTTATGCAAGCTCATCCTCAAACTAGGCATCCAAACTGGGTCCCACTTAACTAAGCATTATAAATATCTTTTCCATGCAATAGTTGTAACTCAAAGATGCCAACTTGGGCACCCAAGGTGGGCCCAAGTGAAATTTGTATAGATAAAACATGTATGTCATCGATTCATGTAAAACAATGTGCATGCATGATCCTCCATCTATTAACTAAATGAATCCACTTGTTATCTATCCATGCAACTCAAGTCAACTAAAATGAACTAACATGCAACTAAACATAACTGAAACATAACTGAACTAAATTGAATTGAACCTGAATCCAACAACCAATTAACTAAACCAAGATGTGTCCCATCTCCCATGTAGGCATCCATGTGCTCCTATTTTGTAGGAGCTCTCACAGGGCATCCCCACATGCTCCTATCATTTAGAAATAACTACAAATGTCAAATTAAATGTTTATTTCATTCCAAATTAATCTCTTCCTAATCCTATTATTGTGTAACACATTCTAAGGACTTAGGAGATACATGAAATATGATTAGAATGTAATTAAATGGCATCCTATTCCCAACATTATCCAACTTGAAATTATACATTGCAATTATTCTAAAAAAGCAATCATTTAATGTATATCAAGTATAGGACTCAAGGCCAATGGCCTTCTTGCATGAAGATAAATTTTTTGTAAGAACTAGTTTCGTAAGATAATCTACAACATTGACCAAAGTGTCAACTTTCTCAATCAATACCTTCTCACTCTCAACCATTTCTTGCACAAAGTGATACTCCACATCAAAATTCTTAGTATGAGAATGATACATAGGATTTGTAGCTAAACAAATAGCACTCTGACTATCACATTTAAGTTTAATTTTCTTGCAATTAAAATCGATACCTTTCCCAAGTCTCTATAACCAAACTACCTCTCTAGAGGCATGTGTAGCAGCAATGTACTCTACTTATGTTGTGGAGAAAGAAACTACAGGTTGCCTCTTACTCATTCAACTAACCGCAGCTCCAAACAATGTAAACACATAACCACTTGTTGACCTCTGACTATCTAGGTCTCCTACCCAATCTGAATCAACAAAACCATGTATTTCCAATGATCTATGCATAATATCAATATCATTAGCACCATGATAAACCAAATAGTAATCAGAAGTACCTCATAAATATCTAAACACCCTCTTAACATAAGTCTAATGTTCTTTACCAAGGTTATACATAAACCTACTTAGAACTCCCACTGCCTGGGCTATATCTGGTCTCATACAAACTATTGCATACATCAAACTACCAACTACACTAGCATCAAGAATCTCAAACATTTCATCATAATGAAAATCAGATTTAGGACTCATGTCTAAACTTAACTTCATGCCAACCGGTAAAGGAATATTAATTGGTTTACTATACTACATGTTAAACCATTTCAAAATAGTATCAACTTAGTTTCTTTGACTTAAGAAAATATTTGTGTCACCCCTATCTCTGTTGATCTCCATACCAAGGATATATTTTGAAGGCCCTAGATCTTTCATCTCAAATGTGTTAGAGAGTTGTGATTTCAATTGTTTGATCATTAGTTTGCTATTACTAATAAACAACATGTCATCAACATACAAGATAATAATTAAAAGTTGATCATCAATAAATTTCATGTAAACACAATGATCTTCCTCACTCCTAACATAACCAATTTTTAATTTAAAAGAATCAAACTTCTGGTACCACATTCTTGGTGACTATTTCAATCCATATACATATCTCTTTAAATTGTAAACCAAATATTTTTTTCCTTTTGCAACAAAACCATCAGATTGCTTCATATAAATCTCCTCATCAAGATCCCAATGCAAAAAAAATAGTTTTCACATCCATTTTCTCTATCTCAAAGTCATAAGCATCAACAATAGATAAAAATAATCTAGTAGAAGTTAATTTAGCAACAGGTAGAATATTTCATTAAAGTCAACTCCCTCTCTCTAGCATTAGCCCTTGGCTACTAATCTAACCTTGTACCTTTTGAGATTACCATCTACTCCAATTTTATTTTTAAAGATCAATTTACAACCAATGGCCTTTCTTCCTTTTGGAAAACTCTCAAGATAGCATGTGTCACAAGAATCCAAGGAATCCATTTCCTCATGCATAGCTTGTGACCAAAACTTGTTCTCATCTAAGGACAAAGCTTCCATGTAAGAACTGGATTCATCATTAGTACTCAACAAATCAAATATACAACAAAAATTAGGTGGGCTATACCTATCAACGGGATTCCATTGTCTTGTGGATATTATCAAAGAAGGTTCTTCTTGTTCCTCAATATGCTCATCTAAAGGATCTATCTTAGAAGAACTTCATGAACTCTCCTCATCCAATTCAGCCAATTGTTCTTGAACATGTGCATCTTCTTGGTTCTCAATTTTTGTCTCAAAACTCATTGTTTGAGAAGTATCCTTCTCCTTTGGTTTTTCTTCTCCAATGTCATCTCTAAATTCCTTGAAAATCACATCTCTAGACAAAGTAATCTTTCGAGTTAGAGGATTCCAAATCTTGTAACCTTTTAAATTTTCACCATAACCTATGAATATTCATTTATGTGCTTTTGGATCCAACTTAGACCACTTTTCTTTAGGCACATGAACAAAATCCTCACAATTCCAAAGATCCTTAAATGTTCAACACTAGGTTTTCTACCTAACCACATTTCATAAGGGGTTTTATCTTCAATAGATGAACTAGGGGATCTATTGATTAAATAACAAGAAGTACATATTGCCTTGACCCAAAGGGACCGATCTAGCTTAGCACTGCTTAACTTACTCCTAGCTCTTTCCATTAAGGTTCAGTTCATCCTTTATAATACTCCATTTTTTTGAGGGTTATATGGAGTAGTTTTCTATCTCACAATTCCTACATGCTTACAATAATCATGAAATTCCTTAGAATAATATTCACCACCATTATTTGATCTCAACACTTTTAGCTTATGGTCTGATCATTTCTCAACTAAAGCCTTAAATTCCTCAAACTTATTGAACATATTAGATTTTTTATGCATAAAATAAATCCAAGTGTATCTTGAGACATCGTCAATAAATTTGACATAATATCTAGATTCTCCAATACAGTCAATATCCACAGGATCCATAACATCTAAGTGAATAATCTTTAATAATCTTTTAGATATATTTTTTCCTTTAGGAAATGAAATTTTAGATTGCCTTCCAAATGCACAATGCTCACAAAAATCATTTTTTCCAACATTATAATTAGGAATAACATTATTAAGAATGGTCCTAAGACCCTTTTCACCTATGTGGCCCAATATATGGTGCCACAACATACATGTATTTTCAGCTTCAGTTACACTGGCTGATTTATTCAAATTGGAGGTATTCAACTTAAACAAAATCCCTAGTCGAGATCCTCTAGCAACCACCATATTCCCTTTCACCAATCTAAAACAACTTTTATCAAATGTCACATGCATTCCAAAGTCATTGAACTTAGATACAAAAAGTAGATTTATAGCAAGTCCTGGAATATGTAAAAAATCATTAAGGGTATTAACCCTACCATCATTGAAACAAAACTTTACCTCTCCTTTGCCCAGAATCTTCGTTGTGCTATTATCTACAAAGAAGAAATTGCCTCTATCATATTCAATATACTTTGAGAACCACTCCTTGTTAGGATTCATATGATAGGAAAAACCTGAATCAACAAGCCAAGAGTCATCACTAACATTTTTACATGAAATAATCAATGCATACTATTATTTGAGGATTTCTTAGTAGAAGCAATCAAAAATCCTTTTCTTTCTCTTACAATCCTTCTTTATATGACCTGATTTTCCACAGTTCCAAAACTTTACCTTACTCTTACTAGGGGTTTCAGACCATCCTTTAGACTTACCCTTTCCTTTCTTTTCTCCCTTGGGTTCCTTTTCCTTAGGCCCACCTCTTACAAACAAGGAATCTTGAGAGCCCATTTTAGACTTCCTCCTCATCTCCTCTAATAGGAGAGTAGGAATTATATTCTCCATCTTCAGATCTGGACCACTACCACTGATAGAAATAATTAGATTTTCCCAAGATTCTGGTAAAGAACAAAGTAACAAAATCCATTTATCTTCATCTTCTAGCTTTATATCTATAGATGCTAATTCACTCATAATCAAATTAAAATCATTTAAATGATGTGCAACAAAGTCGCCATATTTCATCTCTAAAGAATATAACTGTCTTTTCAGATACAATTTATTAGTAAGTCTTTTGGTTTGATAGATATTAGCTATCCTCTTCCACAGATCAAATGCATTCTTTTCATCTGAAACATTCAAGAAAAAAACATCAACGAGTCATAATCTTATGGCTCATCTTTCCTTCCTATCAAGCTTAGCCCAATCCACATCTGATAGCAATGTAGGTATCTTTGTATTATTACCTACAACTAACCACTAATCTCTCTCTTCACGAAGATCTTCCATTTTTAGTTTCCACATCTCATACCCAAATCCATTGAACCTTTCAATATTTAAACGAGAAGTAGAATCCATTGCAACACACTAATTTTTCAAATCAGCAATTGACACAATATTAAAAGCCCCCACTACAGCCAAAAAAAACCTTCAAACTTTTAATAGAAAGGCGTCCCAAACTCTACCCAACCATTAGATTTGATGCCAAATGTTGAAAATTAAGGGAAAACTGTAGTAAAAATGTAGCTTAAATTTTTTAAATCCTATGTAACTGTAGATTCAATTTTAGTATTCTTTGTCACAATTCCTTGTGTATGATTAATCTTGAATTAGATTAATTTTAATGTTGTAGAAACTAGATAGAATATTGTAGAAGAAATATAAGATAGAATAGAAATGACACATCATGTACACGGAGAAACCCTTTTGGGAGAAAAATCCACCATAATTTGGTCTTTCTTATACTATTTAACCTTTGCAAAGATTACAATAACATTGATTCAATTCTCCTTGATATGATTCCTTTCTCTTCAACAAATCTTCTTCACAAACTGCAATATTTTCTCACAAAACTCTCATACAATTTCTGCAATAATAGAAAATATTCTTGCTTACAAACTCATAAGAGTTATCATATATAAGATCACAAAGCCTCTTGAGAAAATCCACACCTAGGGTTGCCAAGTTGAGTTCAAAAATGCATGCATAAGTCAAACAAGAGTCTCCCTCAAATTTGGCACCCAACACTGAAGTGTTAACCTTGTAGTTTTCAAAAATATCTTATCCAAGATCATCCTCAAAGTAGGTGTCTAAACTAGGTCCCACTTAACTGAGCATTATAAATAACTTTTCCATACAATAGTTGTAACTCAAAGATGCCAACTTGGGCGCCCAAGGTGGGCCCATGTTAACTTTGTTTAACTAAAACATATTTGTCACTGATTTATCCAAAAAAATGTGCATGTATGATCCTCCATCTATTAACTAAATATATGCACCTATTATCTTTCCATGCAACTCAAGTCAATTGAAATTAACTAACATTCAACTAAAGATATTTGAAGCATAACTAAACTAAACTAAACTGAACTGAATTGAACCTCAATCCACCAACCAGTTAAATGAACCAATATGTGTCCCATCTCCCATGTAGGCACTCATGTTCTCCTATTCGGTAGGACTCTCACAAGGCATCCCCACGTGCTCCTATCATTTATAAATAACTACAAATATCAAATTAAATGTTTATTTCATTCCAAATTAATCTCTTCCTAATCCTACTATTTTGTAACGCATTCCAAGGACTTAGGAGATTCATGAAATATGATCAGAATGAAATTAAAAGTCATCCTATTCAAAACATACCACAGTACCACAAAATCAAAATAAAGGAAACACAAGTTTCTAGTTTCCAAGTTATGAAATAAGCCCTTACTACCATATTGCTAGGAGATTATATAGAATACATGGTGAAGCGGTACTCACCACCACCTTGCAGGGGAAAATTGTAAGGAATTGTGGTAATATAGCATATATCACTATCACACATAAGGAGAATCAAAGGAGTTTCTTAAGGTGGTAAATAACAAATAAATAAAGCATACACTACTATATCGCCAATTGCTTAAGCAACATATGCAGTAGAGCGGTATACACCGTAACCCCGCAACAAGAAGTCTTAAGCAATCCGGTATAGTGGTAAACATTGGAAGAAAAGTGAACACCATAGTACCATGTGAGGAGGATAATCTAACTACAGTATGGTGGTTTACACACTGTTGTCTCACAAAAACAAATAATAAGAAGACAAAGTATATAAAAGAGCATAAAACTTGACATCGCCAAACCACAACGAATATAATAAGTGGTAGAAATAGTATGGTATGGTTTGTTGTGGAATCATTATAGACTACGATAGTAAATGGATGGATCACTTCACCTACCCTGACACACAAATCCAATGGTGCATAATCAAATTTGAGGATATGGGTTTATTACAAAACATTTCGTAGCAATTTTCCTTTAATACCAAAGTGAATGAATACTCCACCATTAGAAGTGAGTGAATTTTCTTGAAACTATGCATATTTGCAATACATTGTCATGGAAGGGGTTGGGATACCAAGAGAAAGAAGCCTTGCAAGCACAAATAACCCACTGAAGAAGTTCTATTGGAATGTAAATTTTGTATAACTCTATCATTTTGAAGTCTTAGAGGTTGAAATCATGTCACCCCAAAGGAAACAATCAGAGGAAAAAGAGAGTAAAGCTAAAATTAAACATGAAGAATCTAAGGTGAAAAAGAGACCACTACACCAATTTGTACTAGATATACTTCTAGGGTCCACCAAAGAGGGAAATAAGAAATTACTAATAGACACCACACAGGGTTGTAGGGATGCTCTCATTCCCAAATCTAGGTGGGACTTATTTTGGTATTTCCACAGTAAGAAAAATGAGAATATTCTAGTGTCAAACTCTTAGATGTTGGATTTATCAAGATTTATTGTCCCTAATGTTTTCATTGATGTCAATTTTATCAAATTATTAGCTAAGCACTATCATTCTATTACTAGAACTATAAGGTTTCCAAATGGTGCGGTACCGGTTGGGGTAACTAGGACAACTATCATTGAGTGCTTTGGATTGAAGTGATGAACTTTCCTTGTATATAAAAATGGGAATTAACAACATAACAATTCCTATCTCCCCCTCTACCACTGAGCCAATCACTATGGCTGATTTTTAGTACTACATTGTGAATACATATTTTGCCTTGTACCAAGTATTAGGAATGGATGCCAAAGATAATATGCTTGTAAATTTGATGATGATGGCCACGAGGATTTAGAATCTAGAAACTAACATAGAATATGAATTTTCCTCATACCTTGAGTGGGAATTGGATGATGAATTCTCACAAGTCATAGAGGATAGAGCGTTGATTACATTCAAACACTATTCCCTACTGTGTCACTTGATATTATATCAGAATAGAGACAAATGGACTAAGTTAATGGACCTATCCAGATTTGATGAGCATGGGAATCCAACACCCATGCAAAAATGGTGTTATATTTTGGATACCCTATGTATTAACTCTAGTTTCAATATATCCTATGAATATTTTGTGCACAAAATCCTAGGGGTCCTTGGTTATTTAACACCAAGAATGCCAAGAAAAATGCTACAACTGTTAAGACCTCTAGCCTTGAGACTAGAACGAGGCCACATACATAATTTTGGTGATTGGTTCTTCCTCACTAAAGTGAAAATGATAGAATTTTATGGATGTCCTGTTTCTCCATACATATTGCCCAAATTTGTGCCTCTCAGGCTAGCATTTCTAGAGTTCATGTAGAAAATAATGTGGATGGAGAAATATATAATTCACAAGTAAAAGAAAGGTGCATTCCTGCCCAAATTAACCAAATGTGAATATTGGACTATAGGTTCAGACACCTTGGAAGAATTGTAGTATTATTTGAAGGTAAGATATTCATTGAGTTATGGAAAAGAGAGGGTTTTTTATCCTAAAAACCACATGAATAACAAAAGGCATAATCTTCTTACCAGTTCAACTATTGCACACTAAGCTGACTATAAATAAGATGAGATAAGGAACTGCCTCACTTATCAGGAGGTGTTTGGTAGAAGGAAAAAAAAGGGAATACATGAGGAAATTCGAAGAAGAGAGGAAGCAAAAGCATAAAGATTTTCTTGTGTATTTTGTTGAGGAGAAAGACCCCATCAAGAGAATTGATCTAATAATTGGTAAATTTGAAAAATTCTATAACAAAAGGGAGGCCTGTCTCCAAGAAAATGGTGGTAGAACTACTATAGAGCACACCCCAGGTGAAACCTCAAAATCTCCTATGGAACAATTACCTCCTAAGAGACAAAAACCATAAGAAATTGAGCCATTAGTCTCATATGAATAAAGTGAAGAGGAGGGAAACATTGAAGAAGTGGCCACTGTGTTGCACTCACTAAAAGCAAATGTTGAGGTTGATTAGCCAATTTGTAAAACTAGTGCTCATCAACATCATGAAAGGATGGATGATACAAAGAAGGTGAGTTCAAATATTCATGAAGATTAAAGAGAGATTGAAGACAAGAGGTTCATTGAGGATGATGAATTTATTAAGACTTCAAAGTTTAAAGACTTTTGGACAGATATGAAGATAAAATAATTTTAGGAAAGAATAGAGATAAGTGAAGCGAGAGTTGATGAATCCCAAAGAACCAAATGGCGGCACAAAATTTCCAAAAGTT
Source organism: Sequoiadendron giganteum (assembly GCA_007115665.2). NCBI lineage: Eukaryota > Viridiplantae > Streptophyta > Pinopsida > Cupressales > Cupressaceae > Sequoiadendron > Sequoiadendron giganteum. Next base: position 152,397,985 of record CM021109.1, on the reverse strand, counting down.
AAGGTATTAAGGGTTAATTGATTAGGGGTGGTAGAGCTTCTAAAATCTAGAGAAATTTTAGTCAGTTCCATGCATTTGATTGGTCTATTGCTTCTGTGTCCTAGGGTAGGGTTTGGGTTTTGGTTTATAAACCTTTTTTTAAAAAATTTCCTACTTTAAATCCTCAATTGTTTTAATTCCTCATTGAACTACTTTACCCAGTCACCAGTTACATTAGTTGCAACTTAAGCCATCAAGAACGTGCCTTTACTAGCCTCATTGCTTAGGTCTATCAGTCGCCCAATATTATATAATTACTCTTAATTTTTCCTAAGTCAGATTGCATTATTTTATATTAAAGCGTTTAAGTTTAATATGTCCGCCTTGAGGGTCATAATCCCATCAACCTAGTCATGGCCCCACTTTTAAACTAACTTTAGTGTCATGTGTAGATATCTCGCTCATTGGATCTAAATATTGCATCCTAACTATGTATCGTAGAATTTGTAGGATTAATAATAATAATTCTCAAAAGGTTGTGAGGTTTGTGAATGCTTGACATGTTTACACAAGGTGAGGTATGGCTCGGTCCACGTTCAAATTTTTGGTGCCTAAAGGTTTTGAGATCTATGACCAATATACGACGCCAAAATTAAATCTCAGTTATGTATCACACACCTCGCAAGATTAAAATAATACCTTCCAAAGGCTTGTGAGGTCTTCAAATGAACAACATGTGGATTGTCTCATCCACTTCAAAGAAGAGATGGAGCATCTGAGAAGGAATTAAGTGGAATCTAGTCAGCGTTTTCTCATTGGCTGATGGATTAATGAATGACGGAAAGAAAAATTCAAATCATGTTAACTCAATCTGAGTTGTTTGCTATGTCATCTCAAAGGAGAATTAATGGCTTCTATTCAAAATAAAATACACAGACATTAGAGCCATTTTATTTCACACAAGTGAGCAGTAATGGATGACAAGACACTCACAAACACCATCTATTAGGCATAAAGATGGAAAATATTGATTTCCTCATTAAATTCAAGATTGCAAGTGAGTCTAGAGCCTTCAAGAGTTTGAAAGAAGCGTTTCAACCTACAAATCGAGAAAATTAGGGTTTCCTACAAATGCAAAAATTTGTAAGTCAAACTAAATCTTTAATTTGTGCTTTGTCTGAATAATCTTGGATTAGGGCAAGTTTACACTTCTTTTCTTCCAATTGGATTATCCTACATGCTTTAATTTCAGCAAGAGAGTTGAGGGAGTGGCAATATACTATATCCCTAGGATTCATGAGGGATTGTTGGATAGAAAAATTGCATCAAATATATCGAATTTCCTTTCTTTGGATGGCACCTACTCAAGAACTAGTTTTGAAATAAGAAATATGGATTCCCCACTTGAAATACATGGAGATTAGATATGGGAAAATTAGTGGTTCCAAACATGTATATGGATGTAGACTTGTTGAAGGAAATTGTAGCCAAATATGACTATGTGTCTAGAGTCCTTAGGGAATTTGATGGTGCCAAGATGGTCAAGATCACCAAGGAAGAGATTATAGAAATCTTTGGTTTGCATGAGTGGATTCAAGATATGATCCCTATTGACCTTGATGTCCTTAGGTAAGAGTATGAGAATTCCAAGGTTTTGTTCAAAACCACCATGTTGACAATACATACTACTACTACAGGATATGGAAAGAATAGAAAAAAAAAAAGATTGGCAGAGATGAGAAGGAGCCTTTTCCTGTAAAGTAATTTTATAACTATTTCAATAAGACTTTCTTCTCCTTCTTCCAAATCATTGGCTCTCATCCACCAAAAACCATGCCAAGGAAATACATGTATATGGCAACACACATTCAGGATGGAGCCTTTAATGTGGTCTATGATTATTCTACCTACTTGGCAAAGTATATGTGAAAGGTCCTAATTTCTCTTAGGGAAGGGAAGAACTGGGTCCATTTTTGGTGGTACTCACTATTGATGCATATGCTCCTATACAGGGGAGAGAAGCAATTTGGCCAAGATATATTATTAAAGAAGGAGGGTGATCTTGAGCTACCTATTCAATATTGGTCCAGAATTATGGACAAGGATGACCAAAAAATTGACTATGTGGTCTTTCATAATGTGTTTTCCTCCAAATTGTTGAGATTATTGATTCATAATCTGCTAAGATTCCCAAAAGAGATTCATGACTTCTTAAGGCCCATGGAGAGGAGGCAAAAATTAAAGATAACTAATAATTGGGGAGACATCATCCCCTATTCAGATACAACTATATTTAGGGTATATAGGACAAATATCAATCCTTTTGTGCTACCAAGAGATGTGTCCTTGATGGAATTTGTGGAAATAATGAGAGAACTAGGAGTCTCTCAAATGACACATTTTCTAGAACATCTAAAGAAGGGTTCATTCTTACCTGAGTGGAATTTTTTTTCAAACTTTGTAATGGTTAAGGGAGGATGGAAAGCATTTTTTATGATTTTTGGACCTTACAACCTGAGAATAGTGTGCTCTAGAAACCATGACCTTGAGGGTTTCATCATTGTGGGAAAGGCAAGAATTAGGATGGGTACATTTTTTCATAACTTCTATTAACCTAAGGATGTCATCAAAAATATATTTGAATTCAATGTGAAAGATGAAAATAAGGCCATGTATCCTTCAATAAAATGGTTGAAGAGGCCAAGAAGTCAAATCTTAATTATGATCCTTTGCCAAACATTGAAGGAGAGTGGAGCAGGGTACAGTATGTTTTGGAAAAAAATGAAAATGTTGTTTATTGAATTGAAAATGGAGAGGACAATTGCAAATAAAGGGAATTCATAGGTGGTGGAAGAAGGAACATTTATAAATGAGGAAGAAATACCTTCTTATTAGCCAGGGCTGATAGGAAGATCTGAATATATTCTAGGAGGAAGGAGATAATGGAGAAATAGTAGACATTGCCAACCCCTACTACTTCAAAGGGTTCAAGGGAAAATTCTCTAGTTGGAAAAATTTCATCACCTCCTAGACAAGTTTCCCCTATTTTGATTGAGATTGATTCACCTCCGAGAGGACCTTCTCAATTAGACCAACCACCAATCAAGAAGCAAAGGATTGAGATGGGAAAGGTTGTTGATTCCCTGTGTTGCAAGGTGTGACCCTTGGTCTTACTTGCAACACTAGCACTTGGATTTGTGACATGGTCTAACCGCCTCCTGTGGTTCTTAATCGAATTGTGTATCTGGAATTGGCAAGTCAATCTTTTGGTGTATGGAAAGTCAAGGAATCAGTATCAAAGTTGGTCACAGGTTCAAACCCCACACTTGTGCTAGGGAGAGCTTGTTGTAAGGTGTGACACTTGGTCTTCCTTGTTGCACTATCTCTTGGGTTTGTGGCATGGTCTAACCGCCTCCTATGGTTCTTAACCGAATCTTTTATTGGGCATTGGCAGGTCAATATTTTGGTGCAACAACAATTCAAACAAACCGGACACTAAGGAGGATGAAATATTAGTCACTCCTAAAGAGATGCAATAGGGAATGCCATCTCCGCCCAAGGGAAGTTGTAGAAATTAATACAAAAAGAAAACTTAGATTGGGAAAATGAGATTTGAGTGGTACAAGCAACTTGGATAACATGAGACATTAAGCTTGTAAAGCGTTTATGGAGGATGAATCTTTCATTGAAACAAAGGCATTCAAGGAATTTATGTGGAGAGCTAAGGCTTCACTATATGTAGAGAATGTAGAAAGGGAGAGGAGTTTACATCATGAACTCCTTGAGAATTTCATCTAATAAAATGTAATGAAAGCTATGAAGAACGAATTTCAAAGGCTTACATCAGAAGAGGGTAGGGCACTAGTGCAAAAAAGTGGAGTGTTGTTATTGCCCAAATGAGATATTGATGATGTATTTGTATTAGACATCATAAGAAGAGATGCAAGCCCATTACTCCAAATTGAAGTAGAGGCTAAGCTAATACTCAAAGGATTATCATTTAGCGAATAATGAGATTCCTTGGCCATTTGGTCATTGTCTACAAAATCTAGGAAACTAGTTGTAGCAGAACCTACTAACTTTAGTGGACAACTGGTCATAAGGAGAGTTGTTGACACCCCAACTCTGGAAGCAACAAACATGACTATAAATGTTGCTAAGTTTACCAATGCAATAGTAGAATGCTTAAATTATGAGAGGGACTCATACATAGGTACATACAATGACCTTGTGGATGAGTATAACAAGAGTCAACAAAGAGTTGCAGAGTTAGAAATAGAGCTATCATTATATAAGAAACAAGTGGAAATTCTCAGGAATCAAAGCCCCTCTAGTTTAGGGCAGGCTACTCATACCTTCCCAATGGAGCACCCTCAAGCTTCCCCTCTACCAGAAAATTCCATGGCCATAGTACCATACAACTTGGGCCAGGAGCCACTTGCAACTGATGACCCTACAAGGGAGCAAATACTTCAACAAGTTCAGGTACATAATAAATTTCTCAAGTAAAATTAAAATGCAATGTATGAGAACACTTCTAGTATTGTTCATACAATACTCAAAGACATGAACAAGAAGATTCAGAGAAAACTAAATAATTTTCATGAAAATTAAGTTCATTGATGTTAAAATCAATAAAGTTATCCCAATCTTGGATAAGTGGATTCCCAGGTTTGGTGATTTGAAATTTATGGAAATTTGGGCTAGGCAGTAGGAAGATAGATACCCAAGAGTGCTCCCAATTTATAGATTTGTTGATGGGATTAAGGAAAAAAAGTTGTAGGGGTATGTTTCCCCATTGGAGACAAAATCATAGAATTGAAGGCCAAGTATGATGGGGCAGAATTCACATTATAACCAGATATCCAACATACGTATGATGAGGTAAAACCTCTACAGGTATGGAAGGACTAAATGGATACTACTATTGCCTCCCAAGATGCTCTCATTTGTGAACATGTTTATATTGATATACTGAAGGATTCCCTTGAGAAACTATCTTTTATTATCAGTTTCTTAGAAGACTTTGATAAAGAGTCAAATTCAGTAATGGTGAAATATACTACTTATAGGGAAAAAATGGATGAGATAATTAGATTTAATTGGCCTTCTAACACAAATTATGAATTATGGAAGAAGATTTTAATTGATCATTTGTGATTATAAACATAGGGATGGATAATACATATACTTGGTCTAGTATAGTATAGGTCTGGCCTCAGAAGTTACGATACATAAAGATATGTTTCTCCTCACTCAAGGTATAACAAGTTGGTGTTGACTAGTGATGACTTGGAGTGATGTTGGAGCTAATATGGATGGTGAATCACATTTTCCCTCTTTGTGGATGCTTTTTTCATTTTGTTGAGAAAGCCAAAGATGTTACTATGGGTTCAAGATTACTTAACTAAACAAGCTACCTTCTCGAAGGCACAAGATTTTTCACCAACTCAAAGGTTCCCTTTTACTACATGAAGAATATTCTTCCCATTTGTTGCAATCATTCTATAAGTAATATCTTATTTAGCTATTCAAATGAAAATGTAACATGTGTACATCTTGGCCTAAAGCTTTTTTTTCTCCCTTATTTTATAAAAGGGAATTTAGGAAAATTTGTGCAGGTCTCTTGTTGAATTCTAGATTTGAGGATGCAAGTTAAAAGAATAGAGATAATACATTTTGAGTCGAGGCCTTAGGTTTTGAGTGAAGCTAGAAAATTTTGTCAATTGTATGGTTTACAGGAATATTTGAATCAAATATGTAAATCTCTTGAGTCCATTGTCTCTCCATTTATGCATTCTATGTGAATTATTAATGAGAATTTGATCAAATATCATCTCATTGGTTTTCATTGTTTTTTTGCCATGGAGTATGTTTTAGTTATGGTTCTAGTTTAGTGAACCAGTTAAAATACCTTAATTAAAGCATGAATTCACATGGATGTTTAGTGGATCATATAAGTAGTCATGGATTGTGAGTATTGATATGTGAATAGTAATGCAATTTTACTAAGATCATGGATGTCTAGGATTAAAGTCACCTTATAGTACAATTTTATTTGTTTTGACTTTCTACCCTAAGATAAGACACTAGTCTGAATGTGTTGAATGCATTTCCCGAGGTTCTGGTCTTTAATTTGAGAACATTATTCATAAATACACTCTTAATTGATTTACTTTTGTTGTGATTTAGTGTTATTTTCTATTCTCATCTTTAAGTTCTTGATTCTTTTAAGGAACTACCAATTTCTTGAAAGGATTTCATCTATTTAGCCATTGATGGGAATACATCTTCTTTGTTATGCAATATGTGATAGAATTTTGTAGCAAGGTTATAGGATTCACATTGTGGGACCACCCTCTTGGGTTTTGCAGAGCCCAAAGTGTAGGAGAGAAGTGTTTCAAGGTTCCTCTCATTTGTTGGAAAATTATCTCTCAAGTATTTGAGAATTGAGTTTGGCAAGCTCATAGGTATTTGGTGAGATTTGATTGGTTCTTTAAAAACAACCAACAAGGGGTTAGGTTTAAGGGATTAAGGGTCAAAAGATAAGGGATTTGGGGCTTAGGGTTTAGGTATTTTAATGGTTAATGGCTTAGGGATTATGGTTGATATTATGTAATCTCTATATAAACTCTGCTAAAAAAATAATAAATGAATGAGTGGAAGGGTGTACCAAAACTTTGTTGGTGTAAATTTTGAGCTTATGAATGAAATAGAACATCTTGTTATCAGATATTCTCCATGGTTGTGTTATCATTCTTTATTTTTCTTATGTTTTCCATACTTATTTCTTCTTATATTCGAATGAATATCAATTATTGAGCCTCAATACTATGTTTATGTGAATGAATATCTTGATATAGTAAAGCATTTACTCTAGATGTTTTCAGTTACATGTTCAAAATTTTGTTCAACATAAAAATAGAAACTATTTAAAAATAATAAAGTTAAAAAAGTTTCTTATTTAAATAATTTTGAGTTACGTGCATTAATATATTATTAACTTTTGTTTCTTCACAAACATATATTGATACAAAATGAATGGAAGAAGCATCCAAGTAATCCTTTTTTTTTTTGCCAACAATTCATACCAAAGATTGAACAATTTAAGGATATTGCAATAGGTAATTTTTGTATCAACACAAATAATATTATTGAATCATTATAGAGTTTAGGCCATAAGATTCGTCCATTTTTAAACATGGATTGTAAATAATTCTGAAAATTTAGAAGTCTTTTTCATTAACATTATTGTCTGCTAAAATTCCATCTAGTGTATCATTGTCAATTTTCATGTGTTCTTTCAAGTATTTAATATTATCATCGTCCTCATCTTGGCATGCATCATCTTCTTCATCAATGAAATTTGACTATAGACCATATATATTGTTACTGGATGTATTTCAATCATCATTTTCTATACCTTCCATATAGTTGTCCTCCATAACATCATCTAACTCTAGATTGTTGTCTTCTTGTGCTTGAATGTAACCATCTTCAACATCATCATGTATTTCAATTTCTTCGATGTTCTCTAATCCCTTTCTCATTTTGTTGGTCATCATTGTTTTTCTCAATATCCACTAATGCATCGTAAAATACATGCCTTAATCTTGGATCATAATGTACATGACAAATATCCATTTTGGGTCCAAAATATCTCCATAGAAAAATACCTGCACATGAACGACATACATATATTAGACATGTATGTTATAAAATTTTTATTGATTAATAGACACATGTATATATTCACAATAAACTATGAATTAGTAGATCAATGATCACTACCGCTTCTTGTTTGAGTTACAAAAATACATGCTCATAATGAATTGGTAGAACATAAGGCTCCTTATCCTCTAGTAGGAACCATGAGGAATCTTTATAAAATAATCCACTATGGGTATCATGTCTTCGTGTCCTCTCAAATGCTTCATACCATCTACACTTAAAAATACAATATTTAAAAGAGCAATAATCCAACAAAATAATTTCTTGTATTTTTCCAACATATTTTAGATTCCCTTCAATTATATTATTATCTTTTGAGCTTGATTGACTGGATTGCTTGAATTCAACCATGATGCCACAATTGAAGGATCATCTCTTTACATCTACACTTTCTACACGATAATGTCAAACATATGGCCACATTGTTGGATATTTCCTCGCCTATGAAAGATGATTTATTTTAGTGAAAAAAATATAATTATGAATATTAAAATAGTTATTAGTGTCAAAACTATAAGGAACCAAAATTTTGTAAAATTCCAACTGTACCTTTTTTTCACATCCTCTAGACATGTGGAGTTCATCTTCTATTATGTTTAATACCTAAATCTTCTATTTGATTTTGAATTTGTTCAGTAACCCATTATAGTGTGAAATTTTTGCCCCATTCCCCAAGAAGATCAGTGGGAAGTGGATTATTCCTTGGGTTCAATCTCTTAAATTATCTCCTTACTTCTAACACTTCTCTCTTTTTATCATATAGATCAATCCATTTTTTCATAAATTCCATGTGGTACACAATGAACTTGTCGAGTATAGCACTTTGGTATACACCTATTACATGTCAACATGTTTATTTCAAACTCCAAATGTCATGTTGTTAATTTGACAAATAAATTATAGAGTAAATTAATGATTGCAAGAAAAACAACCACACTGATCATGAATTTACTTACTAAATTCTACTTGAGCACCATTAGATTGTAGCTCTTCTCCATCAATAATATCTAATGCTCATTCTTCATCCCGAAAGTGTGGTCCATCTTCAAAATACTTACCAAGGAATTCACACAAGAATAAAAATTATTCATTCAATATATACCCTTCAGCCATGCAACCCTCTGGATGTGCCTTTTGTCAGACATATCTTTTTAAAGTTTTCATATACCTCTCAAAGAAAAAGATCCCCCTCATTGATATGACACATGTCAATTAAATGTAATCGAATATGTGTATAAGTAAATGGACTTGTAGGGAGCTCCTTCTCAAATACACATACAATTTCTACAATTTCCTTCTTCCATTTTGACACTTCACATTCGTGGATCTCCTTGGAGGTCACCCACCTAATATAAGTAAAGTAAATTAGTATGAACCTTTAGTCAAAAATTAAAATGCAATATAATATCTCTATGTCTCTCACACATTAAAATTTAATATAACCACATACCTTGTAAATGCTAACAATCGACTTATGGCATTCCTTAACTCAACTGTAAGACAAGAATCCCCCCTAATTGCCAATGGAATGATATGATATCAAACACATTTATGAAAAGGTCATTAGTGATTTTATCTCACATAACAAAATATCAAAATATATTTAGTACTTAATAAATGTTACCAATAAATTTTAAATGATGATATATAATACCTTCATAAAATTATGAAAATCATGTGATATGACCATCAACTATAAAAGCCTTATCCAATGATGACCCATAGCTAGTAGGTTTCCTTAATAAACGAATGGCATTTTTTAGTTGATCTAGCTCTTTTTTTTCAAAATCCATGGAGCTTATGCATATTTTTCAAATCCCTATTTGGCCACAAATGTTTTCGATCAATTTTGGTATGTGAAAGAGCAATATCTCTCCTCGAAGACAAGGTGTCCTCTTTGCCTGATATATGTTGAAATATAGAAAATGGAATAGTTTTGAAGATGTGCATAGGATCTAATAGGTGAGATATTAATAGATCCTTCCAGTAAGGGAGATCATAAAATATGGATTTCCCTTTCATTCTTTCTATCATATTAACTACAACTTGTTCTAGTTCTTCAATTGAATCACCCCGATAAAAAAAATCCTCCCAATCTTGCATTTCAGCATCTTCATACTTATTAAGCCAATCACCTAGACCCATAATCATGGGAGGGCCTTATTTTCAAATTTTCCATCAAATTGATTCTTCAGGCGATTTCTAAACTTATGATCTAGTGGTCGAAAAACCCTATTGTTTGCATAAATAAATTTATGTAGATCTTTAGAATACCGCCCTTGAAATTTTTTTGAACATCTTGGACATGAAAATATTCCATTTTTTGAAGCCCTGCAATTCAATAATTAATGTTAATAACATCAAAAAAATAGTATAAAACTAAGTATGAAAGTTGGGATGAAGATAAATTATGAGTGTAAATACATAAATATTTTATCTTACTAGAACAAACACCAAGTCCTAGGAAATCATGAATAGTCCAACATAGCACACCATACAACATGAAGGGCCTATTTGATGGAGGACGTGATATGTCATACATTCTTATGCTTTTCCATAGAAGTTGCATCTCATCAATAAAAGGTACAAGATAAAAATCCATGTTTTTAACTTGATTTTTTCCTAGAACAATGAGAGTCAGCATAAGGTGCTCTTTTCTAACACTCATCCATGGTGGAATATTGTATACTATCAATAAAAATGGCCAGACACTATAATTTAAGATCATGAAAGAGAATGGGCACACTCCATCAATTGAAAGACCAAACTTGACACTATAGGGTTCATCTTTGAATTTTCTTGGCCATTTTTCCTCTATGTGTTTCATTGCTTTGGAGTCAGACAAAATTCACATGAATCCATATTTACTCTTATTCTTTTCATGCTAGTCCATCAATTGTGAAAGTGACTTGTAACAAAACATTCATTGAAGTCTAGGTATAATTGGCATGTGAAGTAAAACCTTATTTGGAACTGTAGGACCTTGTACATCTATACAATATCTCTTCTCTTTGCATACATGGTATTCTACCTTGTTTTGATATTCATCTCTGTATAAAATACAATCATTTTTACATGAATGAATTTTCTTATATTCAATCCCCAACTCAACCAACAACAGATGTGCCTCTCTACAAGTTGATGGAAACACATTCTCTTCAAGGAATATTTTAGTTTTTAGTGCACTATAAGATTTCGAGAGATTAAATCAATTGAATGTTTGACTTATGATGAACATTTTTTATATGCCAATCTATACTAGGACTGTTTATATACAATATATGGTTTTAAAATCCCCTTAAAGAAATATAAATGAAGTTGATGAATGTTTACGAGTTATGTACACTAATTGACAATGCAAAGTAATAAATAGATTTCAACTCACTTTAGTAGGGTAGTGAATCCTTTTTGTGAGCAACCAAATAGTGAATTGATTTCTAATAATATTAATGTGCATTCCAGTTTTGAGGTTCTACTTGCACCCGATTTGAACATGAGTTTCTTCGATGCTTGCTTGATGGAATCTTTCAAGTTGTTATCATTAAAATTACATTGGTGGTAATTACCCCTTCTATCATCATTACTTTCAACCATATGATCATTATTGTCATCATTGTTTCCATCCCCAAAGAAACTTGTAAACATTTCATTCAATCATTCTTCATGCACTAGATTTTCACTATCATGATCATCATCATTAAGGCTAGGTGGCATTTCATTAGTGTATGTGGATCTCATCAACTCTTCAAATTTCTCATCTCATAGTATTCTCTTCAATGTTTCTCTTTTCACCTTGGTATTGTTTAAAGGATGGTTTGGATCATCCTGTCCAAATATTAGTAACCCAGTTGGATCTTGGGTATTAGTATGTATGTCATCAACATCTTTTACCTATCAAAAAAATCAAGCATTATTTAATTTTTGGAAATAATTGGATAAATCATAAATGTATCAATTTCAAAGAAATATAATCAATATGGCCTAAAAAATAATACTATAAATTGTATGAACATATATACATCAATTGAATAATGGAACATTATTTTATAGACTACCTTTCTTATACAATAATTTAAAAGACACAATTTTGACAACATAGTTTATAAAACATCAGTCCACACTCATTTAATATTCTTTGGTTTTCTACCCTTAAGAACATCCTTAGGGAGACCTTGTTCTTCCCTTTTCTTTTGTGCATGAGTTCATTTTAAGAAGGGGTAATCAATCAACATCTCATCCATAGTAAGGTCCATAATAGCTTCAACCATTATCAATCTATCAACCTCTCTTTCCATATCTCCATCTTTATAATTTATAACCTCAACAAATTGACAATTTGATCTTATAGTAGAGTTCCTTCCCTTACTACTATTTATAAATCCTGCAATACTTTTGTGTGTTTATGCACATAGATGACCTCTATTAATTTATTTTACACTTTCCAATTAGAGATGGTGTGTATGCATATTCTAACTTAGACCATATGCTTACATGCTAGGCTTATATTTTGCTAGCCTTCTCCATTCACCAATGTAATATGATGGACCATAATATGGCATTAATATCCTAGTGGTTTGTCCTGAATGATTTCTATATTTATACCCCACATGTACATTTTTGACAATAAAGAGGCCTAGATTCACTCCATGAATATTGGAGGGTTGTATCATGTAGTTGTATCCCTAGAATTGCAACACCTCATACACTCTAGGTAGTTGTTGATCACTTGGCCAAGTGCAATATAGTCTATGATCAAATGTCTTTTGTAAATTGATCTCAAACTTAGGGGCATGTCATCATCTCAATCACAATCATTCGCATAGGGTATGTATTCCACCTTCCCCTTGTCTTTAAGAAAATTATGCATCTTTAAACTAGTTCTTGTTCTATTACTTGTTTTGATCAATTCCTCATCTTTTGAGCTAGTATATTGGCACATATTTTTGTTAGATGTATCATCTGATAAATGATCATTGCCATCTAGGCTGGAAGTTGGTGATCAAAGAAAATTTAAACTAAGAACTTTATCCTCCAAGTATCCATTAAGAAAAAAATAGTTATTTAAATAATATAAAACAATGTTTAAATGAAGTATATATGTTATTTATATCAAATTGGAAAATTCCTTACCACAATTCCTCTTAGATTTGAATCAATTTTTGGAGGCATACTACCAACTGGAAGCTCATCATATATGTAATGTCTTTGTACAATCGCTCAATTGAATTGTTTCTTTCCACGATATACAAAACATCCACAAACAACAATTTTCTCAAAGTATCCATCCCATGTACTATAGTCCTGACCAACCTCTTGTTCAGTGCAATCATTTGTTGTGTCTATAGGATCCATTGGCATATCCTCTTCCACCCACTTTCCTCTACATGATTTAATAGTTTTAGGTCTACGTCCACGTACATATCTTTCTCTTTTTCTAGTTGAATGCTCGGGCTTTGCATTTGCTCCAATCTCCATCTAAAATAATCAACATGCATTAATTTATGTCAAGATTGGATAATACATTATAAATTTCAATTACTATGAAAAATATGGACACATGACAAAATTCCATTAGATACCTGATATGACACAATTTTTTCCTAAGTTAAGTCAAAATTTGAGTACCTGATGTCTCGCTTCATCTGTTGTGTCCTCATTTGATATGACACAATTTGTTGCCATGGCCTCATCTGGCCCCTATAATACACAACATAGTAAATAATATTTAGTAGACCAATTATATCATTTCAATGAATATGCTATCCAACACAAAACTTCACTTTAGTCATATATTTGGTATATTGATACCATGTTTTGGCCATCCAAATTTGCAAAATTTTCCCTTAATCGTAGAATCATATTTAATCACCATTCTTGTGCATTTTCAACTAATAAGTTTGACCTCAAAGGCCTCATGGAGAAAAAAATGACTTTATCTCATCTATGTTGTAGCATTTGTGAATTCATAAACACCTTCCTCCTTTGGTTGAGGTTGCTTTCTCTTCTTACCTCTATTGTATTTGCAAATTTTATTTTCATATCTATTTCGACCCACATTCCTCTCTGTAATTTAGTAGTTCTACACCATCCACATCCTCTCTCCATGGCCTCCTCTAGATACTGTAATACACAACAATGACAATAGTCACATAACAACTACGCACCAAGATAATATTGTTGAAATTATCTTGATAATATGCTCGCTTTTCATTAAGACGCACTATGAAAAATAAAATAGGACATCGCAACAGTTTACACTTCACAAAAATTTTATACTTGAAATATTGACAACTAGAGCTCAAATCTTATGATTACAAGATGACTACAAATTCACATCAGAAAGACATTTATTGACAAGATGACTACAAATAAAACCTATTACTAATAATTTTAGCTAAACATCCCTTCCATGGTCCCTTATTATCCTATATGAAAGAAAACCTATTACTAATAATTATATTTGGTTCTCTACCTTACACTTATTCCACAAATTCATTAAAACTATATATATTTTCTCTTTGAAAACTAGAGATTGGATTCCTTATTCTTGATTGAAACCTACTTTACATTGGATAGTGTGATAATATTATCTTAGATAAGATCCAAAACTTTAATTCTTGATTTTTTATTTTTCATGATTGGTGTTTATCCTCCATAGAGGTCAAGGTGAAAGTAGTTGGCTTGGTTATGTATAAATCCCTCATCAAATAAAATCCAACAAATATTTACAAATGGCTCAACCCATATAAGATGTAAAAATTTACTACAACATTAATGAAATATTGATACATAGCATGACCTACTTTATGCTATATGGAAATCATATTTGTAGCCTAATATGTTATGTTTTCATAATTAGTATTGCATGGAAGTCTAGCAACTAGCTAAAACCTTTGACATCTTGATTGATTTAGCTAGCATGTATATCTTCATTAACCAATAGAAGGCATGAGATCTAAATTTATTTGTTTGATAGGTAAAAGAGTTTGGTTTTCAAGTTACTAAAACACAATAAAAAAAAATTTAAGTTCCATCAAATTATGTTTTTACTATGTAAAGTTTCTAGTATGTACCCATTTTTTCCAAGCTAGTTGGTGGTATGTTGTTGTCACACTAGATTCCAATGTTATAAAACCCTTACTACTTAGACATTTACCTCAATTCCAAATTTTTGCATTAGGAACATTTTGGTTTAGCATAGCTAGGCGCTAAATTAGGAACACTTTGCGCCACCTTTCATGCCTCAAAGAGATTAAATTTAAGGATAAAATTCGACGCTAAAGTCAGCGTTAATGACGCCTATAGCGTCAACTAATGAATACAAAACAGAAAAAATAAAAAATTCCTACCTACGTTAAAACATACCAGACTTTACAAAAAAACACAAAACAAAACTTTCATACCACAAACATGACAAAAATAATTTGTAGGAAAATTAAAAAAGGGGTAGGGTTTGAAATATCCTCATCCAAATATGTTTCATAGGCTTCACCTCTCAAATAAATGGGAAATTGTATTATTTAATTTATTTCATGCTTTAATGATTAGCAAAAGTATTTTCCTATAAATTCGTTGGTTTCGACTCCAAAAAAGAAAACCCTTGAGGATCTAGAAGTGCAACTCTCACATGCACATGCCAATAAGTTCTCAAACCTCCACATTTCACAGGCTCACAAGAGATTGCTCAAAACTTTATTTCACTTAATCGCTTGGGAAAATTATACATTTGCTGCCAGAAAAGATAGAGGTTAGTATATAGGCATACATTTAAAAAGAAATGATGTTAATTATGCTTTCAATTTAAGCTAGAGGGTTTTAACAATAATTGGTAGAAATTAGGTTGGTAGGGAATACATGATTTTAGATTTTTATTTTATTTTTTAAAATAATGGATTTGAAATATAACTGCAATTTACCTTGTTTCATTATCGTCTATTTTTGAAATGTCTAGGGGATTTGTAATATAACTATAATTTACCTTGTTCATTATTGTCTATTTTTGTTTCATACCACAAAGTGGATGAAAAATTTCATACCTTGTAGTGTGTACTTCATTTTCCTCCACAGACTAGACGAAAATTATTTTCCCTAGGTCACCTCAAAATGTCAAGAAATAGAATGAAGGGAGCAAAAGGAGAAAGCTCTGGCCACAATAAGGTAATTCATTGCAATTTATAGATTTGTAAATATTTCCATTGTTTCTTTTATTTTTAGTTTTTAGTTTTTTATTTCTAAATTTAAGAGAATAAATTTATTATATATATAGTGACATGAGACTGAAAAAGATAAAGAGGCATTGGCTTCCATATTGCGGGTAGAGGTAGTGAACAAATTGGATGGTGTGGAATTGAAAATACTTTACAAATACATAGAAAAATGATCTAGTAAAGCCCCTAAAATACTGTAACCAAATCAACCATGTCAAAGGGAATCAATTAATTCCTGAACTAGTCCTAGATCGAGCAAAAGATCTAGGAGGAAATCAATAACAATAAACTCTAAGAATGTGGAACAGGAAGCAGAGACTTCCAATGTCCCAACCACTCCTGGGACACAAACTTCTTCCAACACATCATGTTTTTCATCTTGCATTGGTAGTTCCGATACCGAGATAGAATATGATGTGATTTTCAGGGGAATTATGAATGACATATGTTGGAAAAATGTTTTTGAATAGGTTGAAGGAACCATGTGTAATAGTAGATTAAAATTTAGATGTATCTTTCGAATGATGATGAATAATCTACAACTAGAATAACAAAGTTAAATCCTAATCTAAACAATAATCTAAAATCTAACAACAAAGAACGAGGAAATAAACTAAACAAACTTAAACAATTTAATGGAAAGCTCTCACCAAATATGCATTCACCCCTTTGAATTATCTTGATTGTTCTTCTCCATTTTAACTTTTTAGTATTCTTGCCCTCAGATTTATGTGTTTGAATGCAAGTATAACTTCATCGAGTGTCTAAGCAAAATATCCAAGATGAGTCTCTTCTCAAAAATGAATTATTTCGGGAGAAGGAATAATGATTATGATAGGCCATTTTATAGATTTTGGGTTTTCGAACGATCGGCTTAGATTGAAAGAGAGATCGACGGATGATATTGATGAATGCCATGTGATGTGATTTTTTTCTCAGATAGAACGTGAGTTAGAACACGAGTTAGAACATGAGTTCAGGATCTTAATCTCCAAAAATAGAAGAAATAGACTTTATATGCAAAAGCCAAAGTTAGAACTCAAAGACTAATGCATTTGAATGCAAACATGAGTTAATTAATTAAATAAAGATATTTAATTAATAGACATATCATGCATATGAGTGGCAACTAGTTAACTGACTAGTTATGACAGAGAGTCTTCTTGCAGAGATAATCAAATGTTGAATCCAGAGATAACTAGAGAACTAAAAATAGATCTCGATTCAGAAGGTGAGTGAATGACTTAGATAACTGAATGATAGAGGAATTTGACATAAATAATTAAATATGAATTAAATGTTAATTTAATTCAACATTCGAAAATGAGAGACTTTAATTAAATAAATAAAGTAATTTATTTAATTTGACTATTTAAAAAGGATAATATAAATAATATAAATAATTAAATAATAAATATTTAATTATAGATAAAGGGGGTTAAATGAATAATTAAATAAAGATACTTAATTATAGTTGGAAAAGTATGATAAAGGGGGAAGAATTAATTAGTTCGAAACATAATTAAATAAATATGATTTATTTAATTAATCAAGTTGAATAAAGATTAATAATGAATTAATGAATTAATTAAAAAGGGGTATTTAATTAATAGAAGAAATATGTGTTAGAAAGGTTAATTAAATAATAAACATTATTTAATCATGAACACAGACTATAGAAAATTATGTCGAAAGTGGTGTTCGCAGGCCTAGACCAATTTTTCGGTATCTACAGTTTGCCCCTCTTTGATACAATGTTGTTTCGGTGTTGTGTCAAATAAAATATGCCCCGATCGTGCCCTAGCATGAAATAGGTGAAGGTATGCCCCCTCGGGAAAATTGACAAATTTTTGAAAGTTTAAAAAA
The DNA here is from genome assembly GCA_007115665.2 of Sequoiadendron giganteum. Taxonomy (NCBI): domain Eukaryota; kingdom Viridiplantae; phylum Streptophyta; class Pinopsida; order Cupressales; family Cupressaceae; genus Sequoiadendron; species Sequoiadendron giganteum. Next base: position 152,380,202 of record CM021109.1, on the reverse strand, counting down.
AAATCAAGAAATATTCTCGATAAGTCAATTCGATAGTCAGAAACGCTATGGAGTTGACGAAATTGAATTTGGAGATGGGACGGACGAATACGAGTTGTTTGAACTTGAAAGGTTAAGTAGCCAATAGATTAGGTTAGAAGAAATGCCAATTTTAAACCCACCTATAAATAGGAATTAGGGCTAAATCTAATTCATTTTCACCCAGAGGAGTTAGAAAAAGAGGAGATTTTTCTCTAACTAGCTAACAAAATGGCACCTATTCCATATGCTACACATCGAGGTTATCGGATTCGGACATTCAGGAGGCCTACCAACGCAGGACCACCAATATGTAATCAAAAATGAATTCCTGAACGTTAAGTTTTCACGTAGTTTTAGGCCTATGAAAAGTAATTATGCAAATGCGATGCATTGTAAATGATGCATATGCCATCGTATTCGCCGCATTTGATTGTGAAACGACGCATGTGCAAAAAAATGTCTAGGCTAGGTTAGTTGGTTTAGGGAATTATCACATTTGAAGCATAATGCATCGTATCTATAGTTATGCAACTCATTTGCATTAGGAATAGACGTAGGTGTAGTTGTGAACCACATATGCATTGTTGAAACGCATATGTTGTAGATGGGTAGGCTGATGAAACTGCACCGCATTTGTTAAAAATGCACCGCATGTGGTTTAGTGAACCACATGTGTAGTAGGTTGATTGGGGTTATGGAAAAAATGCAACGTATATGTAATATGCAACACATGTGAGGCGTAGTGCAATGCATTTGAAAAATGCACCGCATTTGCTAAAGTGAGCCGCACTTGATTGGCAAAATTTTTGAAAAACAATTCTAAGGAAAACTTGAAAATTGTTGACATCTTGGTTTAAATGCAGGCGGTTCTAGATCCTATATATACGCGGGAATCATGACCAGACACATTTGATCTCATAGATCGGTTGATGAGTGCAGAGATTCAACTTCTATGGAGACTAGGTCTATGCCACTATTTGTCGATGCCCACTATTCGGGCGAATAGGGGTATGCTAACGACATTGTGCAAGCGATGGCATTAGGAGACATCATCATTTTACTTACTGACTGGGGAGGCCACTGTCACATTAGAGGATGTGTACATGATTTTGAGACTACCTATTAGAGGAGAGCGGGTGATGTATGATACCCAGTGAGGATTGACTTAGCTAGCGTTGTTTTATTAGGTCGATGATATTAGTAGGCTCGGGATTGAGCACTATGAGATTAGATGGCCAGTTTTAGCAGACAGATATGAGCAGATTGACTATATATTATGTACCTTGATCAGGGGGATAGTGCTACCAAACAGATGGGGTCACGGATTTCCAGTTGGATGGGGAGCTATGTTGGTCAGCATGTTAGAGAGCGAGATGAGGTATGCATGGGTTCCATGTCTTCTTAAGATGTTATACTTCCATCTTCATGACATTGCTTATAGAGATGCATAGTCATTGAGTTGTGGGACTACACTACTGATGTTATGGGGTTGGGAGAGGATAGTTGTCTTTTGTCCTCCAATTATAGTAGAGAGACCAAAGAGACATCCTTATGTGTTTCGATATATGGGACACATTACTCAGACACATGTTGGAGACATGGGGTATTGGAAACATGCACTTGACATTTTGGATCAGTTTACATGGAGACCTTACATGGATTGTGAGGAGTGGATTGATGAGGATACACATTTGCCATTCTGGAGACAGACATAGTATCTCATTAGGAGGACTATTTCTAGTGTACACATTATTGAGTGACACTTGCTAGACAGAGTTCTAAGATAGTTCAGTGAGGTTCAGGATGAGCCTCAGAGTAGAGCAAAGTTTGCTTATTCATTTAGAGAGGTTCTGTATTGGGGACCTATGATACCAGTAGCTACAGCTGAGGCAAAGATACAAGCACTACATCCATTACAGTGGGGATGGAGAGATGGATTAGCAAACCTAGGTCTGATAGCAGCATATGATGCATGGTGGGTAGAGCATCAACCTATTCCTTACATGGATCTAGATTAGCCAACACCTATAAAGAGATGGGGCACATGGCCTAGAGGATAGTGGAGAGGTGGAGGTGCTAGAGTGAGGAGAGTTGGTGGGAGAGATGGTGATGGGAGAGGATGGAGAGGGGGTCAGATACGTGGACTATCACCTATCCGTGAGGTAGCAGTTTAGGATGTACCAATGTTGGACATTGGAGGGGGAGTGGATGTACAAATTGGGGGTGAGCATGCCGTAACAAAGGTAGTGGTTGAGGATGTGGCAGAGGATTTAGATCTGGAGATGGCTATAGACCCTCTAGGTGTTTTGGCAGGATACAAAGAGGATGATGTGGAGGATGATGTCGAGGATGATGTGGAGGAGGATGCATTGATGGAGGAGTAGGAGAGAGAGCTCTGAGATCGGATTGTGGGCGGGAGACATGAGGAGGATGCTCTTAGAGATAGTGATAGGGAGGCTTTGGAGGAGATACTCAGACTCATGATGGTAGAGTTTGATGCGATGAGGCTGGAGAGAGATAGTGCCTATATAGAGAGGGACGGTGCATACACAGAGAGGGACAGTGCATATGCAAAGAGGGACAGTGCTCACTCAGAGAGGGATAGTGCACTTATGGAGAGAGACCAGGTGATAGCTCAGAGGCATGAGATAGAGCAGCAGTTCACTGAGGTTAGATGCCTTTGCAGTGGGTCCTCATCTAATGGTATGGTATGAGAGTTGGTCAGATCAGTGGAGAGAGCCACTTATTACAAGGATCTTTATGAGGCTATAGTGCCAGCAAAGAGACGAGCTCCTACATTTTTGGAGGTGCGCAGTCAGAGCAAGGGTCATTCTAGGAGTCAGAGGACACACAATACCGAGGGGGTGGTAGGACCATCAAGGATAGGTCCATATGAGAGAACTTACACCTCACACAGAGCACCTTTGAGTCTTTTCCCACCACCATCACCATGTGATAGTAGTGGTAGCAGAACACGATGATAGGATTACATATGTAGACATTGTTTTGATCAGAGAGCCTGTGAGCTCCTGTTTTATTTACGGTTATATTTAGACATTGTACAGTGACACACTATTTTTTGAGCGATATATATATATGATTTTGGCGGCTTCTACATGATATGCAATTCTATGTTATGGATGTTGCTTTATTTCTAGATGATTATGTTTCCTAAATGATGTATGTACATGTGTTATGAATGAATGTTTCTATATGTTTATGAGTTATGCATTTAATAAATGATGTGGATGTCTCAATTTACTTATGATAATGAATGCAATGATCTATATGATGCTGATTTATATGTGATAGGGATATGTACATGCAATGTTTACATTATGTATGTTATGATGATGCAATGCCTATTATGTCATGATTTTGAATGTATGTAATGAAGATGAATGGTACTATCTATATGTTTTAAATGTAATGCAACTATATGAAATGCTTATTGAATGTATGCAAATGAAAATTATCTAATGTTTTTATTGTGTCACAGGACTTTATCTTAATGTCAAAGAAGAGAAAAGTTAGGATGAAAATGAATTCAGAATGTTAGTAAGAAATAATTAAGGTTGATTGATTGAGAAAATGATATAATGACGGTTGATCGATTGAGAAAAAGATATAATCTTTGATATTGTGCCAATACGCTATACTTGCTTGTTATCATCATTGGGCAGGACATGAAATAGATGGATAGTACACACTATGATATGAGATAGACAATAGTGTACAAAGTTATCCACCTGTGAAAAATAGATAGTCATAGACAAGGAGTGTCTTAACTCAAACTAAGGACAAGATGCCCAGTCGTTTTGTCGAGACAAACCACAGACATCAGACAAATAAAAGATGGGTCATGAGACATCATTGCTCCTCTAGATGGAAGATGGAGTGGGTAATATGATGGAATGGATGTTAGATGTCAATCTTTCCAAGTAATGGATAAGACAACCATTTATTATGAGTGATGGCGAAAAAGTCTGATAAGAATGATGGTAGACAAAAGAGCGAGCTTGACTACACATGGCACCTGTTTGCCAGGTTTTCACCATGGTACTTATCCATAGCGCCATCGAAGCAGTTTTCACTATTGGATGGATTTATTTCTCTTTACTTTTCTTGATTTTCTCAAAAAAAAAATTGGTGTTACAAAGACGCCTATTTGCCAGGTTTTCATCAAGGTAGCCATTTTTTTTGTTTTTTTGTATTTTTTCAGATTAGGACACAGATTCTCAAAGACTTAAGCATAGAACCTCTTTAGATGCAGACTATTGATAGGGGACAAAAGTGGCTCTCCTTCAGGAGTAGATAGTTGGTATGCTCCTGACCCAAAGGCTTTTGTGACAATATACGGCCCCAACCAGTTAGGTTCAAACTTACCTAGTTTCTCTCGTTCAACTTGATTCTTAGGATTCTCCATTAATACCAGGTCACCAATGTCAAAGTGTCTATTGAGAACCTTCCTATTGTAACTATGATGAAGATGATTCTAATATGCTTGCAAATGATCTAATGCTTTCTATCTTCGTTCATCCAGCAATTCTAGCTCTTGTAACCTAGAGACACGGTATTCTTCATCGTCAATATGACCCTTCAAGGATACGCGTAGAGAAGGTATTTCAACCTCAATAGGTAAGATAGCTTCAGACCCAAATATGAGGGAATATGGAGTGGTGCTTGGTGGGAGTATGAATGCTTGTGCGATAAGCCCATAAGGCAAGATTAAGTTATAGGTGCCAGTCAGGACCAACATCATTGACAGTCTTCTTAAGGATTCTAACAATTGTCTTATTAGATGCCTCAGCTTGGCCATTACATTGTGGGTAATATGGGGTGGAGAAATGGTGTTTGATGTGGAATTCTTCACATAAATGGCATACTTCTTGGTTCTTGAATGGGTGGCTATTGTCTGTGATTATGGATTGGGGTACACCATACTGACAAATGATATAGTTTAGGATAAACATAGATATTTGTGTGCCGGTGATGTAGGTCATGGGAATAGCTTCAATCCATTTGGTGAAGTATTCGGTGGTAGTGATGATGAATTTGTGGCCACTAGATGATGAAGGGTGTATCTTACCTATGAGGTCAAGTCCCCATTGGCAAAGGGCCATGGTGAAGTAATTGGATGAAGCTCCTATGTTGGTGCTCTTATCAAGTCTCCATGTATTTGACATTGTCTACATTTCTTTACAAAGACGTATGAGTCTTTCTCCATTGTAGGCCAATAGTAACCTAGTCTCATAATCTTATGGGCTAGAGTAGGACCACTCAAATGAGATCTGCATATACCCTCGTGCACCACTCGCAAATTTTTTTGTGCTTCTTCAGCATCGAGACATTTCATTAGGGCGTTATCTAAGGTACGTCTATACAAGGTTTCTTCGATGATGGTGTACTTAGCTGACTTTTGGTTAAAGGTTCAGCGTTGGTTATTGGACAAGTCTTGGGGTAAGGTTTGGTTAGTGAGGTAGTTGAATATTTTTTTATACCAAGGAGACGTAGGACCAACAATGGTACATACTATCATAGTATTGGGGACATCATAAGCGGGGACCAAAAGTTGTTCAACCAGAAACTCGAACTTAGGCACATTACTCGAAATATCCAACAAGGAACCCATAGTTGCCATAGCATCTGCAACTCTATTCTGGATACGTGGTATTTGTTGAAAAGTTATATCATTGAAATACTATTTGAAACTATCAACCATTCATTTGTAAGGTGGAATATTTTCATCCTTAGTCTCGTAATCATCATCTACCTATCAAATTACCAGTTGAGAGTTGCCAAAGACATGTAGGCTCTAAATTTTCCACTGAGCTACCATTTTTAAGCCTGCCACAAGGCTTTGTATTCTGCTATATTGTTGGTACAAGGGAAAGAAATCCTGAATGATTTAGGAATGGTATCACCTTGAGGTGTGACAAATAAGATACTAGCTCCTAAATCATGATTTGTATGTGAACCATCAAAGTACAGTTACCATTCAGTTTTAATGTCAATGTTGAAGAGAAATTCATTTGGAAAATCTGCTACTAATGGATGGTCTTCCTTTATAGGTGCATCTACTAGTTGATCTGCAATCACTTGTCCTTTTATAGCCTTACTTTCAACATACTGAATGTCATACTCACTAAGTATCATAACCCATTTAGCTAATCGGCCTGTCAAAGTTGCCTTACTTAGGAGGTATTTAAGTGGATCAATCTTTGCAATTAACATTGTTTGTCGATTGAGCATATTGTGCCAAATTTTTTGGGTAGCAAAGACTACCACAAGATAGGAACGTTCTATGTTGCTATAATTCAATTCATAGCCCACTAAGGTACGACTAATATAATAGACTGCTCTCTCATGACCTTGATCATCGTGTTGTGCGAGAAGAGCCCCTAATGCTGACTGAGTTGCTAAGATGTAAAGTATCAATGGTTTTCCCTCTATAGGTGGCATTAAGATTGGTGGAGTAAGCAAATAGTCCTTTATTTGTTGGAAGGCCTCTTGAAATTTAGGTTTCCACACAAATGGTACGCCTTTCTTGAGTAGATGTTGAAATGGGTGTATTTTATCTGCCAGTTGTACTATGAAATGCCTAATGGACTGTAATCTCCCCTGTAGGGTTCTGAGTTGACCAATGCTGGCTGGAGGAGGCATTTCTATGATAGCTCTTACCTTCTCTAGATCTACTTCAATGCCTCTTCGAGAGATGATATACCCTAACAGTTTCCCTAATTTCACCCCAAAGACACACTTCTTCGGATTTAGCCTAATATTGTAATTCTCTAGCCTTTGGAATATCTTGTCTAAAACCTTCAAATGATCTTCCCTTGTTTCTAATTTGGCTATAATGTCATCTACATAATATTCCATGAGGGTATGTACAAAGTCATGAAAAATCGTAGTCATTGCCCATTGATAGGTAGCTCCTGCATTCTTAAGGCCAAACGGCATAACATTCCAACAGTATGTGCCCCATGGACACGTGAAAGATGTCTTGTGTTGATCTTTAGGTGCTATCTTAATTTGGTTGTATCCAGAGAAACCATCCATGAGGGATAGCATCTCATATCCTGTTGTAAGATCTACTATCATGTCAATATTCAGCAAAGGGAAGTCATCCTTAGGGCATGCCTTATTGATGTCTCTAAATTCAGCGCAAATGTGAATTTCCCCATTTGGTTTAGTCAGTGGTACAAGATTAGATATCCAATCTGCATAGTCTATTGTCCTTATGAATCCTACATCCAGGAGTTTCTTAAGTTCTGCTTTCACTAGTAGAGCGATTTGTGGATGCATTTTCCTTAGCTTCTATTTGACTGGCTTAATACCTGGCTATAATGGTAAATGGTGCAATATTAGGTCTGGATCTAGCCTAGGCATCTTAGCATATGACCATGCAAATTTTATCTGTCTCTTTTTGAAGAAGTCCTTAAACTCATGTTGTTTTGTCTTTGTTAAAGAAGCTGCAAAATATACTATCTGAGGATTCTCTTTTGTACCTATGTTGACTGCAACAACCTCTTCTACTAGCATCGGTGAATTTTCTTATTCAACAGGGAGAATTTTAAACCTCTATCCTTGGGTGCCTCAGAGAGGTTTTCACCCTCGGATACGCCCTTTATTTTGACTTTTTCATCATCTAAAGGTGCCTTTCGGTTTTCACCTAGGGACTCATCATTTTTATTTTCATTGTCTTTTTTCTTTTCATTCTCATTTTTGCGACTAGAGGTGTAAGTAGACTCCTTGAAATATTCTTTATCATCCAACTCTATGGTAAAACCTGCCTTATGATCCCCTCTTGGTATGCCCTCTCTAAGTCCCATGAACTCAACAATTGCTTCATCATTCTCGAATGTATCTATGATAAGTGTACCTTGTTGATCCTAGTCGATAAGTTCAAGATATATAACGGGCATGTCATCATTAGAGTTCTTAAAGGTAGTTGCTAACAAGCTAAGTATAGAATGGTTGACATGATTGCTGAAGTTTTGGACCAACTCCTTCTTGTTCTTCCTCCTAGGGGTAGGTATACGCTGATGTGGGACTATAGTGAGGGCTGATTCATCAGAAGATGGTTTGTCAAGTGCCCAAGATGCATGATCAAGGGTTTCCCAATAATAGTTCTCTTGCCATTCTTCTTTGGACAAGTGTTTCTTAGGATGAGGACTAGATTGTTTTGGTACAGGTTTCACGTTGAGGTCCAATTCTCCAAATAGGGCATCTATGTTCATGGTACTAGTAGATGAAAGGGATTCCCATTCACCATCGCTTGAGTAAGGGGATTCATCATAAACTGGAGGTTTGTCATAAACTAGGGGAATTGGCTCATGAGATATCTCGATGTCTGTACAACCACTCACTTCCTCTTGAAAAGATGACAAAGTACCAGGAAACCCAATTCTAAGCGGTTGACACCCTAGCCCTAAGTATTTTGGTCGTGGGTAGACAGTGATCGGTTTCATCCTTCCATTTTGATACAGTCCTAACCCATTGTGTCTGTCAAAGCTTTCATTTTGCATTATCTTAAAGCCTTTTCCATACTAGTCCTTAGCTATTTGAATAGATGGGGAGGGGTATTCATTTTCTTCTTGATATAACCAGGAATCACCTTGATCCACAATTTCTTCACTTAACTCTCCCCATTTGGTTAATGTCATTGTAGGGGGAACATGAAATGTGACCATTGACTGTCTTCTATTTGCCATGGGTAAGCCATATGCCTTAGGTGGAATCAATCGACTGATGCAGTATGATGCCTTTATATTATATTCACCACAACCCTTGTCTTGGATCTCGAGTTTAGGAGTGGATGATGGTGGTTTGAATGAAATGGACTTAGTGAGACATTATGGGTCAACGTATTGGGATAAAGTGGATGATGAAGCTTCTTGGTTAATTGGTACTTGTCATTGTGGAAGGTCCCTTAGGCTTGTACAATATTGGAAAGGATCTATATTACCATCAATAGTGATCTTTGTGCCATTATACAAGAACTTAAGACATTGGTGGTATGTTGAAGGGACGGCTCTCATTGAGTGTATCCAAGGTCTACCTAACAACAAGTTGTATGGAAGGGTGAGATCCAAGACTTGGAAGCTGGTGTTCATGATCGTGGGGCCAATTCTGATAGGGAGTGTGACAACTCCTTTGGATGACCTTTCCTCATAATCATAAGCCTTGATGACTATACTCTTAGAAGTGTCTACACAAGTTTTTGAGAATCCTAATGCCTTAACCAATTTTAGGGTTCACAAATTCAAACCTGCACCTCCATCTACCAAGACTCGTCTGACTCTGGTTTGATGGACTAGGACTTCAAGATGTAATGGGTCATTGTGATTAGACTTGTCGATGGAGTAGTCTTGTTGGTCAAATATCCTACCATTTCTTCGAAGCGATTGACATCCAAGTCCGTGGGAACATTAGTTTTCTATAATGATTTGTCAAGGATGTCTCGATGTTCTGGTGACAAATTCAATAGTTCCAAGATAGATATTTGTGTGGGGGTTTTACTCAATTGATCGATGAGATTGTATCTATACTTGGGCCTCTATGTAGACAGTTCAAAAGAAGGACTTGGAATAACTATTTTAGTCCTGCATGTGTTCACATTACATTCCAGGTGCTTCTTAATGATGATGGTATCAACATGTTTGTTTGTGGCTCAAAGGCTATATATGGTCTTTCCTTTCCCATAGTCATATTTCGAGTTGGTGTAATTGGCAAAGGCATTGTTCTTGGTTCCCAAACCGGACGCATTTCCTTTTGTGTGGTCATGTAATGGGTCTGTGAAGACCTTATGATCACTGTTTTTAGTATTTTTCTGCCCGTTTACCTCTATGGATCCATTTTCAACGAAGTCTTGAATGATATTCTTTAATTGGTGACATTGTTGGAGGTTGTGCCCTTTCATTCGATGATAGTCATAGAAAGTGTTATCGTCCCACCATGAAGGTTTGAACTGTCTGGGATCATACTCTCTTGGTTCCAAAGGTTTGATGAGATTGTGTTTGACCAATTCTTTGAAAACTACCTCGATTGGTTGCCCTAAACGTGTAAATTCACGCGTAGAAAATCTCCTTTGGGGTCTTTGTTGTGAGTTCTGGAGATAATTAGCCATTTGATATGGACTGTTCATCATGTTCACATTTTGGTTATATCCTCTAAGTGTGATAACCGGTCCAGTATGTATGTTTTTAGCATCAACAATGTCATCATTCGTGACATTCTTGTTCCTAAACCATAATTTGTTTCTATCATTTGACATGTTTGGATGTTGGACAATTGGGCTCTTGCCTGGTACTTTTATTTCCCCTTTGTCAATAAGGCCCTTTTCAAGGATGATCCCCTTTTGTACCAAGTCAAGAAATGAAGTGCAATAGTGTACCCATAAGTCACCTCTTAGTTTTGGGTTGATGTTTTCGAGGAATATTGTGACCTTTTGTTTTTCGGGTATTTCGACTGGACAATGGCTAGCAAGACTTCTCCATCTCTAGAAGAAAGTGATGAACATATCACCATCTTCTTGTGTCATGTGGCACAAGGTTGCTATGGTTACTTCGTTGTCTATGTTAAAGGAAAAATGTTCAACAAACTTCTTAGCCAATTCATCCCAGGATCGTATACCATATGGCAATTTAGAAAACCATTCCAATGCTATCCCTATGAGGGTTCATGGAAATAGGTGCATCAAGTACGCGGGGTCATACGATATGTCCATGCATGTTGTTGAGAATTCTCTAATGTGTTCTAAAGGATTCTTCCTCCCATTATACTTAGGAAAATTTGGTATAATGTATCCATGGGGGAAAGGTGTCATATAGAGTGCTTTGTCGAATAGACATGGACATAGGTCTTGTGCTGAGATAGTTCATTTGCCTGACATAGACATATCATCCATCTTTTGTTGAAGAGTTTTCATTTGGTTTTGAACGACATTGACTTGTGTCAAGGAGATGGTGTTTGTGTTATTTGGATCAATGTAGGTGTTCTGATATACCATGTTTTATGATGGGTGGTGATTTGGCGAGGGGATATATCTTGTTAGGATGTGCTGATTTGGTATAGGGATATTCCCTATCTAAATGGTCTGAGTTGGTATAGGAATGTTTCCTATCTAAATGGTCTGATTTAGTATAGGTATGCTACCTGTCTGAATGATTTGATTTGGTATTGATATATTCTTGCCAACTTTGGATCTCTTACCAGTCATGTTGGTGCCAAAGGGGTTGGAGGAAGTTGCCCCCGCAGTAAATTGTAAACCTTGTGTTACGTTAAAAGGGATTGTGCTTACAATTGATGATTTCTGAGTAGATATGCTAGTTGGTATCACTGTATTAATTTATGGAATAGAGACACTTGATGTCGCAGTTTGAGTTGGTTGAGTAGAATCTATTGTCAAAGTATGAATAATAAATCTTGGTGGTAGTGTGGCACCTTCTACTAGTAACTTTGCTAGATAGCATTGTGGATAATTTAGCAAACACTCATCCATGAAGGATGCAAACTTAGGATCTTGAACTACTGCATCTATGTCTTCTATGTAAATCTGCCCATGTGTGTCTCTAGTGAGATGTTTTCCAAGTAAAGGCTTGTGTGGGCGTTTGCTTCCTGATGGTTGGTTTCTGAACGGATTGATAAATTCGTTGGGGTCTGTCATTGCTTTGTGTTTCTTTTTGGACCTTGTTTCAACCATGAAAAATTTGCTCAAACTGGGTAATGCAGACTATGTCTAAAAACTGATATTAGCTATGTCTATTTTTTTGGATTTTTTTGACACTAAATGATGTTGCTAAAATGGTTTCTAAAAAGATATATACTAAGATGACGTATGATATGATTGAAAATATGCAAAATCTCGAGTAGATTATGATGATAAATGATTCTAAGACAAGTATAACCTACCACCTAATGGAGTAAATGCATGCAAAGATTTGTTTTTGACCAAGGAACCTGATTTGATGATAAGGACAGTTGATAAGGCGGATTTTTCAAACTAGACTATTGAGCTGAAAAGATCCACTAAATGGGACTAAAGTGACAAGGTTCAATGATTGTGACAAATCAAAACATGAACATTTCCATTGACAAGGAAAGTTATCTCTATTTCTACGACATGAAATTTCCTAGGAAGTATCTATATGCATGCGACTTAGGATGACTGTGACTATGACTAAGATGTTTACTGTGGCTAGGACATATATGACACCTAATGATGCAAGGTTTTTGAGAAAAAATTACCAGTTTCTAATCCAAGGTTGATCTTAAGAACCTAAAGCAAATATTGACAATCAACCTAAAGCAAATATTGACAATGATGTTTTAGACTCAGCTCGTAGTTTTTGATGTTTTTTGTTGACAGGCAAATGTGGTTCACTAAACAGTTGCGGTTTAGATTCTGACAAATGCGGTTTACGGATACACATGCGGCTCAAAAACTGACAGATGTGGTTTGCATGCACACATGCGACTCAGAATGTGACAGTTGCAACTCATGATATGCAGACTATGAAAATTGAATGTTTTGACAGACAGATGCAAATTTTCCCCTAACATATGTGACTCGCTAATACACATGTAGCGATTAAACTAACAATTGCGACTTATTTTTCTAACAGTTGGATTTTTCCCAAAAGTTGAAATTTTCCCAAAAGTTGTTGACTAAATTTGTTTGTTTGATAAAGATTTTGATGAATACAGTAGAGAATAAACACAACAATTAATGTATTTTCAATTTTTGTGATGTAAGGACTATTAAGACTTGAAAACATTGACAACCTAGGCTTTTAGGATAATACTTGTTGAATTCTTATTTGGATTTCTCCAGCTATGCATATTTATGGCGAATGACTAGTAGCTTGACCCCACTAGCTCCCCTCCATGACACTCACTTATATGGGGTAGCCAAGCTACTATATCCATGAAACTCCCATGGCATACATTTCATTTCCACACATAAAGCATAAGAATATAAGACGGCTTCACAGGGCCAACCCTGCTGTGCCAACAAGTAGGTAGGATTTTGGTAACTCTACAACAAGGTTTTTAATAGGGGCATTCCATTTGTGGGACAATATCCAATGTTGGTGAGAGTCCATTTATGTCCATCTCATCAGAATAGTGCACGTGATTTGTGGGATTTCTCCAAGAATCCTCTTTTATATACCAGTTGGAAGTCGCTTGGCTTTAGCGTGCTACCGGTCTGAGTCATCTTGGGGTGAGTACTTTTTCCCTCCAAGATAGGCCCAAGTTCTACAGATGGTAATTGTTTCTCTTACACCCAGGATCGCATGACTACGTAAGGCGAGAGGATACTTCAGTGTACTGAATCGTAAGGGTTACAAATGCGTGCAAAGCACTAGACAAAGAAGATAATGGTTCTTTTAATCAAAACGACAATTTTTTATCTACCAAACAAGAAATTATTTTTAAACCCACACGACGATTATCTATCTACCAAAAAAAAGCTTTTTTAAATAAATAAATTGACACAAATGCATTAGGTCCTATATGCAAATTTATCAGTAGTTCATTGTTCTTCAACTTTCGTCCTGCAGAAAATTGTCTTTGGTTTTAATTGTCTTCAAAGCTTTGTCCTACAAACACTATGTTATTCCTCCTAAACACAACTGAAACAAACATTAATGAAAATCAAAACAACACAAAAAGCAAAAACTGAAAATATGGATGTATGGAAATGACTAAAAAAAATGAAAACGTTTTACCAGGCAGATGTGGCTTTTGGAGCCACAGATGCGGTTCGGTTGTTGACAGGCGGATGCGGTTCACGAATTTTGTTGACAGGTGGATGCACTTCGTGAATTCATGGATTCGGTTTGTGATGGTGGATGCGTCACTATTTTTCACAGATGCGGCTCATAGATACAGATGCGTCGTTTTACAGAACAAATGCATTTTGTCGTATGAAAAACCTAAAAAAATGAATGAAAAACAGAAAAATGGAAAGATGGAAATATGTACAAAATTGAAGCATGTTCACATCGGGTTCACCAAATGTAACAGTAGATTAAAATGTAGATGTATCTTTTGAATGATGATGAATAATTTGCAACTAGAATAACAAAGTTAAATCCTAATCTAAATAATAATCTAAAATCTAACAACAAAGAACGAGGAAATAAACTAAACAAACATAAACAATTTAATGGAAAGCTCTCACCGAATATGTGTTCACCCCTTCGAATTATCTTGATTGTTCTCCTCTTTTTCCTTTTCAGTATTCTTTCCCTCAGATTTATATGTTTCAATGCAAGTATAACTTCGTCGAGTGTCTAAGCAAAATATCAAAGATGAGTCTCTTCTCAAAAACGAATGATTTTGGGAGAAGGAATAATGATTATGACAGGCCACTTTATAGATTTTTGGTTTTCGAACGATTGGCTCAGATTGAAAGAGAGATTGACGGACAAGATTGATGAATTCCATGCGATGTGATGTTTGTATTAGATAGAACATGAGTTAGAACACGAGTTCAAGACTTAATCTCCAAAAATAGAAGAAATAGACTTTGTATGCAAAAGCCAAAGTTAGAACTCAAAGACTAATACATTTGAATGCAAACATGAGTTGATTAATTAAATAAAGATATTTAATTAATAGACATATCATGCATATGAGTTGGAACTAGTTAATTGAATAGTTATGACAAAGAGTCTTCTCGCAGAGATAATCAGATGTTGAATCCAGAGATAACTGGAGAACTAAAAATAGATCTCGAGTCAGAAGGTGAGTGAATGACTTAGATAACTGAATGATAGAGGAATTTGACATAAATAATTAAATATGAATTAAATTTTAATTCAATTCCACATTCAAAAATGAGAGACTTTAATTTAATAAATAAAGTAATTTATTTAATTTGACTCTTTGAAAAGGATAATATAAATAATTAAATAATAAATATTTAATTATAGATAAAGGGGTTAAATGAATAATTAAATAAAGATGTTTAATTATAATTGGAAAAGTATGATAAAGGGGGAAGAATTAATTAGTTCACAACATAATTAAATAAATATGATTTATTTAATTAATCAAGTTGAATAAAGATTAATAATGAATTAATGAATTAATTAAAAAGGGGTATTTAATTAATAGAAGAAATATGTGTTAGAAAGGTTAATTAAATAATAAACATTATTTAATCATGACCATGGACTATAGAAAATTATGTCGAAAGTGGTGTTCACAGGCCTAGACCAACTTTCGGTGTCTACACCATGCCTTTAACGGTTCAAAGACCATCTACATTTTCCATTCTCAAATATACCCGTGCACCTACAAAAAGTTATCTATAGTTTCCATTCTCAAATATATCCATGCACCTACAAAAAGTGGTTATCCATTACATGGAGACTAAATTTGGCACAGTTTGCTCTATAAAGAAGATAAGCTATGAATGTCTCAATACTACAAGACATTTTAGTGCAACCAAACAAAGAAGATAAAAAAACTCCCTCCCGAGCTAAGGCTCAAAAAATGCCAATTCATGTAAGCGTGAAAGTATGGAAATAGCTTGTAAAATCATATGAGAAGTCTGATGCATAGAGGAAGTCCGATGAGGAGAGTACGTAGGTATTTCAATTTTCTCATAAGATTATATCAATTTTATTAACCGATTTTTATATTTTATTTGTGTATAGTTAAATTGAATTAGTATATGTTTCAAGACAAGGCCTCCAAGGCTAGGTTTGAAAAACTTTGTGCCACACATCAAAGTGACCAGAAAGGTTTATAGGCCTTGATTTGTACATTTCTAAGTATATTTAATATGTTAAATGATATTTTTTTTATTTCCTAGGAAAAAGTAAATGATTGCATATTAATTAGTTTAACTAGTCCATGTGCCATGTTTTGACATGAGGAGAAATATGGCCAACATCCAATGCAATTTGAAAATTAAATGTTATAAAGAAAAAATTGGACCGATTTTGTAATCTGGATGGAGAACGAGGTATCAATAGTTGAATTTCAATAACTTAGTTGGATATTGTTGTGTTAATGTGTCAATTTGTATTTCTTGTGTTGATTTATTTATTTATGTGTAGGATGAGTTCTAAAGTGCTTCTCTATTGGCCCTAGATCTCACTCAATTGTCCCATGATTTCATGTTGAGGAAAAAAACATTGTTTTCCTTAAAAGGAAGTGGGTGATATTCATGCCTTATTTTCATCGCATCTTTTAATTAATGACCATGGTCTTTTAATATCTTTTAAGTGTGCTCATTTAAGTTATGATTTGTATCATTTGATTAACTTAGTCCCATATTGATTTGATTTATCTTCTTTTCTCTCAAAAAAGGTATCTCAAAGAGTGCTTCCTTGAATTCCTGTTGTCATTCTACTAAGTGGTCCACATGCATCTTTACCATCCTTCCTCATGATTTTTCCATTCTTATAACATGTAATAATGTCTTGATGCATCTTGGTAGGCATCCTATAGATCTAACACATCCTTTTAGAGCTCCTTTTGCACCAAGGTCAAGTGATCATGGATTTCTAATGCATATTCCATGAAATCACATATGTCATGTTGGTGTAATTAATTATTTAATTACACTTTATTCACTTAGGTTTTTCTTAGGTAATAATTAGTTTACTTAATTAATAAGTAAGCTTTATTTAGTTGAGTTGTTTTTAGGTCAACATTAGGGTTGCATACATTGCTTTTATAAAGAAAATCATCTCATGTAATTTCTTAATTTTGAATATATCAATTTGCACATCTTCATGCAAAGCTCTTGATTTTTATTGTTTTTCTCTTCCGTGGAAGGCCTTTTGGTTTGCATGTCTGATCTTGGTTTCTAACATGGTATCAAAGCCTTGACATGAAACCCCTTCTCAAATTTTGGAGAAAATCATCGCAGAGTCTGTTCAGGGTTCCTCGAGGATATCATGCCTTGAGTTCATCTATGTGGAATTTTGGATCAGATTGGGCTTCATAATTGGATTCAGAGCACTGGAAAAAGTCAAGATTGACTTATTTTGCAAATTTTTGTCATCGCTTGCCAGATCTATGAGGGTTTCAAGTTCGGTGTTTTTTTGGAAGCTCTGGAGGTAGCGTACTTTTCAAATCTTCTTGGAGCATAACGGACACTCCCATCATGTTCGCAAAGCCCCAAAACCCTAAGATCGCCCTTCGTTTCGTCAATTTTGGAGAACTTGATCCAGAAGGGAAAACAATTTTTCCAAAGAGGTCGTACAGCCTCCCCAACACGCTTCACAAGGCAAAAACAACATGAAAATCCAAAGAAATATTTATAAAATCTAAAAAATTGTGTGCATCTAGTTCGGAAAGGTGGGCGTCATTGTCGTGCCACCAGGTGGCCCCCAACCTGCCACCGTCACTGGCCTCCACCGCCATCCCTCTGCCCTAGGCCTTCAACCCCTTCCGCCGAGCCTGGGGTCCTATGGAGAACTGACTGTCAGCATCCAGCCCCTGCAGGCTCCTCCTTTGTCGACGAGGTCTTTTGGGGGACCGGGAGCTCTATGCCCGACCCTCAGCCAGATTAGCACCTATGCCCTGGTCATATCGGTGACCAGGGCCTCCACCAAATTTTTTATGCAGGGGGATTTTTTTTGTGGTGATGGCCTCTAGGCCATCAAATTTTTTCCTATGAAGTACTGACATCAGCATGACTTCATCGGTCATATGACCCCTCTTTTTCCCCTCCTAGTCCTGATTTTCCTAAAGGAGCAATTTTTTTCTTTTTGGCATAACTTGAGAATATGGTATCGAAATCGAGCAAATGAGATATCGTCGAAAAGCTGGTTTTTAGAACTTTCTTGTGGAGTAGTTTATTTTTTTAGTATTTTTTGTTTAGCTCCATTTATTTCTGTTTAAAGTTAGATTTTCATTTTTCTCTTTTGAGCTCATAACTTTTTGCCACGATCTCTGATTTTTGCTATCTTTGCGGTGTTGGAAAGGTATTGAGAAGCTCTATGTTGATGTCCATGATGTTTTTTCCTTTATATGTCCCGGGTTTATTGTTATTCCAGATTTAGCCTGATATTTGTTTTGGAGATTACTTGGATATTTTGGTAGTTGGGAGGGTGCAACTTGTATCTTTGCACTTCATTTTTGTATCACATAATTCATTATATCTAATTTTGCTTCATAGATTCTAGTTTTGTTCATGTTTGTAGTTTTCGAGTGTTCCATAGCATTGGGTCTGTTGTTGTATTATTATGATTCTAATATGGTTTCTTGTAAACATAAGTATCTTTCCTTGCTTATCAGATTCAGGTTCCAGTGTTACTCCATAGTGTTCTTCCAGTGCTTCTTTGCAACAGGTCATCTCATTAAGGGGGGGTTTGTCCCATTGGGGTGTCTCCTCTTTCTCTTACTCTTTCATTGCATTTGTACATGGGTACCTAATCTGGCCTTGTTGTTGGGACCCATTCATGCTTTCTTTCATTCATCTTAGTTTTAGGTGCATCTTTTTTAGTCTCCATAAGTTACACTTAAGGGAGGGTGTTGGTGTAATTAATTATTTAATTACTTTTTATTAAATTTACTTAGGTTTTTCTTAGGTAATAATTAGTTTACTTAATTAATAAGTAAGCTTTATTTAGTTGAGATGTTTTTAGGTCAACGTTAGGGTTGCATACATTGCTTTTATAAAACAAATCATCTCATGTAATTTCTTAATTCTGAATATATCAATTTGCACATCTTCATGCAAAGATCATTCTTTTTATTGTTTTTCTCTTTTGTGGAAGGCCTTTTGGTTTGCATGTCTAATCTTGGTTTCTAACATTCCATACCTTCCAGCCTTGTAGTATTCCACTTGATGTTTCAAGTGCTCAATTTCCTTCTTATTCCCTTCCATTTCTCATGTCATTTTAAGGATTTTTCATTCATTTTCTTGTGTTGTGATGACCCTATTCGTATCCCTAGCCACAACATCCATATCATCTACATCCATTACCATTGCTTCCATGGCTTCATTAATTCTCAATAGTATAGTATGGCATGCAACTTCTTGATCAACATGTCAGGTACATGCTTGGAAAATGTATGTAGTTCCTTTGTGGTCTCATAGATCTTCCTATATGTTAAAAAATCATATAGGGAGTAATATTTTAGGTTCTCCAAGATTCTGATCATGTCTTTAGAAAACCTAGGGAACATTTTCTCAAATAATAGCTCATGCAAGGGAGAAAAGAATCGGTCACAAATGTGCTCATATTTGGATAAATATTTGTGCTCCTATCAGTCCTAGTGATAAACATGGACACAATGACATGGGATTATCCATTTCTAATTCATCCCCCAAGAATTTATTAGCTGCACAAATGATATAGCAAAAGTAAGAGGTTGTATAGAATTTTAGCTTTGTGCCCATTGGAGGAGACTTGACTCTCGTTATTTCATTGCACAAAGTGAGTGACAAAACAACTACCTAGTTTAAAATTTCCCCTTCTTTAAGAAACATATGTAGCAATGAGACTTAGGATTCTTGAAAATGAGAAGCATCCTTCTCCCCATACAAACTGCTAACTAGGACCACTATGTTTTTTACTAAACCCTTGAGGTTGATGGAAGGGTACCATTTAGTGTTCCTAGAATTTAATTTTCTAACTCCTCCTCTTGAGGTTTAGGCTATGTTTTAGGGTTGAAAACTAGGCACTTTTGTTGTTAGATCCACTTCTAGGACCCATGGGTGATGTGGCACAAGGCCTTGAACCACCACATATGTCTTATAGAGAGATTATTTTGTGTAAAATCCAAACCTAAGTCCTATAGAGAGAGGGGATTGTACTAGACTCCAAGCA
Organism: Sequoiadendron giganteum; assembly: GCA_007115665.2. Lineage (NCBI taxonomy): Eukaryota > Viridiplantae > Streptophyta > Pinopsida > Cupressales > Cupressaceae > Sequoiadendron > Sequoiadendron giganteum. The sequence goes on along the minus strand of CM021109.1, from coordinate 152,360,376 downwards.
CCAAAAAACCATAAAATAGTCCTCTCATGCATGAATATGTGTGGAAAAATGTTAGATCAACCCCACACCTATGGAAGATGAAGGGCCACTCCACGTAGAAAATTAATAAAGTATCTTGTGAGGGTAAAGTAGACCAAATAACCCATTCATGAACCAATACAAAACCTCCATGATGCCTCAACATGTGTTCAAGGGTGATGTGTCATCTCTATCATGTCTCAATATATGTGACAATGCCAAATCAAGTCCCACAGGTGGTGACGAGAAGGTCGATCTATGTCAAAAAGTGATGAACGAACATGTGTGAGCCAATGGAGACCAAGTGCTCCATGAACTAATCTCATATAATTTGCAGTAAAAATTTATACATAATATGTCAATGTCTTAAGAAAATAGGTATCACAATATATCACCATGGATCTTGTAATGATTCTATCATTCATAGAAATAGTAAACCACCTACACTGTATACATCAATATTTAGAATAGAATATAGCAACTAGAAGCACAAACATGAGAGGGAACGAGTTGATACTGAAACTCCAATAATTCATTGAGATAAATTATATATAGCTATCAAATACACCTTCTAAATAATAGAGTCTGAGTGTAACAAAATATTTTGGAACCCCTTGTCTTTGAATTTACATAGTTTATATAGATAATTACAAACTTTGAGCCATTATTAGCTCATCAAACTAACTTTATGCTCAAACAAAAATAGTTAAAACTACTGCAAATATTATAGTTTATTTTTTGGAATTGCTACAAGATATTTGGACTGTTGCAATTTAAAGGCATGTCATTGTACCTACCACTAGGCCTATTATTATATACCCAAGTGCCTAGTATGATTACCCTATTGATTTACTTATCTCATGCAAATAGAAACACTAATATTTGAGTATCGTTGCACAAATTTGAAGATTTTTATACATCCCTACATGTTCAACTAGAAATAACATATCTTATAAGCTCAATATCCTTGATCTAATCTCTAGTTAAAATAATAATAAAATTTGGCATTTAATATTGACTCTAAAATGCGGGGACCTATAGACTAGTTAATTCTCAAAGAGCCTTTGAAGCATATTACAGTGCCAAAATGTCCTAAAAAAATATCCATTTCTGAACTATAGGAGAAGAAGATATATAGACCAATTAACTGTCAAAGGATCTTTGAGGTAAACATAATCATATAGCACAAAATGTAGAGGGTTGCAACTTAAGGTTATGTAATAGAATTTACAATTGATAGTTAAATTGTATAACAATTATTTTTATGATCTTTACTAACATTTATTATAATTGTTGCATGTTTTACATCATTGGAATGACATATTAGTTGTCACTTTCTTTAAATTTTATTATGGTATGTGCACTTTGATTGATGTAATATGATTATGCTTTGGTTTCATATGTTGTAATATTAGATATATAATTGAAAAATAAAGTATTGCATGAAATAATAACTTTTCATTTTAAATGTTTTTTTTGAAGAACATGGATCTTCCAGAAGATCAAGATGATCCTCATGATATAGATACATAATATGTTGGTTCTGGTACAGATCACGTGGTAGAGGATGATGATGACGTAGATATAGAAGACACTGAGGTCGATGACGATGATGATGATGACGACGATGATCATTATGATGATGATCACAATGGTGATGATGATGATTAAGTAGTTACTAGTAGTAGCTAGTGACATCCATGATCATTGTTGATATATCGTTATGATGCCCTTTTTCATGGTTACTATCATATGTATCATTTTCACGTCCTATAGTACCATATCATTGAGGTGTATCATTTTGACATGTATCTATTTGACTTATATCATTTGGACATGTATTATCTTGAATTGTATCATTTTGAGATATATAATTTATCATTTTTACTTATATCATTTGTACATGTATCATTTTGACTTATTTCAACTATTGGAGATGTATCATTGTGACATTTTATTGATCTACTTGCATATTTGAATTTCACTTTTTTTAGTTATATATGATGATTATCTTATTAGTATTGACTTATCAATTTATATATATTGAAAGTGGTCAATAATTTTTGGATGGATATTTATTACGTATGATGATTTTAATTTACTGCTCAGGATTGATGTTGTAAAATTCAATTAAATTATCGATATTTGACTCACTTATTTTAATTATAAATGATGATCATGTTATAATAATTATCTTGTTATTCTATTTATACTGGATATTGTTGTAGATTTTATTATGACAGAGATTCAGTAAGTATACTCATGTTATTAATTTTTATGGATGTCCATTTCCCTAAAAATTCTTTATAAACATTATCCTATAAAGTATTTCAAATGATTCAAGGATCTTCAGATGGATGGAGCGTAGATTAGTGAGCTAGAGAGTATTTTGTCAAACAGGTATGTGAGCTTATCTCGTAAAGAGGATAGAATAATATGGAGCTCCTCAAAAACTAGGGAGTATCAGGTTAAGCTAGGTTATAAAGTGAAATATGGGATAGTTAGAATTAAAAATTGGCCCACTCACCTTTTTTGGAACAAATCCTACCTTTGTAAGGCTGGAATTTTCACATGGTTGGCTTTGCAAAGGAATATCCTTACAAAGGATAGGCTGAAATTGGTAGGGGTTCAAGGTCGTGGTAGATGCCCTCTTTGTAAAGATAGGGAAGAATTAGCTAATTACCTCCTTTCTTACTCCTATACAAATTTTTGTTGGAAATTATCTATGAGTAAATTGAATTTGAACTCCCCTCTACTAGTAAATTTAAGGAGTTATTTCAAATGCAAGATGACTTACTCTATAATCATATGAGTTATTTAAGAGGCAATATATATTTAACTAATTAAATTGAAATAAAAGATATTAAATTAATAAATGGAATCAAAACAAGAAGCATTTTTAGAAGAAAAAGGGAAGCAACAATGAAAGCCAAACTAGAAGAAAAACTTGGTGTTATCTAGGAAGCAAAAACAAAAGCAATTCTGGTAGCAAACAAAGAAGTAATAATGGAAGCAATTTTAGAAGAAACAAAAGATGAAATAATAGAAGCCATATTAGAAGCAACAAAAGATGCAAAAATGGAAGAAAAGATAGATGCAACAAGTGACATTATATCAGAAGCAAAATTGGAAGCAAAACTAGGCATCAATTAGGAAGCCAAAAAATAAGCTATTTTAGATGCCATACTAGTGTAAGGAAAGAAAAAGGTGTGAAAATGCCTTCCTAATGCTAATTCTAAGAGGAATAGTGTAGATTATAGGTTCAAAAACAATTATAGTTCATTAAAGATGCACACTACTAGAAAAAAAATAGACAATTAAAGCATACACAAAAATTAGACACTAGTATTTAACGTGGGAAAACCCTTATGAGAGAAAAACCCACCACACCAAGAGAAAACACTTTGTATTATCGTAAATGTCAATTGAGTACAAAGACATAGTTCCCTTTGTAGATATCAATTTCACAACAACAATATTTCCCTGATGAACCTTGTATAGAACAAGTTCTCATGATTACAGTTCTTATCACTCATTGTTATAAGGGTATGTCCAGGATCATCATGGAAAAAACAGGCCCTTAAGTGGCAATAAAAAGACAGAAAATCAGAGTTAGACAACTTGACATAAAAATTTGAATAATTTATCTATATTATTTCAAAAAAATGTAAAAATTGAATCTGTAGAAAATTGAATGTAGTTTCTAAACTACTAGACGTTTATTTTAAAAAAATATATATTTGGTGAAAATTTGAACTTTCAATGCAATAGTATTTAAATTTCAAGGTAAAAATAAGAAGTAGGTGTCTGTCTGACCACCCTAACAACAATAAAATGATAATATTTTTTTATAAGATTCTAGATATAAGTAGAGGACTTATGTCCCGATGTGATGCATATTTTTTTATAATTTGTTTCCAAGTAAATAATTAATTATGATTTTTTTATTACAAATTTTAAAAAATATAAAATCTTGTCTGTTTAACCACCTTAACTTGGTCAAAAATTTATGAAATTCAATTTTTTTTTTTTAATCCTATAGTATGCAAAGCATAGAATGTGACACATGTTTTAGATTCAAAAAATGTGATACCGTTTGAAAGTTATAGATGTTTTTCAATCAACCTATCAATCAGGACTTTATTCTTAATTCTAATAGAAAATGAATAATAATTATTTATTAAATTCAAAGTAAAGAATAATTTATATTGGTGGAAAATTGAGAATCTCCTCTAAAAGCCCTTTTCGTTTCATCAATTTTGGGTAAAAAAAGAGTCATCAGCCACATGGGCCATCATATGGCTTACATATCGCCACTTTTTGGCCCATCATGATCCTGCACATACCCATAATGCTTATACAACATACAATGAAGAACATCAACTATTGAGTTCCTTAACCCACAAAACATTCACACTATTTACAACACATTGTAATCTATTGCCTCTAGCCATGGTCGATTCGCTCTCTGTTCAAACATTTTGATTCAACAATTATTGATCTTACCAGTTAGTGAATGATTGCCACCAACTCAAAATATTCCTCCAATGATCATCAAAAAAATCATCAAGTCAACCAAGTCAGCTTCGTTTAACCATGATCCACCTTCAAGTCCATCAACATGACCAACATTATCAGTGACCAAATGGAAAGTCACAACAATACCATAGGTCTCCCCGAAGTCCCAAAAGAATATCAAGACCACACACATCACCAAGAGTCTCCCCGATGTCAATTGATCAGCCTTATCGGTGAAACAACAAGCATCGAAGCTCATCTGAAGTGTCTGACCGAGGTACTAATTCTTCTCGATGAGCATAAGTTCAAATATAGTTCAAAACCTCATCGAAAGGAGTCACACCAATTTCCAACTCTCAGCAAGACATCGTGCTTCGAAACAAGTTCATAAAGTTACGTGTCACCCCAACACCTCTAAGATCAATAAGAGTCTCACCGATGTCCAATTATCAGCTAGACAATGTGCTTTTCTATGAGCTAGGAAACTCACATCAATAGTTTAGGTCATACCGACAACTTCTGTTGGCAAGAGTCTCCCTGATCTAAACTTCTCGAATAGACTCCTAGCATCATTCAAAGTTAGAAAACCTACGTTGATAGTTCAGGTTATACCGACAGCTTTCGTCGACAAGAGTCTCCTTGATTTGAACTTCTCTGAACCTTCAAAGCTAAACTATCGATTAGCAAGACATCCCATGTGTCTCACCAATTTTTTTCTTTCAAGAGGTTTAGGTCAGACGATTGAGGCACATGTTTGCAAAAAATTCCCACTTGATGAAGATATTTTGAGACCTCTAGAGCATTCATGAACTACTGATATTCATGGGCTCCAAGGCCCATCAAACTAGCACACCACCTGTACTTGTTTGTGCTCACTAGTTTTGTCAATGTATGTACAACATTTTATAGAGTATCCACTTTTTCTAAACAAACATTTCCATCCTCCACCATATCTCATACAAAGTGATACTACACATCAATATGTTTTGTCCTTGCATGGAAATTTTAATTTTTCACCAAATAGATAGCACTTTGACTATCACAACAAATTATAATTTTCCCTACATTTAACCCAATATCAAAACACAAATGTCTAAGCCAAACAAATTATTTGTAGGCGTGAGTTTCTATCATGTACTCTTCTTTTGTAGTGGATAAAGTGACTACAGCCTTCCACTTGCTCATCTAGCTAACTGCACCACCATTTAACATGAAAATATATGCATTCGTGGACCTTTTGTTGTCAATGTTGAGTTGTCTCTGTGAACTAGCCGATTTTTCATGATAGCACAAAGTGTATTGCTATGTACCTTTTAAATATCTAAATACTCTTTTCATACCATCCTAATGTGGCCTTCCTGGATTTTCTATAAACCGGCTAAGTACTCCCATTGCTTGGGCAATGTCTAGCCTTGTACAAACCATTTCATACATTAAACTACCAATTGTACTTGCATAAGGTACTTTGATCATGCCTTCCATCTTAGTAGGATATTTTGGACAATCTTCAATAGATAGCTTCATTCCTTGCAAAACTAGAAAACTAGTTGCTTCCAAACATTCATACCAAATCTCTCCATAATAGTGTTAATATACTTACTCTGGTTGAGCCAAAGATTTCTGATTTTTCTATCCCTAGCCATTTCCATCCCTAGAATATACCTTGTTGTACCAAGATCCTTCATTTCAAACTTTGCACACAATTGAGATTTTAGATCAGAAATCATCAAGGGCATGTGCAGGATCATCATGGAAAAAATAGGCCCTTAAGTGGCAATAAAATTTAGAAAAATCAGAGTTAGACAACTTAACATAAAAATTTGAATAAGTTAACTATATTATTTCAAAAATACGTAAGAATAGAATCTATTGCAAATTGAATGCAGTTTTTAAACTACTAGGTTTATTTTTATTTTTTTAAAATCTATTTGGTGAAAATTTGAAATTTCAATGCAATAGTACTTAAATTTCAAGGAAAAAATAAGAAGTAGGTGTCTGTTTGACCACCCTAACCACAATAAAATGATAATTATTTTTTATGATATTTTAGATATAAGTAGAAGACTCATGCCCCGATGTGATGCATATTTTTTTATAATTATTTTCCCAGTAAATAATTAATTAAATTATTTTTTACTACAAATTCTAAAATATGAAAACTCGTACGTCTGATCACCTTAACTTGGTCAAAACTTCATGAAATTCAATTCTTTTTTAAAAATCTTATAGTATGTGAAGCATAGAATGTGACACATATTTCAAATTCAAAAAATGTGATACCATTTGAAAGCTATAGATTTTTTTCAATCAGCCTATCAATAAAGACTTTAGTCGTAATTCAAATAGAAAATGAATAATAATTATTTATTAAATTCAAAGTAAAGCATAAGTTATATTGGTGGAAATCTAAGAATCTATTTTAAAAACCCTTTCTGTTTCATCAATTTTGGGTAAAAAAATAGTCATCAGCCACATGGGCCATCATATCACTTACATATCGCCACTTATTGGCCCATCATGATCCTACACATACCCTAAACTTATTATTCCCTATGAACAACATATCATCAACATAGAGAGAAATAATAAGAATACGATCATTTTTAGTTTTGAAGTACACATAATGATTTGATTTCGATCTTATAAATCACAATGACAAAAAAAATGTGTCAAATTTTTTGTACCACATTTTAGGCGGCTGTTTCAAACCATACAGAGATTTCTTTAACTTCCAAACTAGATTTTCTTTACCTTTTTCCATAAAGTGCTCAAGTTGGGACATATAAATCTCTTCTTCAGGATCACCATGAAGGAAAGTTGTCTTCACATCCATCTGCTCAATCTCCATGGCATAGGCTACTGCAAGTGACAAAATAAATCTGATAGATGTCAGCTTGACTATAGGAGAAAATATTTCTCCATAATCAATTCCTTCTACTTGAGAATATTGCTTCACGACCAACCTCGCCTTATATTTTTCAACACTGCCATACAAACCAATTTTATTTTTAAATACCCATTTATAGCTAATAGATTTCCTACCTTCAAGCAAGGACACCAAACTCCAAGTTTCATTCTTCTCTGAAGATGTCATTTCTTCATTCATGGCTTCCAACCAAGAGTTTACATCAGACATTCCAATTGCCTCTTTTATTGTCCTAGGCTCATTAGTGCTAGTAATTAAAGCATGGGAATAGGTACAATGTAACATGGATAATCCATACCTATTAGGTTGCTTCTTCTCACGTGCAAACCTTTTCACAAGCTGAGGTTGAGGTTGTTATTCTTCTTCAGAAATCTTAGAGTTGCTCGAACTCTCCTCAGATTCATGTATGTTGTCAACTTTTTATTCCTCTTTTTCTGGTGTTAGAGACATTTTGACATCATCTTTCTCCTTGACTTCATTCATCCTTGATTTTAGATCTACTTAAGAAGGTTTCATCTCATGAAAAATAACACTTCTTTTGTATACAACCTTTTCAGTCACAGGATTCCAAAACTTGTATCCTTTCACACCAACGCCAATCCAATGAAGATACACTTAATAGATTTTTTCTCCAATTTTGATCTCTTCTCATTCGGCACATGAACATATGATTCATAGCCAAAGACACAAACATGTATCAAAGAGATCTAATGACTAGACCACTCTTCCAAAGGCATTTTTTCAACAAGTGTCGACAAAGGAGACTGATTCAATAAGTAACATGTTGTAGCCACAACCTCGGCCCAAAAATTATTCTCTAGACCAGTATTGCTCAACATACTTCTTGCCTTCTCCATCAATGTCCTATTCAACCTTTCAGCAACTCCATTTTGTTGTGGAGTGTAAGGTATTGTTTTATGCCTTTTAATTCCATGGTATTTACAATACCTTTAAAAATCTATAGAATAGAATTCACCACCATCATCTATCCTCGAGCATTTAATTTTTCTTCTAGTCTGACTATCAACCAAGTTCTTAAACTCTTTAAACCGACTAAAGACTCCTGATTTAATTTTCAAAAAATATACAAATTCCCGTCTTGAATAATCATCAACGAAAGATCCATAGTGTATACACCTAAAATTGGTCTAGAGAATTCGATTAATTAAATACAAATTATTTGATTAATTATCCTATTTCCTCTACTATTTGAATAGATAGAAATATTTATTTATATAGGGTATGTGCAGGATCATCATGGAAAAAAAGGCCCTTAAGTGGCAATAAAAAGACAGAAAATTAGAGTTAGACAACTTGACATAAAATTTGAATAAGTTATCTATATTATTTCAAAAAAATGTAAAAATAATCCGTAGGAAATTCAATGTAGTTTCTAAGATACTAGACCTTTATTTAATAAAAAAAAATCTATTTGGTGAAATTTTGAAATTGCAATGTAGTAGTATTTAAATTTCAGGGTAAAAATAAGAAGTAGGTGTCTATCTGACCACCCTAACCACAGTAAAATGATAATATTTTTTTATAAGATTTTATATATAAGTAGAGGACTCATGTCCTAATGTGATGCATATTTTTTTATAATTTTTTTCCAAGTAAATAATTAATTATGATTTTTTTATTACAACTTTTAAAATATATAAAAGCTAGTTTGTCTAACCACCTTAACTTGGTCAAAAATTCATGAAATTCAATTTATTTTTTAAATCCTATAGTATGTGAAGTATAGAATGTGACACATGTTTCCAATTCAAAAAATGTGATACCGTTTGAAAGTTATAGATGTTTTTTAATAAGCCTATCCATTGGGACTTTATTCGTAATTCTAATAGAAAATGAATAATAATTATTTATTAAATTCAAAGTAAAGAATAATTTATATTGGTGGAAATTTGAGAATCTCCTCTAAAAACCCTTTTTGTTTCATCAATTTTGGGTAAAAGAAAGGTCATCAGCCACATGGGTCATCATATGGCTTACATATTGCCACTTTTTCGCCCATCATGATCTTGCACATACCCTATAGTTCATGTTCACATTCACATTTAAATTCTTCTAATCTTAATTCTAATAAACAAAATTAAATACTTTGTTTGATTTAATTATCATTTCCCTATTTTATTCTATCACACCAATCTTAAATTAATTAAATAAAGGTCATGCACTTTATTGATTAATTGCCATATTCATTTGTTTAATTTAATAAACAACTTCTATAGTTTGTTTTATTAAATTATTTATCCCTCTTTTTCTAATTTGAATAAATCAAAAATATTTAAATAGAGGCATAAGGAATATTCCTCTATATTTCTTCAAAATCAAATTAGATATCCTATGTCTAATTTATGTCAAAATCATGTCAAAATTAATTGATTGAAACTTCATGGAAAGAATTAGAGACAAATATCAAATTTATCTCTCAATCCTCCTCTATCAATCTTTCCTCTTCTCTTGCCTGGTGTTTTCATGGGTAGAGACAATCTCCAAAATTTTCTCAATCTCCTTCATCTCTCACCATTCAATCCTCTAGATTGAATCCAAGCCTCTTTTTGCCATCCCTGTGTATTTCTACAACCAAGAAATCTATAAATAAAGCTTCATTGAAACAAGAAAAGGATCCAGATTATCAAGTTTATGCACTCTTACACTGTAGGAAATCATTCAATCATTTAAGTATCAAGCATCAAGCATCAAGAATCCAACATTCTAGCTTTCACAATCATGGTTGCCTCATGTAGCTTTAATCATCATTTTTTATGTTAATTCATGTCATCTTAGTTTCTTTTATCATTTTAGCATTATCATATTAGCTTCACATCATTTGCATCAACATCATTTCATTCTTTAGATTTTCATTTTAACAGTTATACTATTATTTAAATCTGAGAGAACATAGCTTAATAAATCTTTGAAGATAGGAGACAATGAGACGCTGTCAATTCATTAATTAGCTTAATCTTTGATATAATGTTTCATTAAGAAGTGTTTTATTCCTTTCTAGTTGATCTTGATCATGTCCATTCATTATTTTTATCCTTGATTTCTTCAATTCCATATCTTCTAGCTTATCAAAGTCCATACCGCCATGTCCATTTGCAACCTTGAATCTTATCATGCAAATCATATTTAAGCCTAGCTACAAAACATTATCCAATCCTCATATATGTTGTCCATCAATCATCAACAGAATCTTATCATCATCATGTTGTTCAAGTGAAAATACACTGAGAGGGGGGGGTGAATCAGTGTTTATAACTTCTTAAATAATTTAAAATGAAACTAAAAAGAACCATACATATGTTCTCATTTATCAATGATAGTGTCAACCATGTATTCGAATGCAATCATATAAACTGAAATGAGTAGTGTAACATTGCATTTTTAAAGTAGTAAAGTACTGATGCAAATGAGTCACAGAGACTTAATAGAGACAAGATATTTCAAGTGGAAAAACCTCTTGGGGTAAAAAAACCACTCCTGAAGCTACTGCCTTTTTAGGCTTTCATTTCAATAATTTATTTTGACAAAGCCTCAATGGTTGATTTCTTAGCACCGAATCAAGGAGCACCAACCCCTTTCCTGATATTCAATAGAACGTACAATAGTACAAAGGATCTCTCTGTTTCACTTGATTTCTATCAAGTGCTTCTTGACAGACAAAACATAGAATTTTCAAGAGTCAAAATTGACTCTTCAGAATTCCATGCATTATCTAATCTTGATGCAGCTTGAGGAAAATCCTATCACAATCACAATAAAATCTCATCAAACTATATTACAATAATACATATTTTCTTTCTTTTCTCACTGTTTGATTTTCAACCTTTTTCCATACAGAAACTAAAAATCTGACTACACACTGTGTTTTCCAATTTTCAGCATCAAAAAACATAATAGACTTTCACATCTCTAAATAGTAATACCCTTTGTTTTAGGTTTTTATTTTTTGTCATGATAGAACCCTAAACTCATTGTTTTTGCCTTTTTACAGAAAAAATCATTACATATTGGGAGTATTACCACTATTTCTCGAGTTTATCTTTCTAGAAGGTTATACAAGGTTGTTTTTTAGGTTACAGAATGAATGTCAAGTAATAGATCTAATGGTGCAGTGATCATAAAGGAAGATTCTTTATTTTTTTTTAGGATAGAACAACAAATTCCAAGAATAGAGGTGTGACAAAGCATATCTTCACTAGAAGCTTGCACATGCAGTGCTTAAACAAAAGCAGTGAGAGCACATCATTTAAAAACTAAAATGATAACCCTGTTTCCTTGACAAAACTAACAATGCAACAGAAGTATTTTTAGCAAAATGAAACCTCTTTTAGATTATACCCACAAGTAGTAATGAAGAGTGCATATTCCATAAGAATTTTTGACAAATAGACTACTACGAAAATGAAGTAACGGAAACCCCAACCAGCATGGAACCAAAAGCTATTAAGAACAGTTATTGAAGAACCTAGTAAGAAACTACAATTTTTAACAAACTCTAACAAAAATGCCCAATAATAGAAAATATTATGATAAATTTTCCAAAATTTTGTCAAAGAATGAAGTAAAGGTTTTAGATCTTTCATGGGAAGGAAACACGTTTCATTTTTCTATTTACAAAAGAGAGAAAACATGGCTCGAAATAACCTTTATTGAGCCAAAACGGATTTGCAAACCAGACAAGGAACAAATACCTGGCACACAAAGTTGTTGTCAAAGAATAGATTACCATATCTACAGAGGAGAAGAAAATGGCCACACAACCTTCCAAACTCATGCCTATACCCAGTGGCTGGAAACTGACACATAGAGTGACCATTGTGATGGTCTTCTTACTGCTTCCAATTGCTCTCCAAGAAAAAAAACACTAGGGATGACAAAGAAATGACTGAGAGCAATGATCCATGGTGGTGGTTAGTAGGGTTCCAATCAAAAACATGAAAAGAGTGAAATGAAAATAGATTTCCCTAATCTTCCAATGCAAGGAAAGAGAATTCCTTTGAAAAAATTGGTAGCCATTTGGAGTCCAAGAGGACTAACATTAATCAATTGAAACCACATAAAAAACTTTGAAAACCATGGGTAGATCAATGACATGCATGCACAAAGGAGTAAATTTGACATTTTCCCCCTTACTGCACAACTGCGGCCACCCTTCAAACTAACTGTGGTACAACGATAGCTCCATGTAAACTACTAGTTGTTTCCATCATGTTACCATAGTTACACTTCTAATAGTCTACAGTATAGTGGTAACTATCTTGCTTGCCGCTAGCTACTTCCACCACAGTTACTGACATAACTACTAGCAGTAGGGCGGTAAGCTTTATACCAACTATTAGCATTTAAGCTATGTTTAAAAACCATGATGAGACTCGATAGAAATATAAGGTGCACTTCAATATAAAATGACAAATAATATCCAATAATAAATATCAAGGTCAAATTTCCACCTTAGAATGTCATGAAAACTCAAGGACTTGTGTTGAGTAAAATAAAATTTTGTAAATATCAAGAGCATATGACTTATCAAGCCATAATTTAACAACCTATAAAACCTATAACCAAAAAGCCTCAACTGAGATCTGCACATGGAGATAAACTGTCAGTACCACCATATATAAAAACAATTGTGAAGCAAATATGCCAATCAGGAAAGCAGATCAACCGAGTGAGTAACCACCAAAGTGCCAGAGTACCATATGTTCTCATCAAGGACAAAAAATGCACAAGAGGGATTCAACAAACTCCCCCTTTGTCCTTGATGGAAAAAACTAAGCCACCAAGGCAAAAATGAATTGTAACCGAATGCTCATAATTCTCCCCCTTTTTGACACAAGGATAAAGGGAGACCAACAGAGATAACTAGACAAACTAGAAACAACTTTGAAAATTCAACAAAGTGTAGATGTAACCTTTAAGCACTAAGTATGAACTGCAGGAAGAGTGAACCAACTCCCCTATCACTGAGATAGACTGATTAAGATAACAAAGATTGAGAGACAACTCCCAATCGAAACCTAAGTCTTTCAAAAAAATCTTTAGCCAAAAGTTTTGTAAAAATTTCAGCAACCTGTGCTTGTGTAGGAACATATTGCACAGATACCTCATTAGCTAGCACCTTTTCATGAATAAAATGAAACTTTATAGCTATATGTTTAGTTTGAGAGTTCATAACTGGCTTTCTTGAGATGTTTATTGCACTAGTATTGTCACATAGAATAGTAATAGGTTTTGGAATTGCAATACCCATATCTGATAATGTTTATGACATCCAAATTACCTAAGTGTAGCAAGAAGTGGCAGCTATATATTATGCTTCAGCAGTAGAGAGCGAAATAGACTCTTGTTTTTTGCTGTGCCAAGCCACTAAACGATCTCCAAGAAAGAAAGCAACACCACTAGTGCTTTTCCTATCATCTAGACATCCTGCCTAGTCATAATCAGTATAAGCTACTAAAGAGAAATCATTGCTTCTGGGATATCAGAGCCCATAATCAATTGTGCCTTGTACATATTTAAGAATTCTTCTCACAGCATTGATGTGAAATTCCTTAGGAGATGATTGAAAATGAGCAACCATGCAAATAGCTTGCATTATGTCAGGTCTTGAGGCTGTTAAATACAATAGGTTGCCTATCATTGACCTATAATCAATTGAGTTCATAGCAGGAGAGTCGTCAAATTTTCTAAGTTTACAACTAGTAGCCATTGGAGTGCTTACAAAATGACTTTCATCCATTTGAAACCTTTTTAACATTTCTTTTGCATATCTTGCTTGAGATAGAAAGATGCTAGATTCAAGTTGTGAAATCTGAAGACCTAAGAAAAATGATAGTTCTCCCAACATAGACATTTCAAATTCAGATTCAATGATTTGTGAGAATTTTTTACTCAAGGCAATATTGTTACAACCAAAAATGGTGTCATCAACATAAATTTCAACAAAAGGAATATCAAATCCTTCAATTTTAACATACAGATTTATGTCAACTCCTCCTCTAATGAACCCTTTTGACAGTAAGTGACTGTCCAATCTAGAGTACCAAGTTCTAGGAGCTTGTTTTAGGCCATATAGAGCCTTTTTCAGCTTGTAGACATGATTGGGTTTGTATTTACAAATAAACCCTTCAGGCTGTTCTATGTAAACTTCTACTTCTAAGTATCCTTTTAGAAAGATAGTTTTTACATCCATTTGATATATAGTGAAGTTTTTGAAAATAGAATATGCCAAGAAAATTCTAATGGGCCTAGCAATAGGAGCAAAAGTTTCACCGAAATCAATACCTTCTTGTTGAGCATATCCTTTGCAGACATATCTAGCCTTGTTGTGAACAACATGACCATGTCCATCATGTTTGTTTCTAAAGATCCACTTGCCTCCTATGACATTTTTGTCATCTGGTCTTGGGACTAGAACCCAAGTCTGATTTTTTTTCAATTTGATCAATTTCTTCCCGCATTGCATTAAACCAGCATTCATCAGTTAGAGCATCATCAAAAAATTTGGGCTCAAACTGGGTGATTAAACAAAATGTAGTAAGCTCAGCTATGTGAGATTTTTCATCATAGTTAACAAATATTTTCCTTGTTTGAACTCCTGCAGATATATCTCCTATAATTAGATCTTTAGGATGGTTGCTAGTAAGAGATTTTGAAGGAATTTTGGGTTCACATTTTTCTAAGCTGATTTTAGCTTCTTCAAGATTTTCTTTAGCAAGTTTAGGGCTTGCTGGTTTTGTTTCAGGCTTTGCAGATTCAAAGCTTTTAGTAATTATATCAAGTTCAAATTCATCCTCTTCATCATCCTGGATAGGTTCAGCATCTAGAAGTAGATTTTTATCAAATTTGACATTTACAGATTCAAAAATTTTGTTCAGCCTATTGTTAAAGCATTTATATGCTCTGTTGTGAGTAGAGTATCCTAAAAAGATACCTTCATCAATTTTAGATTGGAAACTACCTAAGTTTTCATCATCTCTCTTGATAAAACACTTGCAGCTGAATATTCTGAAATATTTAATTTGGGAAGATTTACCATACCATAGTTCATATGGAGTGAAATTTGATTTCACACTAATCTGCACTCTATTCAAAATGTAGACATCTATATGAATAGCTTCTTTCCAGTACATGTTTGCAGATTTTCTTGATTCAGCATGGTTCTTGCAATCTCTTTTACAATACTATTCTTTCGCTCAACAACCCTATTTTGTTGGGGTGTTCTGGCATAAACATATTGTGTTTTTATGCCATGTTTGTCATAGTATTCTATGAATTCTTGTGAGGTGAATTCACCACCTTCGTCAGATCTTAAACATTTCATTTTTAAGTCTGACTCTCTTTCTACTAGTTTTCTAAAAACTTTAAAGCGTTCAAAAGCTTTCAATTTATTCTTGAGAAAGGTAACCCATACCATACAAGAGTATTCATCAACAAATAGCATGAAATATTTCTCACTATTTATGGATCTAGTCCTTGTAGGACCACATAAGTTAGTATGAACAATTTGCAGAGGCTTAGTAGAGAAATTTTCCTTGGATTTAAAGCTTACCTTGGTTTGCTTTCCTTTGAGACACTCTTTCCAAACAAATTTGTTAGGTTTTCTAAGAAGGAGAAGACCTCTTACATTTTGATTTTTGCTAATTCTGACCATATTGTCAAAATTAACGTGGCCTAGTCTCTTGTGCCTCAGCTACATTTCTTCAACATGACTCATTAAGCATATATTATGATTGTTTTCATGTCCAGAGGTGTCTAGTAAGTTGTAGACATTTCCTTTAGTCCTCCTTCCAGCAGCAATAGCTTTGCTAGACTAGTTTTTGATTTCACATACTTGTGAAGTGAACAGAACTTGATAGCCACTGTCACAAATTTTACTGACACTTAGAAGGTTATGTTTTAATCCTTCTACATATTATACATTCTAGATTGGAGTGTCTTCATTCAAAAACAAAGAACCTCTACCTTTGATTTGAATTCCAGAGTTGTCTCCGAATTTTACATATCCACCAACATAGTCTTCTAGATTTGTAAATTTTTCTTTGTCACCAGTCATGTGGTTTGAATAGCCACTGTCTAGGACCCATAGGTCCTTCTTCTTTGAGTGAAAAGCAGTTTGAAAAAGCATAGTTTGTTCAATGTTGTTAATTGCTTTGGGTTTCTAGACTTTGATGGTTTTCAACTATTTATTCTACTGATCAACATTGCATTGCTTTGCAGAATGACCCAAAGATTTGCATGTAAAACATCTAATCTATCTAGCAAAACCATGATTCTGCCTAAAGCCAAATCTAGGAGTTCTAGCATTCATAAATCTGCAAGAATTTACTTTGTGACCAAATTTATTGCAGAAGTAACAATACCCATAAAAGAGAGGGTAGGAGTTGTAAACCATTATGTTGCTCCTAAAATGATGAATATGATCCTTGAAAAACTCAAATTTTTTGAGTTTAGGATTTTTGTTTCCAGCAATAGCATTGTTCCTTTCACTGTCATTTGAGCATTCACCTTTAACAAAGCCAATACCAGTTTTGTCTTTGTTTGATTTATGTTTACTGAGCATGTCATTCAGTTTAAGATTTCTTTCATACTTCTCGATAGTCTTCCTAAGGTCTACAATCTCATGTTCAAGTTTTTGAATATCTTGGTCTTTAAAACTTATGTCAATGTGAAGACAATCTTCAACTCTCTTGGATTCTTCAATTTGATTTTTTAAAGAAATTATCTCAAGATTTATGAGTTACTCTTGTGAACTATCTTGAATGGTATTTTGTTCTTGAGCACGCAATAGTTTCTTAAGTTTTCTCAGCTCTTTTAGAGCACATTTTAGTTCTCCTTCATAGTCCACTTCACCTTCTTCAACATCATTGTTGTTTGTTTCATCTTGCTGAATGATTTCAACCATGAAGAGATTTTCATCCTCTTCATCTAGAGAGTCATTAGATTTAGAATCTGTTTCATTTTTGTTGAACAAAATTTTCTTCTTTTTGAAATTAAATTTTTGTTTTGGTCTATAAGCCTTTTTCTTGGAAAATTTCTCAAATTTCTCATTATCATTGTTTGTGTCACCATAGGGACACTTTGCAGCAAAGTGACCTATTTTTCCACAATTAAAGCATTTGAATGGAATTTTTCCCTTATACTTTCCAGAACCCTTTTTGAGTTTCCTCACAAAATGGGATTCAAAGAGTTCATCCCTTTCTTTCCTTTCAGAATTAAATGCTGCTTCTTTTGTAGTGGTGTTGTTTTTACTAATCCTCATTTCATAGGTAGTCAAAGTGCCTTGTAGACTATCAAGGGTAAGCTGGGTAAAATGTTTCTTCTCTTCTAGAGTAGCTACCTTAGCTTCAAATTTTGTTGGAAAGGTTTTGATGACCTTGGTTACAACATCAAACTCCTTGAATTCTTCTCCCAGACCCTTCATGGCATTTACTATTTCATCAACTCTTAGAAAATAGTCAGCAACTTTTTCATCATCCCTCATTTTTAATTCTTCAAACTGATGTTTCAAAGTGAGGACTTTGGATTGTTTTACCTTTTCATTTCCTTGGTAGATTGTTTCAAGTTTAGTCTAGATTTCTCTAGCAGAACTGCGGTGCATGACTTTGATGAAGAAATCTTTAGTCAGAGCACAAATAAGAGCATGCTTTTCTCTTGCATTGGTTTCATATCTCTTTTTTAATCAGAAGTAGTTGGAAAAGTAGTCAGTACAGTGTACCCAGACAATACTATGCTCCAGACATCAAGGTCAATAGAAGTTAAATAAGTCTCCATTATGATTTTCCAAAATACATAACCAGTTCCATCAAATAATGGAGCTCTATTCATGGAAGTGCCTTCATGAGCTTGATACATTTTGAATAGACTCCAAGTCCATAATCAATCCTAGGTTGGAAAGACCTATCAAAGGACCCTAGGCTCTGATACCAATTGTTGGAGTGAAAATACACTGAGGGGAATCAGTGTTTATAACTTCTTAAATAATTTAAACTGAAACTAAAAAGAACCATACATATGTTCTCATTTATCAATGATAGTGTCATACATGTATTCAAATGAAATCATATAAACTCAAATGAGTAGTGTAACATTTCATTTTTAAAGCAGTAAAGTATTGAAGTAAATGAGTCACAAAGACACAAATAGACACAAGATATGCCAAGTGGAAAACCCTCCTGGGGTAGAAAAACCACTCTTGAACCTGCTACCTTTTTCAGGCTTTCATTTCAATAATTTATTTTGACAAAGCCTCAATGGCTGATTTCTGAGCACCGACTCAACGAGTACAAACCCCTCAGTTTAGAGACACCAATCTCAAGGACCACCAACCCCTTTCTTGATATTCAATAGAATGTACAATAGTATAGACGATCTTTCTGTTTCACTTTATTTCTGTCAAGTGCCTCTCGATAGACAAAACATAGAATTTTCAAGAGTCCAAATTGACTTTTTAGAATTCTATGCATTATCTAATCTCGATGTAGCTTGAGGAAAATCCTATCACAGTCACAATAAAATCTCATCAAATTGTATTACAATAATACATCTTTTCTTTCTTTTCTCACTGTTTGATTTTCAACCTTTTTCCATACAAAAACTACAAATCTGACTACACACCGTGTTTTCCAATTTTCAGCATCAAAAAACATAATAGACTTTCACATCTCTAAATAGTAATACCCTTTCTTTCAAGTTTTGATTTTTTGTCATGATAGAACCCTAAACTCGCTGTTTTTGGATTTTTATAGAAAACATCATTACATAATGGAAGTATTACCACTGTTTCTCAAATTTCTCTTTCCAGAAGGTTATACAAGGTTGTTTTTTAGGTTACAGAATGAATGTCAAGTAACAGATCTGATGGTGCGGTGATCATAAAGGAATATTCTTTATTTTTGTTGAGGATAGAACAACAAAGTCCAAGAATATAGGTGTGACAGAGCATATCTTCACTAGAAGCCTACACATGCAGTGCTTAAACAAAAGAAGTGAGAGCACATCATTTACAAACTAAAATGATAACCATTTTTCCTTGACAAAACTAGTAATGCAAAAAAAGTATTTTTAGCAAAATCAAACCTCTTTCAGATTATACCCACAAGTAGTAATGAAGAGTGCATATTCCATAAGAATTTTTGACAAATATGCTGCTATGAAAATGAAGTAATGGAAACCCCAACCAGCATGGAACCAAAAGCTATTAAGAATGGTTATTGAAGAACCCAGTAAGCAACTACAATTTTTAACAAACTGTAACAATAATGCCCAATAATAAAAAATATTATGATAGCTTTTCCAAAATGTTGTCAAAGAATGAAGTAAACATTTCAGATCTTTCATGAGAAGGAAAGACGTTTCATTTTTTTGTTTGCAAAAGAGAGAAAACATGGCTTGAAATAACCTTTATTGAGCTAAAACAGATTTGCAAACCAAACAAGGAACAAATACCTGGCACACAAAGTTGTTGTTAGAGAATAGATTACAAGATCTGTAGAGGAGAAGAAAATGGCCACACAACCTTCCAAACTCGTACCTATACCCAGTGGCTAGAAACTGACACATAGAGCAACCATTGTGATGGTCTTCTTAATGCTCCCAATCAATATCCAAGAGAAAAAATGCCAAGGATAACAAAGAAATTCCTGAGAGCAATGATCCATTGTGGCAGCCAGTAGGATTCCAATAAAAATGTGAAAAGAGTGAAATGAAAATAGTTTTCCCTACTCTTTCAATGCAAACAAAGTGAATTCCTTTGCAAAATATGATAGCCATTTGGAGTCCGAGAGGACTAACATTAATCAATCAAAACAGCATAAAACACTTTGAAAACCATGGGTAGATCAATGACATGCATGCCAAAAGGAGTAAATTTGACATTTTTCCCCTTACTGCACAGTTGTGGCCACCCTTCAGACTAACCGTGGTACAATGGTAGCTCTGTGTAAACCGCTATTCATTTCCACTGTGTTACCACGGTTACACTTCTAACAGTTCGTGGTATAGCGATAACTATCTTGCTTTCTGCTAGCTGCTTCCACCACATTATCATGGTTACACTTCTGATAGTTTGCGGTATAGCAATAACTATCTTGCTTGTCGCTAGCTGCTTCCACCACATTACCATGATTACTAGCATAACTGCTAGCGGTAGTGCGATAAGCTTTATTACGACTATCAGCATTTAAGCTATGTTTAAAAACCATGATGAGACTCGATAGAAATATAAGGTGCACTTCAATATAAAGTGCCAAATAATATCCAATAATAAATATCAAGGTCAAATTTCCACCTTAGAATGTCATCAAAACTCAAGGACTTGTGTTGAGTAAAATAAAATTTTGTAAATATCAAGAGCATGTGACTAATCAAGCCATAATTCAACAACCTATAAAACTTGTAACCAAAAAGCATCAACTGAGATCTGCGCATGGAGATAAACTATCAGTACCACCATATATAAAAAAAACTATGAAGCAAATATGTCAATCAGGAAAGCAAATCAACCGAGTGAGTAACCACCAAAGTGCCAGAGTACCATATATTGTCATCAAGGACAAAAAATGCACAAGAGGGATTCAACACATGTCTCATTGAATCGATCACTCCTGGCATCTTAATCAATCATACCATTATCATATTTCAAAAAGAGATATGTTGCTTGTGTGACATGTTTTGTAGTGAATATTTTTGATCTATCATTTATCCATGGTTGCATTACCCCTATTGTGAGGCATCTTGTTCCTTCAATCAGGCATATCATCTCATTTCATCTTAAAATATCCTAAAAAATACAAAAAAAGAAAAATCTGAAAAAGGTGCAATAAAATCTCAAGTACATATCATTGCAATATGGTCATGTCTCACCCTAGCTTGGGGGAAAAATCCTAATCTCATTGGGGGCAATAAAAATTTGAAACAAATGCAATGAAAACAATGATCAAAACACAAACATCAATCACCATCAAAAAAGCATCGAACATCTGTATCATATCAGAAAATCCAAAACAAGTCAAAAAGTCAGTCTAGAAAAACAAAACCAAAATCATGAGTCTATGTCAATCGAACTACGTGGTCTCTGCGTGTGTAACGTAGGCAAGGCTAATATTTGATCAGACCCTGAGACCCCTAGGATAAGTTAGTAAGTTAGGTCTTTGGTCAAAATATTGGAAAATCACAAAAACATCAAAAAGTCTCAGTTCAATTATACCTAGATGCTTGTGTTCGCTTGCAATATCAAAAATCATGGAAGTTGTACTTAGGTCATCATGGTCTAAATTATACTATTGATTCTTGTACTCACTTTCAACATGTTTAAAGCTCTATGATGATAACCAATAAAAAAAGTATTGTTAAAATGACAATAGTTTGCATATAGTTGCATGAAAAAATTAGATTGCATTCATATTAGTTTTTCATCTACATTATAGATTTACCACATCGATTAATGATATCTATATCATCCTACGCTAGATGCAGAATCATGTCCCACATCTTTGGGAAAAACTTTAAAATCCTCCTATAATGAATCAAAAATCAATCAGCCTATCAATCTAATCAGCTCTGGTGAGACTTTGATCAAATCTCATGAGCGACAATCATTGAACCTTGCATATCATGAGGTCAATCAATAAATCTATCATTGAACCTTTCCTATCATGAGGTCAATCAATCAATCTATCATTGAACCTCACCTATCATGAGGTCGATCAATGAATCTATCATTGATCCTCGCCTATCATGAGGTCAATTATCAATCTATCATTGATCCTCGCCTATCATGAGGCCAATCATCAATCTATCATTGATCCTCACCTATCATGAGGTCAATCAATCAATTTATCATTGAACCTCACCTATCATGAGGTCAATCAATCAAACTATCATTGATCCTCGCCTATAATGAGGTCAATTATCAATCTATCATTGATCCTTCCGTATCATGAGGCCAATCATCAATCTATCATTGATCCTCACCTATCATGAATTCAATCATCAATCAATCATTGAATCTCACCTATCATGAGATCAATAATCTTCTAATCTATCAGGATCATCAATCAATATCGAATCAAAGGCTGACACGATCGAAAATCATCAAACAAAAGGAGGCTTAATTGAAATTCATAAACGAGCTATACTTTCTAATTTTTTTATCGAGAGATAAATTATTTCATCATCAAATCATCATGAAAATTCTAAAATTCTAAAAAATCATCAAATCATTAATTTATCTCCTGATAGGGCATATTATCGACAATCATCTAAAAATCAATATATGGGGCATGTCTGGGGCACACTGAATTTTGATCATCAATACTGGCAGTAGCAGCAAAATTTTCTTCGAAGCAATGCGTAAACACATCACCTCAAATATGGGAAAAATGTATACACATAAAATTGGTCTGGAGAATTCGATTAATTAAATATGAATTATTTGATTAATTATCCTATTTCCTCTATTGTTTGAATAAATAGAAATATTTATTTATATAGTACACGTTCACATTCACATTTAAATTCTTCTAATCTAATTCTAATAAACAAAATTAAATACTTTATTTGATTTAATTATCATTTCCCTATTTTATTCTATCACATCAATCTTAAATTAATTAAATAAAGGTCATACACTTTATTGATTAATTGCCATATTATTTTATTTAATTTAATAAACAACTTCTATAGTTTGTTTTATTAAATTATTTATCCCTCTTTTGCTAATTTAAATAAAGGCATAAGGAATATTCCTCTATATTTCCTCGAAATCAAATTAGATATCCTATGTCTAATTTATGTCAAAATCATGTCAAAATTAATTGATTGAAACTTCACAAGAAGAATTGGAGACAAATTGCAAATTTATCTCTCAATCCTCCTCCATCAATATTTCCTCTTCTCTTTCCTGGTGTTTTCATGGGTAGAGACAATCTCCAAAATTTTCTCGATCTCCTTCATCTCTCACTATTCAATTGTCCATATTGAATCCAAGCCTCTCTTTGCCATCCCTATGCATTTCTACATCCAAGAAATCTATAAATAAAGCTTCATTGAAACAAGAAAAGGATCCAAATTATCAAGTTTATGCACTCTTACTCTGTAGGAAATCATTCAATCCTTCAAGCATCAAGCATCGAGCAACCAAAATTCAAGCATCCAACATTCTATATTTCAATATCATGGTTGCCTCCTGTAGCTTTAATCATCATTTTTCATGTCAATTCATGTCATCTTAGTTTCTTTTATCATTTTAGCATTATCATATTAGCTTCACATCATTTGCATTAACATCATTTTGTTCTTTAGATTGTCATTTTAACAGTTATAGTGTTATTTAAATATAAGAGCACATAGCTTAATAAATCTTTGAAGATAGGAGACAATCAGACACTTTCAATTGATTAATTAGCTTAATCTTTGATACAATGTTTTATTAAGAAGTGTTTTATTCCTTTCTATTTATTCACACTTACACATAGTATTTTTACTTCGACAATGAAGGAACATTTACTGGACCAAAAACATCAGAGTGAATATAATCCAGAACACCAAAATATTTGTGAGGACTAGAGTTAAAAAGAAACACGATGACGATTTCCATATATACAATGTTCACAAAATTCAAATACCAGATTACAATCATCAAGCCCCTCAACCATGTTTTTTATTTTTCAAGGTTTTTAAACCTTTCTCACCAATATTACCAAGCCTTTCATGCTAGAGCATTGTCTTCTCCGCTAAAATTTTAACTTCCAAAGTGTTTGCAATAGCAGGAATTTCTTCCTCCTCTTCACGAACAACCTTTTGTGACTTTGCAGAAAAATAGTTACATTAAATAGAAAGTGCTTCCAGCTTGTACAAAGTACTAATTCAAGCACCCCTTGCAAGCACCATGGAGCCTCTAGTAATTTTGTATCCATTTCTTGAGAATGATATTTTCACTCCAACATCATTCAGCTTGCTTACAAAAAGTAAATTTTGAGCCAAACCTGGTATATGCATTATGTCATCAATTCCTTTGATTCTTCCATTAGGGAACTGAATTCTAACTCTTCCATGAGAAACTATTTCGAGAGATGAACCACTTGCCAAATACACCTTTCCACCATCATATTTTTCATACTTTGTGAACTAGTCTCTATGATATGTCATGTGGAAATATGCTTCAATATCAATCAGCCAAACATCATCTGATGCCCAAGTTTCCAAGGCTGCAATAAAGGCATCTGCATCGCTCCGAGAAGAACCATTATCTGAAGAGTTATTCTTCTTCTTCTTTTTCTCCTCTTTGCAATCCTTTCAAACATGACTAGGTTTCCCAGAGTTCTAGAACTTCACCTTGGACTCCTTGCTAGGAGACTTTGATCTCACTTTTGATTTTGATTTTGATTTCTTATCCTTTTTCTTTCCTTTTTATTTTGATCTACCATGAACAACAAGAGCCTCCTTTTTCATCTCAGAGGATTTCCTCCACATCTCTTCTGATAAAAAACAAGAACCACATATTACAATTTTAAAATGTTTGCCATACTCCCTATCGCCATTACTAAATGATCCCAAGAGTTGAGAAAAGAACATAATAGAAACATAAAACAATATTCGTCATCAATCTTCAAATTCATAGATGTTAACTGAGCAGTCAACATGTTAAATGTATTCAAATGATCAAAAATAGACACACCTTCCTCCATATTAAATGAATAATTTTTCTTCCTTAGGAACAACTTATTCACCAAGGACTTTCTCTGATAAATATACCTACAGTTTCTTCCATAAAGAAGATGTGGTCTTCTCTTCATAAACATTTAGAAGAAATGAGTCTGCTAAACAAAGCCTTATTATCCCCTTTTCTTTTCACTCTGCCAGATCCCACTCTTCTTGATTCATGCCAGAAGGTTTCATTCTAGACACAACAAGCCAAAAATCATGATCCACTAATAGATCTTCCATTTTAATTTTATACAACTCAAAATTGTTGCCATTAAACTTTTTGATTTCTACTCTTCTACATGTGCTTTCCATCTTAATCTACAATTTCAAATACCAGACTTCTATAAGACTCCCACTCTTTAAAATTGACACAAAAAACCAACCCTACCCACAAGGATAACACAACTGGACAAGCTTTGATACCACTTGTAAGGAAAGAAAAAGGTGTGGACATGCCTTCCTAATGCTAATTCTAGGAGGAATATTGCAGACTATAGGCTCAAAAAAAATTACAGTTCATTAAAGATGCACACTACTAGAAATAAAATAGAAAATTAAAGCATACACAAATATTGGACACCTATATTTAATGTGGGAAAACCCTTACGAGAGAAAAAACCACCACACTAAGAGAAAACACTTTACATTACAGTAAATTTCAATTAAATATAAAGATGCAGTTCCCTTTGCAGATATTAATTTCATAGTAGCAACATTTCCCTGATCAACCTTGTACAAAATAATTCCTAATTATAGTTCTTATCACTCACTGTTACAATGCTTATAGAACATACAATGAATAATCTCAACTATCAAATTTCTCAACCCATAGAACACTCACACTATTATAGAATATTATAATCTATTGCCTCTAGCCATGGTCGATTCGATCTCTATTCAAACGGTTCATCTCAACAACTGTCGATCTTACCAATCAATGAACAGTCGCCACGAACTCAACACAGTCCTCCAATGATCATCAAAAAAATCAATAGGTCAACCAAGTCAACTTCATTCAATCATGGTCCGACTTCAAGTCCATTGAAATGACCAACACTATTGATGACCAAATGGAGAGTCACAATGATACCATAGGTTTCCCTGAAGTCCCAAAAGAACATCAAGACCACACACATCGCCAAGAGTCTCCCCGATGTCAATTTATCATCCTTATTTGTAAAACAACAAGCATCAGAGCTCATCTGAAATGTCCCACTAAGGTACTAAGTCTTCTCAATGAGAAAAAGTTCAACTACAGTTTGAAACCTCATCAGTAGGAGTCACACCAATGTCCAACTCTTGGCAAGACAACATGCTTTGAAATAAGTTCAAAAAGTTTCATCGAAGTTGCATGTCACCTTGATGCCTCTGATATCATTACGAGTCCCACTAATGTCCAATTATTGGCTAGACAACATGCTTCACTATGATCAAGGAAACTCACATCGACAGTTCAGGTCATACCAATGGCTTTCATCGGTAAGAGTCTCCCCGATCTAAAATTCTCGGCTAGACTCCTAGCATCGTTCAGAGTTAGAAAACATACACTGATAGTTCAGGTCATACCGACAGCTTCCATCGGCAAGAGTCTCCCTAATCTAAACTTCTTTGAACCTTTAAAGCTAAACTGCTAGTCGGAAAGACATCCCAAGTGTCTCACCGATTTTTCTCTTTCAGGAGGTTCAGGTCAAAAGATTGAGGCACAAGTTTCCAACAACCAAAAAAAAAAATAGGAAGCATGACTAGGAGAAAAACTAGAAGAAAAAGTGGGAGTAGACATTAAAGAAAAATTGGAAGCCAAATTGGGTGTTAATTTAGGCACTATTTCTGACATTAAATTGGTCATCATTCTCGGTGCTATTCTCAGCACTATTCTAGGTGCTACAAGAAGCATAATTGGGAGCAAAATTAGAAGAAAAATTGGGATCAGACATGTAAGAAAAAATAGAAAAGAAATTGGGAGCTAATTTAAGCACTATTTCTAACATTAAATTGGTCATCATTCCCGATGTTATTACTGACGCTATTCCCAGCACTAAAGGAGGTGCTATTGCTTGTGGTACTCTTCTGGCACAAAATCTAGTGCAAAAAATGGTATCGAAGGGAACATGTAGGTTGGCACCAAGTTTTGCATTGGTAGAAGTATCCAATTATGAACTCAAATGCACCAAATTTTGATGCTATTTTAGGCACTAAATGCCTATTTTATTGTAGTGTATTTATAGTAAGATGTTATATTTAGAATTTTGAGCTTGTGTGTTTTTTAAAGAAATTTTGAATGTTAATTAATAGAGTAACATGGATATTTGAGGGATTTTAGAATATCTTAGATTATTTATTTATTGATTTTAATAATTTTGTTATGTTACTATTTTGAAGAAACCTATGTATTTTGACATAGAAATCAAGTTTACTTTTCTTTTAATGCATGTTTTGTGTAAAAATGTATGTTTTTCCTTCTAAGGGCTAATTGCATAAGTTAGTTGTCTTAGATGGATTGGTAGAAATGATTAGATAGTTATGGATAGAGTGAATGGATTTAGTTGTGGTGTGCAAAAATTTGAAAAAATATTCAACATTATAATAATGAACATAATATTTAATTATGCAATGCATAATACCTATAATGTGTATTGTACAATATTGAGCATAAGACAAATTAAGTGTTATTTTTTAAGACATGTTTTACATATTAATAATGAATTAGAATGTATCTATGCAAGGTATAAAGGTAAATTTTTAAATATATTTCATTGTGAGATATGCAATGGGATAAATTATGGTTGAAAAGAAAATTTGCATTGACAAGCATTACTAAAAGGGTTTTGTTGAGGAATCTAATTAGAAAAGTAATTGTTGATTGTTGAGATATTATTGGTCATCTTGGAATTTCCTAATCGAGATAAGGATCACATAGCTCCACCTCTGTAAGGATAAATCTACAATGAGAATTGTATTGTTTCTATAAATGACTTTGTAGACCATCAATATCTTAGTCTTAAATGAAATGTTTCTGAATTTGATTGTGTTAATAGTTTTTGCATAAAAATTTTGGATGACAGTATGATTTATCATTAGGATGAAGTAGAGAGGTCAAGGAGTAATTTTTACTCCTTGAGCTCTCTACTTCATTTTGATGATGGATCATAGAGTGTGATCCAAAATTTTGAAGAAAAAACTATTAACACAATCAAATCTAGAAACATTTCAATAATAATCTTTATGGATTGTGGAAATTTTTTATCATTAATCTTGTACTCTTCTTATGAATAATTTCATAAAGGTATAATTGAACAATATATTTCTCCTTCATGTGGTAAGGAGTCTCCAATATCTTGTACATTTTATAAAACCTTATTTTGAAGAAACTTAAAGGCTCATTGGGCTCTTTTTTGCAAGTGATAAATTGGATCTATAAAAAATTGTTGGGTTAGAGTGGATCTTAAACTAGTTCAAAAAATATATTTCTAATACCTCCTAATTTTAGTAATGCATCTAGGATTTAAACTAAAATACCAAATATAAGAAAATTCTCCTAAACAAAAAGGAAAATATCTGCAGGATACATCCTCACACTAAATCTATACTTTAATAGCTTTCTCCTTGAATATTTTTTAATATTTTTTTAACACTCTTTCTCTCACCAAAAATAAAATTAGGTATAAATTTATTGAGGTTTATAATAATATTATGGAGAATATTTAAGATCAAGTGGAGAGTGCTTATTAGTAGGAAAGAAGACTATTCTTGGAGATGGGAATGGAGAAATTATTGGAGTAATAGGAAAAATAGGGATCTTAACATAGATTCATGGATCAAGGCTAGGATATGGATCTATCTTTTATGTATCCTTCCCATTATCACTCCTCGATATTTTTATTTTCCTAACTCAATTTATTTGTGACCTTTCTCTTTCAAAGATGTCAATACAATCTCTCTTATCCTACTCATTATATGATGGCTTATGATGGTCCAACTTGATCAGCCTCTTTTTCTAGTGCCAATTCCTATTGATGGGTCTTTCAACACAACAAATCAATTACAAAAGAAAAAATCTTCTAAAATTTTAATCAATCCCAATGTTCAATCAACTCCAATGTTCTTTTCATGTCAATTCTTGGTAGTGTGGAGCAAATGAATGATCTATTTGAAGGTAAGAGCATAGATTTGTGTCACACTTTCAACCAAAAAAATGTTTTGGATCAAATTATTTCAGCCTAAATAATTTTAGGGAAAAACTACCAAAACTACATGACATAGAATTTAGAGAGAAACCCTTCCATATGAAACTATATATTTTTTCCTTTGAAATTTTGAATCACCAATTAATTTTTGTGTACAATTTCAAGTGAAACCATTTTAATCTAGAGGGTTTCGATAAAACAAAAAATCACTTAAAACTTTCTATGTAGTAGCTTAACCCCTATTTTGGAGTAAATTCATAAAAACTTTAACTTCAACTCTAAATTTCTCCAACTAGGGTTACATTCATGAAAATATGAAAATACCCTTTTTTAGATCACATACTCTAGAATCCAATTTTAATTTATGTATTTTGAGTAGTTTTATAATGACTCTTTTTTTAATTTATTCTAAGTAGGTTTTTATAATCAAACACGAAGTTGATTAGAAATATTAAAACATTAATTATTTTTAGAATATATGGTGTGCAAGATGAGAGAATATTCTCCAAAAGGATATAATTAAAAAACATACAAATTTATATAAAATTTGATCTCTCATGTAAACTATGGCATTTTGAGTAAGTTTGAATTTAAAATTTATTAACAATATAATATTCATCAAAAAATATTTTTTCTATGCACTAGATTCTCCAAGGAATCTATTTGAAGAAGAAAATAAAAATAATAAAATATTTTTTCCTTTTTTATGATGTCCTATCAACCCCACTTTTTTTCTAAAAAAATTTGTGCTTCAAATTTCACTCTTAAATTTCTGAAATAATATATCTAACTATTTTTTAAATTAAAATATATAAACATAAAGTAGAGGAAGCTTTCTACATTTGATTAGTTTACATCATTTTAAAATTTAAAATATAAATCTCTTTTAGATAGTCAAGTTGAAATTTTGTATTCATGTTGCCCATTTCCTTTATAAAAGTGTGACAAAAATTTGTAACTTTACCCTTGATTTGTTTACAAAGGACCTTTTCTTGTCAATATCAAGCTAGAAAAAGGGAAACATATATTCAAAGAATAAATTTTGGTAATTTTTGAGATCTTATATGAAATTTTATAAAATACTGGATGAATATTTAATCTTAAAATATAGTATTGCTAATTTACTTATAATGTATAGCTTTATCCAATATTTAAATATGTTAGAGATTTAAAAATATAATTATAAAAATATTATAAGTAGATTAGGAATAATAATCTAACCAAATTTAACTCTAACATAATTATTAATAATCTACTTCTAATTAATTCTTAATTTAACCCTATTTGATCTTTTAATATTAAAAGATGTTAGAGTTTTAGAAAAAAGATATAAAAATGAGAAAACAATGATACTAATTTTGAATGGTTTGATGAGATCAAATAAAATTTATGATGTGATAACCAATATTCACACAATCACCAAATTCCAAGTGTGATATTTGAAGGATATTTTAAATGAATACTTTTAAGTTAAAACCGTAAAACTATCATTTACCATACACAAATTTTACACCTAATTCTATAGGAAATAATATTCAAGCTTTCACCAAGCTATTCAACTTAAATATCATAAAACAAAGATATAAAATTCTCAAATATAAGAATAAAATAAGAAAGAAATTGTGATCCTTTGATTGGTTTCAAATTCGTATATTACAACCTCCAACATGATTTAGACCCACACTTACAATTTAATAGTTCACTTATACATTAAAAAGTTATAAAAGAAAGGTCCCCTCAAACCAAGATAGATTGTAGCACATCGTAAATGGTAACCCTTGATAGTTTCACACTAGATTTTGCTCCCTCCTATGTGCTTGGACCTAATTGTGTCCCTAATTTCCTAAATTATGCATTCCATGGTCCATTTAATCATTTATCATTAAATCAAATGCAAAAAATCAAAATAGGCATTTAATATTTTTCCCCTTGCACTCCATATCCTAAAAAATTTATAGACAAGGCCACCCTAAGCACCCTTGTCCTCTTAATTTGGCCCCAAAATTAAATATGTTAGGTTTGGTAATTTATTATTTGAATTTCAAATCCTAAATGTCAGCTATCAAGATTTAATTTGTGGGAAATTAGATTAATTACATATTATAGAGGAGGGGCACTGACCACTCAATGACTCTAGGTTACAGAGAGATGAGAGTTGAAGGATTCCCTAATCTACCTCAACTACATAGTTGTTTAGTAAATAAAAAGATAGGGAATGAAGAGCACTCTCGATGCTTATATCACTCTACTAATTCAAAAGTTTTGTTTGGAACAAGTGAGCAAGTTTTTGGAATTTGGACCATACCTCAGACAACTCTCTACCAGAGGACAACACTGTAGAATAGGGAGGACATCACGACACGCTAGTATCTCATAGGTGCACTGGTGTCTGTACGGATAGAAAGTGAGAGGATACAAAAAAAATGACAAAAAAACCACTAAGCAGCTTAGTTAAAGGTTTACTAATGATGATAAAAGAAATAAATAACAAGATGATAGAATAATGAGGGAAATGTTATGAGAAATTAAAAGAGTGAAAGGTGGTAGAAGTAAACTCATGAAGGATCCAATTTTCTAGCAAACTCCACATGAACAAGTACCTACACACAACATAGTGTGGAAAAATGTTGGGGTTGTTTTGGGGCTTACCGTAATTAAACCCCCATTTTGGTGTTTCTGCCTCCATGGACAACTAGATAGATAGAGAAATAGAAATATGATAAAGAAAGTACGTGAAAGGAAATAATGAAGAGTATGAGAGGAACTATGCTACTCAAATTCAACAACAACATAAAAGAAATTAAAAAATACCACCCTCGACCAAGGGCACGCAAGGCCAATGAGAGCAATGTAAGTCTATGACTGTGGAAAAGTTGGTGTGGTTGCAATGATGCTGAAGGAGGTCTCAAAAGACATCGAGTTGTAGCTTTTGTGGTATATCTAAAGAATGTTGTGATGTTGAAATAGTGAAGCCAATAGTGTAGCAAGTAGCTCAAGAATGTGAGAATGTTTCTCAAGAATTGTGTCCGAAGTGTAGAGTGTGAAGAAGATAGAATGAAGATGTAAAATATCCATTTAAAGGCGATTCTGAGAGGTAAAGAGTTGTCCAAAGGTCGAAAAGAAGGCATAGATGTGTTACACTTCGGCCCCAATGGTAAATGTAACACCTCTATAGATTCGAAATCCAAGAATCTTATCATGATGGTAGTACGCCACACACACATCCCTGATAGAAATTTTCCCCCTGACACTAAAAATAAGTGCTAAGCAGATGGAGTACAAATGGGTGATGTGGAATTACATAGTCGGTTTTTATTTTTCTAAGGTGAAGGATATAAAAGGGGAATTTTCAAGGGGGGTGAAAATGAACTCCTATACATTTTTCCCCCACTTTAGTGAACATGAGTGCCAATGAGTGTTTAGTAAAGTAGGTCAAAATAGTTCCAAAAAAATAAACCTTAACCATCAAGGAAGCAAACAAAAATATGGCATACTCAAAAGTGCAAGGTAGGAAAATGGCTCCACAGGTACTCTCTCTTGAGGAGGTTTTTAAAAAGTGCACTGAAGGCCTGCAAACCAATGTTGGATATATCTCATGGGATGAAAGCACTTCATAGGTCCTTGGACTTGTAAAGAAGGCACCCCCCAGGTACTCTCTCCTAAGTGAAGCCCGATGTGAGGGACTTCACATAGTCAAATTAGAAGGTACCTTCATAGGTGCACCTACAAAGCAACATGTTAATCCGTAGACAAAACATGTTAGAAGATCCAAAAAGACATGCAGAAAAGCAAGCAAATAGTCATACAAACAATTAAAAAATTGAAAGAAGAGCTTTCAAAGGGATCCCTCAGGAACCTTTCAAAAGAAAATGGGTCCACTCAAGGGATACTCTATTTGAAAGTGCAAGAGTATTTTTTGTAAATCAATTCAACATCAAGGAATCCTTTTGAAATATTTCAATTCATCAAGGAATTTAAAAGGAAGAAGCCCCCCTCGCAAGGGGAAGATAAAAACTTCATCCATAGGAGAAGATACTCCCTCATCGGAGGAGAGTTTCTCAAATTCTTTCTTTATGAACCTGTGATGAATGATAATTATTTTTCTAGGGGTCCTTGTTGAGGAATTCAATTTTTGAAAAATGAGATTTTCAAGAAGAGATTCATTGGCCACTGAATGCAACTTCTTAAAATCAAAGCAGTATGAGATCCCCCCCTTAGGATGGTATGTGCCAAGCACAAAGGCATGTGGCATCCTAAGGAGAGAAAAGAAACAATGAAAAGTGATGTTGTGGCCCATGAAACATAATGAGATGTAATTGTGGTAATTTTATTGCACACATGAAGGGTAACATGTAAGAACCACAACATCACAAAGCAAGCAAGAGAGAATGATACAAAGAAAGAAGATACAATAACATACTGAACAAGAGACAAGGGTGATATGATATTTTTGGGTCAGAACTACTCATAAATATATAGATAAATATAATAATTTATATAAATGAACTATCATCAACCCCCTACTATATCAGACCATGTGAAGAAGGAACATAAAACAAAATAAAATTAAAAAATTGGGTCAACATGGAAGGGAAGCCTAAATGCCCCCAACACTTTCCATCATCCATAATTGTCAAAAATCAATACACAACAAAGAGAAGAATGATGTGAAAAATAGAAGAATTTTTACGACATAAAAAAACTCTTGTATCCAAGCACCTATGAGGGTGACAAGGTTCATCCAGTAACACATAGCACAAGTGTGGGGGAACACAAACATACACATAATCTAATCTACAGATAAAGAAGAGTTTCCCCCTAGTCCTCATCAACCAAGAGCTCATTGTTCTCCCAATCTAGGTCACTATAAGGGGAGGGTGGAGGATCCTACAAGGGAGAAATATCAAAGGGGTACACTCCAACCCTCCCACAACAAGAGCCAAGGAAGAAGGTCCCTTGAGGTCTTCTCCACTCAATTCATGTGGGGTGAAAGTTAGCGATTTCATGAAGATCGTTGATAGGGTCATGACCTCATCCACAGAGTTGAACATGCACTTTATAGGAGTTCCATCTGTCAAATCAATGAGCGAGGGAGGTGGTACTCAGGACCCACTGCTAGGCTCACTGAAATATTTGGGATCAATGATGAACTGTAGGGATACCGAGGCTTCATCCATCACTAAGAAAGTACAAGCCAATGTGGAACCACCTTCCAAAGAAGGTGAAGCATAGATGACAAAAGAGGACACAACAAAAGGTTTTGAAGTAGGAGCTACTTACTCTTCTTCATTCTTCTACAAGGCAGCCTACTCAAGCACCAAAGCCTTCCTCCAATGCTTGCACTCATGCGCAAGGTGATTTCTATGACTCTAGGAGCTAGAGGCCACAACCTGAGAAGGGACAAAAGACTTATTCAACCATCAGAGTATCCATCACAACCATTTTCGATGGAGTGAGGGACTAATAGACAAGAACAAGAGGAAGAGATTGAGACAATAATTGAACAATATCAGGACGAGCAGGTTAGAGCACCTCAGTGGTGGGCCTCTCCCCATTAAATTCCTTAGAGGTAGGATTGATACAATTGCATGGAGGCCAAGACATGGAGGATGCTCCATGAGGACCCTTCCCCTTACCATACAGAATAGGCTAAGGCACCATGGCTAAGATAGGAAGCTCAAACACTGGACACCTAAGCTTTCACCACGTGGGCACCATTGAATTCTCCAAGAAACACCTAGGAGTAGAATTCGACGATGCCACAATAGAGCAAGAGGAAGTGGTTGATGGTAGGTATGTCCAGGATCATCATGGAAA
The DNA here is from genome assembly GCA_007115665.2 of Sequoiadendron giganteum. Classification (NCBI taxonomy): domain Eukaryota; kingdom Viridiplantae; phylum Streptophyta; class Pinopsida; order Cupressales; family Cupressaceae; genus Sequoiadendron; species Sequoiadendron giganteum. Next base: position 152,325,189 of record CM021109.1, on the reverse strand, counting down.
ACATAGGCCCTTAAGTGGAAATAAATTCAAAAAAATCAGAGTTAGGTAACTTGACGTAAAAATTTGAATAAGTTATCTATATTATTTCAAAAATATGTAAGAATAGAATCTGTAGAAAATTAAATGTAGTTTCTAAACTACTAGGATTATTTAAAAAATAAAAAAATCTATTTAGTGAAAAATTGAAATTTCAATGCAGTAGTAATTAAACTTCAGGGAAAAAATAAGTAAGTGTTTGTCTAACCACCCTAACCACAATAAAATGATAATATTTTTTTACAATATTTTAGATATAAGTAGAGGACTTGTATTCCGATGTGATGCATATTTTTTTGTAGTTTGTTTCTAAGTAAATAATTAATTATGATTTTTTTATTACAATTTTTTAAAAATATAAAAACTCGTATGTCTAACCACCTTAACTTGGTTAAAACTTCATGAAAATCAATTCCTTTTTTTAATACTATAGTATGTGAAGCATAGAATGTGACGCATGTTTCAGATTAAAAAAATGTGATAACGTTTGAAAGCTATAGATGTCTTTCAACCAACCTATCAATCAAGACTTTAGTCATAATTCAAATAGAAAATGAATAATAATTATTTATTAATTTCAAAGTAAAAGATAATTTATATGGTGGAAAGCTGAGAATCGCCTTTAAAAATCCTTTTCGTTTCATCAATTTTGGGTTAAAAAAAAGGTCGTCAGCCACATGCATTATCATATCACTAACATATCGCCACTTTTTGGCCCATCATGATCCTACACATACCCTAGTACATTGAAAGAGGAAGAAGAGGAGCCTTGATAAAACTTCTCCTCTTCCCTTTTTTGAGCCAAGCCAAGCCAATCTCATTTTTTTCCTTCATGCAAGCTCTATGCAAGATGACATAAGGAGAAAGAGGGTATCTCACCTTTGGTGTTATGCCCCCACTCTTATACTTCACATAAGTTGGGTACAAGAGATCTGTCCTAGGAGGAAGCAGACCCACATGTACATGAAAAAAGTGATCCAAAGAGTATCCCCTGCATGCAATGGTCAGCTTGTAACCGGTGTCATGGACTACATGCACCGAACCCTCATGGAAAAACTTTAAACAATTATTTTCTACCGAGGGAACCACACTCATGGCAACCAACCAAGGACTACCCAGCTTCACCCTGAAGAGTTTAGACTCTGAGATGATATATCAAAGGGTGCATTTACGGTTCTAGGCCCAACTAGGACTGACAAGGTGATGCAACCGATGAAAGGAATGGAAATCCCATCATTTGTATGAATATTACTCCTAGATTTATCATATTTATCCTTGTGTGAGAAATTAATCAACATGATCTCCTCTATAAGCACATTCACCTGACATGTAGGGTCGACAAGAACACCCGTTACAGTATTTCCATTGATCTGTGTGGGGATGTATAAGGGAGATGGTTCTCTATTATAGTTCATTGGAAAATCCTGTGAGTTGAACGTTATGGTAGGAGATTCACTCGCAAGTCATGCAAATGAGATGGGTAGATGTAAGAAGGAATCCATTTCTACGTACACTAAATAGAGCTTTCATAGGAGCCCCCAAGTTTTTTACAATTAGATGGTGACCCACTCAAGGTTAGGTTTTGCAACACTTAGGGAACCTTCTAGCTATGCCATGAATAGGTTGGGTTGTAATGCTAGGTGCCTCACAACACTCATACCCACAACACTCCTAGGATAAGAGGAAAGATTCTTTCAGCACTGCCAAACATTACCAAAATGGTTCATGTCAGGTTCACCAAAATGTAGAGGAGGAGGACTAACCACTGAATGACTCTAGGTCACAAATATTCGATAGTTGAAGGCTTCCCTAATCTACCTCAACCATGTAGGTGTTTAGGAATTTGAAAGATAGAGAACAAAGAGCACTCTCAGTGATTATATCACTCTACTAACCTTAAAGTTTGGTTTGGACTAAGCGAGCAGGTTTCTAGAATTCAGACCGTACCTTAGAAAACTCTCTACCAAAGGATAGCAGTGAAAAACAAGGATGACAACATGATGCACTAGAATCTCACAGGTGCACTGGCATCCGTACATATAGAAGGTGGGAGGACACAGACAAAATGATAAAAAAAAACCCACTAAGTAGCTTATCTAAACGTTTACTAATGATGATAAAAAACAATAAATAACTAGATGACATAATAACGAGGGAAATGTTATGAGAAATGACAAGAGTGAAATGTGATAGAAGTAAAATCACAAAGCATCGAGTTCACTAGAAAACTCCACACAAACAAGTACCTACACACAACAAAGCGGCGAAAAATGTTGGGGTTGTTTTGGGGTTTGCCGCAGTCAAACCCCTATTTTGATGTTTCCACCTCTATGAACAATTAGATAGATAGATAAATATAAATATGATAAATAAATTACGTAATAAGAAATAAAAAACACTATGAGAGGCACTATGCTACTCAAATCCAACAGCAACGTAATTTAGCAAGTAAAAAATACTACCGTCGACCAAAGGTACTCAAGGCTAATGAGAGAGGAATGCAATTCTACAACCATCATAAAAATGATGTGGCCACAACGACATCGAAGGAGATCTCGCAAGACACCAAGTTGTAGCTTATGTGGTACATGTGAAGAATGTTGTGATGTTGGAATAATGAAGCCAATAATGCTGCAAGTAGCTCAATAATGTGATAATGTTGCTCAAGAATTGTGTCCATAGTGTAGAGTGTGAAGAGGATAGAATCAAGATGAAGAATATCCATGTGAAGGTGATTTTAAGAGGGAAATATTTGTTCAAAGGTCAGCAAGAAGGCATGGATGCATTAAACTTTGACCCCAATGGTGAATGTAATGCCTTCACAGATTCCAAAGGTGGGAATCATGTTAAGACAACATCACGTCATGCAAACGTCCACACATTGCATGTCCCCAATATAAATTCGCCCATCGACATTAAAAAAAGTTCCAAGTGGATGGATTGTAGATGGGTGATGTGGAATTACATGGTTCAGTTTGATTTTTCTAAGGTGAAGGATGTAAAAGGGGAATTTGCAAGGGGGATGTAAATTCACTCCTATACACATAAATACCTAGTCATTTCATCATTTGAAAAAAGGAGAAGGAACTAGAAAGAAGGATAATTCTATTGAGAAAACCAAGTGTCCTAAAATCACTCAAGAGCAGAATTTATAGAATTATTGTAGCATTTCATCATCAAAGTGTCATGTCAATTTTTATGTGAGTTTGTTCATGTTTATGCATACATTTTGTTTGTGAGTACTAATATTTTAGGTCTTCAAATCAAGTCAATCCAAATTGCAATCAAGCCTTGAGGTGATGTGTATGACTTCAATCCTTCAAGGAGTTCATATTTGAGTGGTGAGTTACAACCAAATGTTGATACATATTACTCTATTATCATTTAACCTCTATCCCTCAAAATGATAATCTCTCTTTCATCAATTTGGCCATTGTGGAGGTAGAAATATCAACATGTGGTTTGACCGAGGCAATCCCCTATATGACACAACCCTTCCTCTCTCTTTGAATGTGTAGGTTATAGGTGTGAGGAAAATTGGAAGAAGATTAAAGACTATTTGTTCATTGATGCATTTAAGCCCTACAACTGGACAAGATATAGAAACTCAGTAATCTCAGCAACAAATGATGATTCAATAGCAAGATTCAAATGGAATAAATCTTAGACCTGGGACCTAAGGACTATGGAAGAAGATTTTAGTTTTAGATCTCTAGACAAGGATGCCTTAGGTGGCCTTTTCTAGCAAAATAAAACCCAAATTTAAATCACAGGTGTGCACATGTTTGATCTATTTATTTTTGGTTATTAAATTTATCTGTCAATTTCCAAATTGTTTATATTCATATCAATATAATACATTTTCATAATTATCTAGTTGCATCATTTCATTTATTATAATTTCATTTCCTAACACACACTCCATCCACCCCCACAAAAAGGGAATCCCTGAGAAAGGATTGGTTGACTCACCTTTCAGGTTGTTAGTTAATCTCATGTCCTTGTTTGATTCCCTCAATGTCGTGCTTGAAAAGATGACTAATCATAAGTAAGCCCCTAGGGTTTCACTTTTCCAACATCACATAGATTATAGTAAAACTTATGCTCTTATTTCTAGGTTGAAAATCATAACAAGTATTTTGGCATTGGAAGCATAGTTAAATAAAATTGTTGAATAGTTTCATGAGTTAAGAAGTACTAATAGAATAACTATTAGATTACAAAGTTGTAAGACAAAAATTAAAAAAATTATAAGTTAATCAAAAACTTTGTATAGACTCAAGCAATAATTAATATCTTGGTACAAAAAATAAATGGGTAGTTTTTGAAAAATGGCTTCAACTAAAATGAAAGAAAATCCATAGTTTATGTAAATTGAAAGGTTTTGATGATTTACTTATCATGTGTCTATATATTGATTATTTTATTTATATAGGCAATAAAAATGTTGATACATTTACTTTATGTCAAAGGCATAGTTTTTCATTAGTAGATAATTAATGGTTTTATTCAAGGTTAGAAGTTAGTTATGGAATTTGATTCAATATCTCATCTTCAATTTTTGAATGACATTGTGTTGATGGGAGTTGCTAAGATTCAAGAGGCTATTGATTTTTTATATACTTTGGATATGTATTTTCCAGCTTTGGTCTAATAGATCAATGAAGATAAGTTGAACATCTTTTTATTTTATACTTCTTTAGCCATTCTATAGAGAATCTCTTATTTTGAGATTCAAAATAAGACAATTTTCTTTGGGTTATCTTGGTATTCATCTATCAAATAGATTTCTTAATCATCATAAAAGGAAGAATATTATTGATAGATTAAGGATTTGGCCTAATTGCAAGAATTTCTATTGGTTAAATTTTTTTGGTCATCTTACCCTCTTGAATATATTTTGTGGTCTATTCATATCTATAATTTTTTGGTTCTTTCATCTCCTAAAAATTTGTTAGATTTTGATTCTCTTTCTATGAAGTTTATGTGGGCAAGGAATTCAAACACTCAAAATTAAAATTTGATTTATTGCAATAGGAATTGCCAAACAAAACAAAATGGTGGTCTCAATTTTGGACATTAATACATTAATAGACAAGATCTAGCTACCAAACTTTATTAGAGATGGTGTATGTAGTAAAATCAATGGGAAAAAAAATTCTATAAATAATTACATTGGACTCTTGTTAATGAGGTTTCAAGAATTGATATAACTAGCAAAGGTTCTATGGTCTATAATACCATTAAGAGGGGTATCTCTCTTTTCAATCAAGACCTTTTTTAGATTATTAATTTATGTGGTCCACCTCATTTTTGGACTAATTCATGGTATTCTTTCTTCCTCCCCTTGTCTCCACTTTTGGAGTAATATCTTCATGGATGCTAGAAGGTATAAAGTTTCTATTTTTAAGTATTATCATTTAGTGGAGGATTCTTGTATCTTTTATTAGAAATTTATTAGTTTTTAGCTTATGGGGGAGATCTAGAATCTCATGCTAACCTTGCACCCATCCTACCTAATTGACCTTCATATTCTTTAAAGGAAGATGATGTTTTTCCTTGGAGCTATAATCCTAAAGAGAGATATTTTGTTTATAATGGATGTCAATTAATAGAAGAAAAAAATGGATGTGAGGAATTTACTTGATAGAAAAAGATCTAGAATAAATTTTATTTTCCCAAGTGTAATTTTCTTAGTTTTTTTGAGAAAATAAATGTCTTACTTCAAATAATATAAAAAAAGGATTTCAAGGCTCTTCTAAGTGTCGTGTATGTGGGGTCAATGAGGAACATGTGTCATATCTTTTCTTCAAGTGCCCCTTTTCTAAGGTTCTTTGGAGGCAATGGTAGCATATTTAGAATTGACACCTTATTCATGCTACTTCTTTATTTGATTTTTAGGTTAGTTTAAGGCATCCTCCAATTTTTTCCTCCTTCATATTGGTTGCTTTGGAAACTGATCATATACTTAACCTATGAAAAAAAAAATGGAGATGAAACTTTAGATCTTCTAGGGATATCAAAGTCTCACTGGGTATGTTTGGTAGAAGAATTTAGACTCATTAAATGGAACTTAAGCAAGACAATGATCTTTTGATCAAGTTATTAATCCCCTTGATATTTTGGTTTTGAAGAACTTAGATTTGGGTCATCTAGTTGGTTCTATTCCTTTTATTTCTCGTATCAAATCTTTTCAAAACACTAATAGGATTGACAAATAAGTTTTTCCTCCTTTGGATCTCTAAAATAAATACTAATGGTTCTTCCAAGAATAATTTTGGTGTAGCTGAGATTGGTCTCTTCATTTCTCTAAATCCAACAATAGCAGTGAGATGAATACTAGTATTATAGGCATTCTTGAAATAGATTTCAAGAACAATTTGCACTTTTAGGCACTTGGTATGGTCTTTAGGGTATGGAATATTAAGTCATCTACTCAACATTCTAAGATCATTCGTAGGTGAACCCATCACTAACTAGCAACTGTCTGATTTGTTGTCAATCAAGTAAACTTAAACAACACACTCTAAATTTTGATTTAGATTTATTTAAATGACTCATTTGAAATCACACTAACTTCTCTAATAAGATCTACCTAATAATAAGATCTCAAATGAGCAATCTAGTTTAAACTGTACTGGTTAAGCTAAAATATGTAATTGTGCTTCCATATTGCCAATTATGACGATCTGGTAAGAATTTTGCGCACGTAGTTCAACAAGCTTTGAATTAGGTGTTAAGCATTGAACACCAGGCAGAGTGAAACGCAGTAAATAGCCCACCACAAAATGATGTGGGGTAGACGCTTTTGCAGTGGACAAAAAGTTGAGGCAGACTTTTGTTTGACGGTGAAAATTCCAGCGGTGCCTGAATGTTTACAGGCAGATATTTTCTGTAAAATATGGTGTATTCTTATGTTGAAACCATTAATTATGTTTAAGAGGTGTGATTAGGCTCAGAGGCGTTTACAGTGGTAGTGGACGGCCTATTTACAGTGGCAGTGGAGGGCCTAAGTGTGTTCACAAAACTACTGTGAAGCCGACTTGAACATAACTTACACTCTATAAATAATGAAATATTTATATGTAACATTTTGGTCCGATTATATAACTGCTCGCGCTGCCAGTACTACATAGCAATAAAGCTGGAGGTCAATTCGGGATTTCCCACTGATGATCTTCTGTTTGTCCCTGCGAGTCCCCCAATGCCTGGCTCAATTCCTTTAATACTCTGAGCTTTGTTTCTGTCAATGGCTGCTCTCTTAAAGGATTTATGAAGCCTGTTTTGTAGGGAACAAATCTTTCGTACAGACTTCTACTCCTCACTGTCATCACATTGAAAGAGCGACCTGCATGCGCGCAATAACCATCGAAAATGTAATAGAGACATTCATTACAAAATCCAAAGTTAAATTTATGGCAAGCGGCGCAGTTGTCAGGGGTACCTGTGACCTTCAGTTGCATCCATCTATTCATGTGGTAAATATCTTAATTTCAGATATATGAAGTATGTTTCGTCGCTCAACTAATTATGTTTATTAGGTTTAGCAACCGATTGGCTTCATTTCATTTGGGTATTGGAATGAGTTGCCCAAAACATTTACGATACTACGAGTTTGAAAATCATTACTGGCATTAATTGATCCCATGGACGGCCCTCTCTTGTTTTCTCACCCGGAAAAATAAGATATCCATATCATTAGGCTTAATGTCCATTAATCCTTTCGACACTGGTTTGGGTGATGATGGAGCTTTTGTTTATCTCAAGAAAGAGATGGTGTAATGGCATTTAATGGCATTTCGTGTATTGACTTACGGGTTATGAGTTGTAAGCAACGATTGCTGAATTTGAATTTTATTCATTTTTTCAAAAATGAAAAAATAAATTGTAATTTGTTTCATTTTAGTTTTTGTTTCGATTTGATTTTATTGTATAAGGTCTTGTATTTTAATATAAGGTATTTATATTTTTTATATTAAAGTAGAGAAGGGTTCCTGATCCCATGGGTTCAGGTTCAACAGAACAACATACCACAAAATAGAGATCTACACGTCTCAACCAACCAACCAGCAAAATGGAAGCATGCAGGCCTAGGAAGACAAGAACAAAAACAAAGAATATGCAAAAGAAATAATAGATTTATCTTAAGTAAACTAGATAAATAAATCTACCCAAAAATTAGATAAGTATGAAGATTATATATAAAAATATTTAATGAAAAAATAATATTTTTTTATAATTGAAGATTGAGTGTCTATTGATGAAGATAATAAAATTCACGTCTTAAAATCTATAGAATATGTTCTAAATAGTCATGTATGAAAATTGATATTTATATATTCATATTTACATTGTATTAGATTAACTTTGTAGGTAGGGATATAAATCATGGGTAGTGAACTAAGAATTTAATGAAAAATTTAACTTGTGATAATATCTAAATCTGGCTTTTGAAATTTACCAAAAATAAACTATTAAATTATGATCATTTGTATTACACTCTTAAGATTGTTATTCCCATGCAACTCTTTTTTCTCTAAATATTTTTATATTTATGTTTATGTTATGATATCTTGAAATGTAAGAATATATATTGTTGTTTGTTAGTTTTTATTTTTTAATTGATGACTTAAAATGCCATGAATTTATTATATATTTTTTATCTTTCATTATTTCACTTGCATTTCATTCTTTTGCTAGCTATATCATGCCCCCGGTAGACTAGGGTTAGCAACCCTTAATTATTACAAACCACAACCTTTTAAATAAATAAATCACTTATGATTAGATTTCATAGGACAACTGGCGTATATTAAGAAGTAAAATAGCAGTACAACTTGTTTAAAAGGGTTGACTAGAATTAGGAGCAAATAAATAAGCAATTTAATTCAAAATAGTATCGACTAAGATTCATTTAAGGTAGGGGCCGACTCAAGAATATTAAGGGAAAGACAAGCATCAATTAAATTAAAAGCGGCAATTAAGGAATAAAAAAAGGCAGTGTTGGGTTTGAAAAGATGTATCCTCTACCAAGGAAACGTTGTTAGTGGAAAGAGGTGACTCTTCCCCACTAATAAAGATATTAAAGGGAAGATAAAATCATTTGTGGAGGAATCAATTAGGACCAAGGAATTGGGAATGAATAAGGAATGAAATCAATAAAATATGATATGGAAGAAGATCATAACATATAATAAAAGGTCTACATTCATAAAAGAAACAATTATTGATCTCATAAGTGATTGGTATGTCATGGTTGCATATGCATTTAATATATATTATTTTCTAGTTGTATATATACATATCTAATTTCATAATGACTAAAACATCAAAAAATAGGGTTAACAAACCCTATTCTCCACTATTTCATTCAAGAAATGAGATCCAAACCATGAAGTGATTATCAACCCAAAAGGTGAGTCAAATCAAGGTATTAATCAACAATTTCTCCTTTATTCAAGGACAAGGTTATGAGCCAAACAACACTTTGGGGAGAAAGATTTAAAATAACAAAGCAACTCCAAACCTAGATCTACAAAGTGCACTAAAGAAATTTAACATAAAACAAAAGGAAATAGTAAAATTTTAAAGAAATTGAGGGTAATAAATATTGTGCAAATGGGTCTTGGTATGCTTTCCCAAACTGAAGCTTAGAAACTGTGAAAACTTTTTGTCTTTGTATCCCTAACAGGGACTTATTCGTCCTATGGTGAATGGCTCCTGATAGGCTTTTCCAAAAAACTCTAAATCTGAATTTGAAGTTCCAAACCTACAATTTCTTCCTATAACTTGAAATCCCCTCTTTTGGATCTGCATCTATCAGTAATCTACAAAATAAATTTGATCTTTTGTTGGTGGATACGTGTTTTCCTTGGTCAAACCCCAAGTTTGGTAATTAAACATTGATGATGAATATAAATTTGAAACATGAAAAGTGTGTCCAATCCTAACCTTAAGTGTGTCTAATAATTAAGCTCTCTAATAATGCAAAGAAACCCTACTCAAGTGTGTTAGAATAGGATCCTAAAATGAAACATGAACAATGCATAAGACCTACTTTAGGAGACCTTCAATCCCTTTAATAAGCCACAAATTTGAATCTACCTTGTTTTAGGCTGAAAATAGAATGATCATAGAAGATGGAATCACTTAGGAAACAAGTCGCTAGGCTTGGTTGAATCTCATGGTGCTTTTCCCAAACCTAGAATCCATCATGATTCTCCATATGCATCTATCATCACTCCTTGAATAATGCTTGATCTTTGACAACAAAATGAGCCTGAAAACCTGCGAAAAACCTATAATGCTACTCCAAGACTTCACCCATGCTTTCTCCTTGCTTTGAATTCTTGATCTCATAAATATTTCTTCGATTCTTCTAGTGTCTTAGTGTGAAACATAATGAAATAACTTTTTATTTATGTATAACTTAAGATTAATTCCTGAAATTCAAATATCACAAGCCGACATTGAATTATGGATTTCAAATAATTAAAATATTTCCAAAAACATATCCCAAGGAGGGCTCCTAGGTCTAAGTGAGGACCCATTCACCATGGGGAAAATGGGTCCTAGGCCACTTACCTAGGACACACATAAGACAAGGTGAAATGTCATGCAAAATCAGGGTCATAGGACTAAGTGAGGACCCATTTACCATGTGGTGAATGGGTCCTAGGTCACCTACCTAGGACACACATCTTCTAAAGTTGAGTGTTGTGTATTGGAATTTATGAATGTCAAGTTTTATCCCTCAAAAATTGCATTTAATTGGATTTGAATTAAATGGGCCAATTAATAAAAATTAACCTTAATTAATTAATAAAGCCCTAGATTAATGTGAAATTATAAAGATACACTTTACAACACCCTAAGTAAGGCACAATTAATACCATTTAGTTTAAAAGGGCCCTAAACTTAATGTGAATGTATAAAACACATTACAACACTAAATTAGGGCATCATTAGGCTCATTTTATTATTAATTATTCCCAATTTAAGTGTGAAAAAGGGATACTTTTTCTAACACTATGTTGACTAACATATAATAAGGAGATATATATTATGTCTAAATTGCCAAATAATGGAATAGTGAACTTATCTATATTATTATGATCTACATCCTTCTCTTTAAGCAATCATGTGTAATATAGGGAAGGAAACACGATTGGGAAGGATTCTAGAGGGAATGTCTTGGTGGATGTTCCTAAAGGAATTGTCTTGGTGGATGTCTCTAAAGGAATTTTCTTGGTTGGATGTTCCTACAAGGAATTGTATTGGTTGGATGTTCCTTGTTCTGGCACCCTATCATATGTTTCTCTCTCATCCCTACCATGATTGATTATTGGAAAGGAGTCTATAGATTGGTTTCAGATTTAAGTTGTTAATTATTTCATAATGTTAATATTTCATTTATTCTTAAGTTTTCTATGGAATATTCTATGTTAAACAATTTTATGTTGTGTACAATTATCCCTTAAGGAAAATTTATGCATACTCCAAATAAGGGACATTACAATTGGTATCGTAGCCTTAATCTTGCCAACCTGTGGGACAAACTGAATTTAACCACCATTAAATTAGGATTCACTATTAAGCCCTCTTCTTAAGTAGACCGCTAGTGCATTTCTATATGTGTGTTCCTTTCACATGCATGCTTCATGTCTTATATGTTTTTATATGTATGCTTCATGTATTACATGTATTTATATGTATTCTTCGTGTCTTATGTGTATTTATGTGTATGCTTCATTTATTATGTGTATTTATATGTATGCTTTGTGTGTTACATGTATTTATGTGTATGCTTCATGTCTATGTGTTTTCTTCCTACCTAATGTGTCTTCAACAAGTTACTCCATGTGTGTTTGTGATTAATTTATGCTTAATATCTATGAAAATGTCTAATCTATAAGAGCTTACCAACACTTCTTCAAAATTCCTAAGGTTAGAAACCAAATCAACAAAGGAGGAATTAGTATGACTGATTACAAACAAATTAACTTATTTAAAGCTAAATTATCATTAATCTCCAAATTCGGCGATGGAGAGTTGTAACTATTGAGGTGAAAAGGTATGACTCCCTCAACCTTGAGATATAAAAGAGAACATTTCATTTGAAAAGGACACCCATACATCATTGAATAATTTAATTGAGTATATAACCTTAAGTGATTGCAAGTAAATTAAATTCGGTTCTCAAGAATAGTGATGGTGTGAGAAAGGATGTGATTCCTAATGTGAAAGGTTGTGACCCTTCAAATGTGAAAGTTTGTGACTCTCCAAATGAAAGGGTGTGACCCTTCAATGTGAAAGGTTGTGACCCTTCAAATGAGAAATATTATGAATCCATCAACAATAAAATATAAAAGGGGAATCATTCCTTGTGAAGGAATCATCAATAATAAATAATCCTATCAATCAATTTGGAAGTAAAGTATTATTCTAAAAAGGAAACCATGAAGGGTGGTGATTCATTTACTATGAAGGGTGATGGAATCCTTTATAATGAAATACTTGGTTACTCATTTATTGTAAAGGGTGGTGACTCCTTCAAGAAATGGATATAAAGGATATTTATCAATTTATTGACATTCAATAAACAATCATCACTCATCTATCCATCAAGAAATCAAACAATCACAATGTCAAAAATATTCCCAAGGAATGAATAATCAATAATAACAACTCAACATAGTTAATGATATAATATAATTATATAACTTGATTTTTAAATAGAAACCCACATTTTGTCATCACTAGTTGTCACAAAAATTTAGGCATAAGTAAGATACAAATATGGATTAATACTATGTTACTTTCAAACTTCAAGAGATAAGTGTGCTGAGATATCATCTTGACCTAGGATGGTCAATCTCTTACAAGCCAAAAGATAACATTAAAGTCCAAAAAAATTATCTTGTAAACTTTGTTTGTGGACTAAGTTCACTTCTATATTTGATATCTAAAGTACATCATTTCATCCAAGGGTCTTATTCTCCTAAGTCATCCTTCATGATTATAGTATCCCTATATTCATGATTAAAAATCAAGGACACCAATATTATAAATACATTTTCATTAGATAAACTTGATACAAATCAAGTTGCACCCAAATTTTGTTACATAAGTCTTTTTTTAGTTATAGTATGGGCCCATAACCCACAAATCCCATGATCATTCTAACCTCTCAAACTTTGGGAATTTTTTTTTATATTGTTTAAATGAGTCAAGTGAAATAAAAAAGTACTTTCCTAAGATATGAAAATAATCTTAGTGTCAAACATGGTATATGTCAAATTTCACAAGAGGAGTGACAAATTCCAATTGATTTGGAAGTTGGACAAGAATTGAATATTAGTGTAAACCTAAAAATTTAAGTCCTGCTACTATACATCTTTCATTTTTTATTGGACTTGATCAATAAGTGATAACATGTTATTAATTACCTATGAGTCTGTGACAATGTGTTTGGCTAGGTTAAGTGTTACAAAACCCCTGTAAGCTATTTTACATCCTCATTAGAAACAAACTTAACTCAAAACTATTTTGAATTTTTACACAAAAGGTAACAAGGTTGATTGATAGTTTTTATTCACTTCTTTGAATCTTTGTGGTAATAAAATGAGAGAAATCTTATCTTAAGTAATAGGTTTTGTCAATTTCCAACTCTTGGTTTTTTTGTTGAGAGTTGTTTGGTTATTGTTGTACATGAATCAAAAGAATATCGAACAATAATTTTTCCTCATACCTTAGAGGATGGTATTAACCTTATTGGTAGTCAAGTTGAGACAAATATACTAACAACTACTCTCTAGGGACATCATTGTTATCACTAGTTGTAGATATTTCAATGATATCAAAGTTTCACAACAAAAGTTAATTACACCACTAAAAGGAGTGATTTATAAGAATTACAAATCTACAAGGATAATCAGAGATCTTGGTAAATAGAATAATCCTAGATTTAAAAATTCTTGTGGACAAGCAATATTAGGAAGGCTAGACTATCATGCCCGTGCTAAACTAGGGTTAGCAACCCTTAGTTATTACAAACCATAGCATTCTAAATAAATAAATTAGATAATTAGATTTCATAGGACAACTGACCTATATTAAGAAGTAACATAATAGTAACTTGTTTAAAAGGTCCAACAATAACTAGGAGAAAATTAAATAAGCAATTTAATTCAAAATCTAGGGTCAACTAAGATTCATTTAAGGTACATGTAGACTCAGGAATATTAACAACATCAATTCCCTATTAATATAAGGCAGTGCTAGACATTAAGGAAAAGACAAGTGTTAATTAAATTAAAAGCAGTGATTAAGGAATAATAAAAAGGCAACGTTTGGTTTGAAAAGATGTAGATCCTCTACCAAGGAAAGGATGTTAGTGGAAAGAGGTGACTCTTCCCCACTAATGAAGATATTAAAAGGAAGAGAAAAAAATTTTTGGAGGCATCAATTGGGACCAAGTAATTTGGAATGAATAAGGAATGAAATCGATAAAATCTGATATGGAAGAAGATTAGAACATATAATAAAACCCACATTCAAAAAGCAACAAATATTGATCCCTTAAGTGATTGGTGTGTCATGGTTGCATATGAATTTAATATATATTATCTACTAGTCATATAAGTATATATAAATATCTAATTTCCTAATGAATAAAATAAAAATAAGGAGACATGTATTATGTTTAAATGTCCAAATAAGGGAATAGTGAACTTATTTATATTCTTATGATCTACATCCTTCTCTTTAATAAATCTTGTGTAAGATTGGGAAGGATGCCAAAGGGATTGTCTTGGTGGATTTTCCTAAAGGAATTGTCTTGGTTGGATGTTCCTAAAGGAATTGTCTTGGTGGATGTCTCTAAAGGAATTGTCAGTGGTTGGATGTTCCTTGTTTTGGTGCCCTATCATTTGTTTCTCTCTCATCCCTACCATTATTGATTATTGGAAAGGAATCTATAGATTGGTTTCAGATTTAAGTTGTTCATTATTTCATAATATTAATAGTTCATTTATTCTTAAGTTTTCTATGAAATATTCTTAGTTAAAGAATTTTATGTTGTGTAATTATCCCTTAAGGAAAATCTAGGCATACTCCAAATAAGGGACATTACAAGCTAACTTTTTTACTATGTTGAATTTCAAAAGGGAATGCCACATTATAATTTATGCATGTCAAAATTGCTCATTGATTTTATTTGGCCCAGTTAACTTCTTGATTTTAATGTTGGATTTCAAGCCTTTAATCATTTATTGTAAATAAATCAAGTTTTCCACAAAATATATCTAAATGTCCCTTTCAATATTTTATTTACTAGGAGCTGTTGTATTTCTATTGAAGACAATAAAAGAGATGAGGTAGAACAAAAAGAAAAGATAAAGAAAATTTTATACCTTATACCTCAAAACCCTCATGACTCCTCAGATAGAGTTTGCAATGGATTGCACCCAAAACCCCAAAGGATTTTCTCTTGCCTGGGATAATATCAATGTGGATTTTTTGTTGATGTTGGTCAAGATATTTTGATTGAGTTCTGATATCAACAACTCAAAGAATGCAATACAAGAGTTGAATAATGGAATTCACTAGAATTTTTTCAAATCCTCAATGAGGAGGATGTACATATAGGATGATGAGTTTGAGTCACTGTAGGAGTTCTCAATTCAAGGTGGCAACAATGCTCAACCAAGTGGAAAATTGAGAAATGTCACACATCCTTGAAGATTTCAACTACCTCTTCAAGTGACACATTGTCCCTAAGGTGGCTTAATACAAAAAGTAAAATAAATAATTAAATAATTATTATTTTACTCTAAGAAACCCCTTTAAGATCATCTTAGCTGGGTACATAGATGGATGGGTCCCAACAACTAGGCCTAATAAGGTACCCATGTGAAATTAAAATATCCCATAAAGTGGAGAAAGGTAGAAAATCCCATGGGAAAAACTACCCTTTGAAACATAGATGATAACAAGAATGTACAATGAAGACAGACTATGAAGGTCCCCCAAAATATAATTCTCAATTTCTCCTTATAATCTTCTACTAGAAAGAACCTCTATATTCTCTCGATGAAGTTCCTTTGAATTTTGATGCAATAGAATATAGTGGAGGAGATAAAATATCCATATTGGAAGTGGAAGAATAAATATGTGATTATGAATCTGATGGAGAAAAGTTTGAAAATGTGTAGACATGAGAGAGTTGATCAATCTCACCCATTACAAAAATCTCTTTTCTTTGAAAATCTCAAATTGTCACTAAAGTAGATGTTAATTCAGCTATCTTCCCAAAATTTGTAAGTTGATAAACATAAAAAATGTTGTTTTCCAATTCAAGAACAAACTAGATATTAAGGATACTCTTATTTCATATCTCAATTGGACCTTGTCCACAAAAATATATGAAAGTTTTATTAGTTACTTGTACTTTGTTTACATCAAAAAGATAAAAATACATGTACACTTCTAGATAAGGAGACAAATGATGTGGTACTCCTAAATCAAGAACCCATGTATCAATCTCTAAACCTATAGTAGCCATTCTAGTAATTTTTCTTTAGATATATTCTTTATTTTTTAAGATGATGAACTAGATGAAGATTATTTGATAGAGGCAGGAACCCCTTGTTGCTCAAGTATATTTTGAACGTGGTATATCATTTTATTTGTATAGTTATCTTCATTATTCCTAGTTTTATTGTAGAAAGAACAATTCACTCTTTTTTTGTGATTTACCACCTTTTACTTATTTTTCCTTTTGTTTAGTTATAATTGTTGCCATTTCATGCAATCCTTATGACCCATCATTGAAAAATGATCTAAGAGATCTCATATGGGCCATACTACATGAGTCTCCCTTGAAAAAATTCCTAAAGTTAGCTAAGTCTAAGTATTTCATATTTTGGGATGTCGCTTCCCTCTTTCCCAACATGCTTCCTTCATCAACCCTGATCTTCTACCTTTTTTGCCTTTTTCCCCTTTTCCTTCCAAGGATTTCGGGTTTTGACCTTTGACCTTACCCATTAGGCTTTACTACTTCTTCCAAGCAAGTCATAAGCCTCCCACCTAACCCTTGAAGATTGGTTAAGTCCTTTAAAAAAATTCTTGTGTTGCATTTTGGACTTTGAAGGTCAGATTTCCCTCTTATCACTTACCATTCTTGTGCTTTTCACTCACTTCCTCCTCCTGATCTTTGATTTCCAATGATTATCTTTGAGCATTGGACATCGATGTTTCACCTTAACTCTTACTTGATAGGAGGTAATCTCTCCCCCTAACCTCCAATTCTTGAAAGCTCATTTTGACCTTTAGTGATCGAGCTCACCCCCTCCTCACTCCCTAAATCCTTTCATCAAAATATGGCTGAGTGTCAAGATCTTCAGGTTTCAAAGGTTAGGGTTTCACCTTACCTCTTACTATCCATTGATATGAGGTAATCCGACAAGCCAACCCCCAATCTCTAATGCTCGATGGAGAGTGGCTCTTAGACTTTGTGGCTCTTTTATTCCTTCTTCTAATTTTTGGCAAGTGGAAAGTGGCAAGCAATACGAGTTAGGATCGATGCCCGAACTCTAATAGAATTTTTTTTTTGATATTCTAAACCATTTATTTCAAGATTAGATAGAGGTTCCTTTCAGGCCCAACACCCTGACCTTTTCACATTTTGACATATTTTTTAGGTTGATGCCATTAATGGCTAAACAACGTTCTCACCTACCTGTTCAACTTTTGAGGCTCGAGGAAAAAATGTATTGCACTTCTTGTTGGTTGTGGTTTATCTCATGGTTAACCATGCTCATTTATTGTTGATTATTGTCCTTCTTCTCTTGCCTCATATCCAAATCATTGATTTCACAGGGGCATTTTGGAGGGATTTTTGGACATCATTTATTGCAGAGGTATGGCGTGCAAGTCTTTGCATATCCAAGGATCATACTTAAGCATATTTCCCAAGATCTAATCTCCTCAACTCTATTCTATATAGATTTCTATTGTTTTCTAACCCTATTGGGGGTTAGGGTTTGGATTGAGGTCAACTAAGTTTTGCCTAAACTATAAAGGCAACACTTGTATATTTTTCAAGGGTTCTTCCTTGGGATTTTCTCTAATAGGTTTACATATGCTACTCTATCATTCTATGGCTATTAAATTGGATTTGATACCTTTGTGTCAATAAAAATCATATATTTTACCTCTTCTTTATGCTTGTATCATGTGTATTATTTGATACCTCTATGCACGCATCATTTTATCATCTTTGCAGGGTACATTATTGTGCTAGCTTGTTGTAAAAGTGTTCATTTTGGGTACCTCTACCCCTTTCAATCTTTTAGACTCTTAACCTTCATATTTCCCTTGTAGATGTGATAAACTAGAGAATTGTGTGAGTTTCTTAAACAATTTAGTTGACACCCTGTAGTGTAGAAAAATGTATCCCTTTACATTTTCTGACTTGTTTGGGGCCTCCTAATCAAAATGAACTTAATAATGACTTAATTTAGTGTTGTAAAATGTATCTCTTTACATTTCACACTTATTTGGGCCCTCTTAATTAAAATGAACTTAATTGTGCCTTAATCTGGTGTTGTAAAGTGTATCCTTTTACACTTTCCCACTTCTTTAGGCCCCCCTTAATTAATTAAGCTTAATTTTTCCTTAATAAGCCTTATAACTCACTTACAAGCACATTAAATTGAATTTTTTGAAGGGAAAACCCAACATTAATTAATTCCAATACATAATACTTCACTTTGAGCAATTTGTGTTCCAAGAATTAGGGCCTGAGACCCATTCACCCATGG
The DNA here is from genome assembly GCA_007115665.2 of Sequoiadendron giganteum. NCBI lineage: Eukaryota > Viridiplantae > Streptophyta > Pinopsida > Cupressales > Cupressaceae > Sequoiadendron > Sequoiadendron giganteum. The sequence continues at coordinate 152,306,329 of CM021109.1, read as the reverse complement.
GTGACTGGGTCTTCCCTAAGACCTTTAACCCATTTTTAAATCATATTTTGGTGGTATTTTTATCATCCTAAATTCAAATTTCAAATGTTGGCTTGTAATGTTTGAACTTCAATAAATTAAGGATAAATATCTATAATTAGAAGGTTATTTCATCAATTCAAGTAATCTAGCAAGAGGTGAACTTAACAAGAGCCAATATTATTTTCAAGAGCATTTAAGGGGATATTTCTTCATCATTTTTTGTAGCATTCAAGATCTCAAGCATAATGTCAATGCTATGTTCAATCATGCATGTTTTTGGAGCTAACATTGTGATGTAGGTTTCAAGATCTAATCCAAGCATTCAAGTCAAAGATTGAAAACAAGATTCAAGAATCAAGATCCACATCGATTGAAGCCATTTCATGTAAGATCAACATCAAAATTTCAGTCCTTCAAAGGTTTAATCAAGGGTTTGGTGAGTTGCAACATTGAATTGTTCATTCATCATTCCCTATTTCATGCTATTTCATTTCATTTCAAGGTTTAATTACCAAAATGGGGTTTGACCAAGGCAAACCCCCATTCACCCAAAAACATACATTTTTTCCCCTCTCTCTGTGTTGTAGATTTGCAGGTTGAATAAAATTTGAAGACCTCAAAGTTGCAAAATTGCAAAGTTGCATTTCTTGTCACCTTTATTGCCATCTCATGGAAACTCAAATCTCAAATTTATTTTTGACTAGCTGATTGTGAAACTCGAGAATTCAGAAGTGCAAACACAAGAGAAGAGGACCCAAGAATAAATTTTTGAAATACCTACAAAGGACCCATTCACCATACGGAAAATGAGTCCTCGAACAACTTCTGGAAATGACATTTTGTAACAGGTGCACAAGATTTTCCCTTTATCAGATTTGCATGAAGTAAATTGCTTCTATTAGTATTATGTTTAATTTTTTAGATCCAATATTTACATTTCATGTATGATTGCATTTGTTATTTTTAATATTTCTCCCAAAACCCCTGTTTAGTCATTTCTGTCAAAAGTTATCTCAGGACGCTTTGCGCTAGAACAAGACACTTTGCGACTATTTTTGAGATCAGTTTTAAGTGTCCTCCACTCATCTAATTTGCATGAAATAAATTGTGTCTAGTAGCTCTATGTTTAATCTACTCATATATGAACTTACATGTTATTTTTGAGTTGATTTACTATTTTTAATGTGTCTCCCAAAAGTGTTGTTTATCCCACATGCACACAAAGGAAATTACAAGATTCCTCAAAGAATTGACTCACCTAAAGGTTGAAAGTGGATTTTAACTTGAGGGATCTCATTTATTGAATGAAATATAAGAATATGTAGGTTCATTAACCCCATTTCACCTTTTTATTTATAATAAATTTGGTGAAAGGGTATGTGCAGGATCATGATGGGCCAAAAAGTGGCGATATGTAAGTGATATGATGGCCCATGTCGCTGACACTTTTTTTTTACCCAAAATTGATGAAATGAACAGGGTTTTTAAAGGATATTCTCAAATTTCCACCACTATAAATTATGCTTTACTTTGAATTTAATAAATAGATTTTATTCATTCTCTATTTGAATTATGTCTAAAGTCTTGATTGATAGGCTGATTGAAAAACATCTACAACTTTCAAATGGTATAACATTTTTTGAATCCAAAACATGTGTCACATTCCATGCTTCACATACTATAGGATTAAAAAATTAAAAAATTATTTTCATGAATTTTTGACCAAGTTAAGGTGGTTAGACATACAAGTTTGTATATTTTTAAACATTTCTAATAAAAAAATCATAATTAATTATTTACTTGGAAAAAAATTACAAAAAAATATGCATCACATCTGGACATGAGTTATCTACTTATATCTAAAATCCTATAAAAAATTCCTTATCATTTTATTGTGGTTAGGGTGGTCAAACAGAAACGTACTTATTTTTTCCCTGAAATTTAAGTACTACTGCATTGAAATTTCAAATTTTCACCAAACAGATTTTTTTTTTAAGTAAACCTAGTAGTTTAGAAACTACATTCAATTTGCTAAAAATTCTATTCTTAAATATTTTTTAAATAATATAGATAACTTATTCAAATTTTTATGTCAAGTTTCCTAACTTTGATTTTTTGAATTTTCATTGCCACTTAAGGGCCTATTTTTTCCATGATGATCCTGCACATACCTGAAAAATTCCAAATTTAGTATAAAACCTTATGTTTTTTGAGCACATACCCATTTTTATAAGTTTCACACCCTATGCATCAAAAGCAAGAAGAAACACTCTAGAACATGGTGCATCACCTTTTCCCTAATTTTTAGTATTTCTCCTTCTCCCCTTTTCTCCTACAATTCATAGTTTAGGTTTAGTGTAGAACTTTATAGTGCTAGGTCAGACTACCCTTCATTGCATCTTGTTTTGAAAGGATTTCATCCTTCTCTTAAGATCTAACCTCATTTTCAAGGTCCCACACCTTGAGGTTAGTTCCTTTGTTTCACTAGAATGCTAAACTCCTTGTTTAGTTGGGTGCAATTTCGACTGACAACAATTTTTGGCATGCACAATGGGACAAGAGTTTTAATCTACCTTATTGAGATAATGGTATTTCTCTTAGAAATTTGGCCTTGAAGAGGCATTCAAATTAAGTACTTGACAACTCTACGTTTAAAGGAGGACTCTACATTCAAACTCGCTGACTCAAATGCTACCTAGAACTCTTGGTTACAAATTGGACATATGCATTCATGCCTAGAATTTATACCCACCACCCATACAAACAAAGCCTTGTTTCATATTGTTGCACCTATAAATCAACCTTTGGTTCCTTTTAATGTGGGTAGCCCACTTAATTTACAACATGGCATTCCTATGGATGCTTTGAAGAGCCTTATGTTCTTTAATGGAGAAGACCAAACCACCCCTATTGAACACATTAAAGATGTGGCCTCACTATGTGTAGTCCACAATATTACAAAAGAAAATGTTGCTCTTAGACTCTTGGGTACCTCATTCCGAGGAAAAGCGTTACAGTGGTTTAAAAGGTTGGCCATAAATTCTATCACTTCTTTAAATTAGCTAAGAGATAGTCTCTACAAGAATTTTGAAAACAAATCAGATCACTTTTCTTTGGTGAATTAGTTGACAACCATCAAGAGTGCTCCCTATGAACACATGACAAGGTTAAATTTTCATTTCTAGAAGACTTGGGATAAAATCCCACTACTAGTAAGACCTTCAGCTCAACACGCTTTCCTATAGTTTTTGAGGGCTCTCAATAGTGACACTTTTTTAATGATACAATCTATGGGTGTGCACACACTTCCTAATATTTATGAAGTAAACATGAGAACTAAGAATTTAGCCTCATCGAAGATGGGAAAATTTCCCCAAGACCTCCCATGCTTATTTTCCAAAAAGTTCCACCAACTGTACACCTATATAAATGTCATAAATAGCCCCTCTACCAAATGCTCCTATGTAATAAAATGCTATCTGAGAATAGTCTCTTGAGCTACAAGATTTAAAGGGCCTCTTCCAAATGTTTGGGAATGAGTTGGTAAAAATTAAAAAGTAGCAATTTTAAAATTACAGGCCTTAGCAACCCTCAAATCAAATGCATTACTAACCAAATCGATCAAATAGGTTACCTTATCAATAAAATAATCAAGGCCAAAGGCAAGCCCTTAACCCAAGACCATTTCAAGAATATAACCCAAATGCAACAAGCACATCTAAATAATTAGTACCCATAGAAAATAACCTTCCTCAAGATTGTTGCAAGTATGGATTTGTTTTGTGGTGTTGTCATTGATGTCAACACTTTACAGGTTGAGTAGGTTATTTTTTTTCCAAGTGCTTTTGAGAAAATTTGGGAAATAATGAAAGTTGTGGTTAAATTGTGTTATGAGCATTCTCTGGTATTATGGTCCACACTTTCTTTTGCGTTGATCCAATTCCTATGCAGCTTTGAATGTGTGTTCATGATCTTAAATAGATTGTATATTCTGAGTTTCAGCTTTTGGTTCAATGAAAAGTAAAAGTTATGTTCACTGGTGCATGAATTGGTTTGTCAGATTTATTTGGTTGTTGAATGGGAGAAATTTTTTGGCTCTGTAGTCGTCTCATGTTTGGCTTCAGATCTTGTGGATCTGGGAGATTACTATTTCTGATGGTTTCTATGTTCTAAAAAAAATTCCTATGGTTTGGTACTCTGGAAGACCTACTCCGGACCTCCTATGTTTTTGTTGGTAATCCTGGTTGAACAAGTGAAGTGATCTTTTAAAATATTTTTTTTTGAAATTGTTGCGGATGTATCTTAGTTGTTCTTAGGGATGGTTAAATGACTAGTGAAGCGTGTTGAGAAATCCACGTTTGATTATCTTGTTGGTGATGCGTGTACTTCGAAGATCATCGGTGTTTTCATTGGGTTTGGCCAACCTATTATTTACATGGTACATTCTATTTTTTCATTTATTTAATAAAGCGTGTGCATGATCTAAGATGTTGTTTGGATCCTAAATTAAATATGTATTTGGTCCCCTCACATTCTTATCCACCACGAGAATGTTGAGTAATCGACCTAGTTTAAATTTATAATTTGAATTTGAGTAGCCGACCTTGGTGAATGTTTCTAAGGTTGAATATTGTATCAAAGAAAGTCAAGTTGTGGTGAATTACATATCCACCATAATTCTATCTAAGCAAGATCAAAGTGTGTGAACAAGTGTAGAAAGAAAAGTGTAGAAGAGTGAATTGTGGCAGAAGAACTTTATTGTATTCATAATCTTTTGATCAAGTTGTGAAGTGTGTGTAACTCCTATTGGTGGGTGTTTATCTATTTATTTGTATTTCTTTGTAGGCAGTGAGCCTCTCTTTTGGAAAATGAGTCCTAAGGCAGTGAGCCCTTAATCTGGGTAGTGAGCCTTTGTATCTAGGCAGTGATCCCTCTGGTAGTGAGCCCTCTGACAGTGAGCCTGTGTATCTTGTATTTCATTACTACTATATTGTGAGTTAATCCTCACCATGTTTTTTCCCTCATTAGGTTTTTCCACGTAAATCTAGTGTCTTTGTTGTTGTGTTTATGTTATCTACATTTCATGTTCATACTTAATAACAAATAAAAGTTTAAGTGGAATTAATTAAGTTAGGAAGTAATAATTTGGTACAACTGATTCACCCCCCCTCTTATTTGTCTTGTGAATTTCAACAAATATTATGTGTAGACACCTGAATTTGACTACCCACATATGGTCAAATTTTCCACTTTATTCTTCTCTAAATTAAATAAATGGTCTAGTTTATTTGACTTAGTCACTTGGCCTAAATGAATTAAAATAAAAAATTCATTATTTCTCTCTCCTTGTCCCATTCTCCATGACCTTCCTCTAATCTTGATTAACTAGCCTAATCCTATTATTAGAATGTGCACACCCCTAATCTCTTATTAGTGCCACATCCTCCATAACTTGCAAGATGATCTTAATCCCGCATTAACCCACCTAACCCTTCATTTGCACAACCTAAATCATTAATTATCCCCTAACCTCACCTAATTCCTTTTATGAAATGTACCCTAGTTAACCCTCTCTTTAAAAATATCTCCTTTTGGAGAAGTCACCCTCTTCCCCTTTTGAATTTTAAATTCAAGTTTATTCCCCCCATGAATTGTGAGGAATTTGTAATGCCTCATAATCCGGCATAAGGAATTTTTGATTCCTTTATCAATCCCCATGAGGATTTGTGAGGAATTTTTAATTCCTCACTTGTCCTCTCATTGCACATATGGACAAGAACCTCCTTTATGAGGAAATCTTGTCCATTTCCAAGGTACTTTCAAGTATCTCCCCAACCCTCTCATTAAAACTTTCTCCTTTTGGAGAGTTCACCCTCTTCCCCCTTTGAATTTTAATTGTGAGGAATTATCACAATCCCCCATAAGGAATTTTTAATTCCTTTATCAATCCCCATGAGGATTTGTGAGGAATTTTTAATTCCTCACTTGTTCTCTCATTATACATATGGACAAGAACCTCCTTTATGAGGAGATCTTGTCCATTCCCAAGGTACTTTCAAGTACCTCCCCTTCATGGCAATGTATATGGACCATACTAAACTACCATTTTAATGTGTTTATTACTTAATTAAAAATAAAGAATGCACTGTGTTTTTATTTTTAATTAATAAACACAATCAAATGGTCATTTTGTATGCTCCATAGACAATTTCCCCCTTAATTTCCATCTCATCTCCATCTCACCCTTCATTTTCCACCTCACCATCCACATGTCCTTATGTGATGGCTTATGAGGTCTTAATTCACATTAGCCCTTGATCTCCCAACCTTGGAGCAATCATAGCCATCCATTTATTTGGAGGAATTTCCCCTAAAAATGGTGGATTTGGCCTCATTTTCATCCAACAAGAAATCATACACACTTCACAAAATTTTAGCACTTATACTACCAAGTTATCCAACTTCCATTGTTGCACCCATTTTTGAGCACTCTTCTTGCATTCAATCCATCATTAAGCTACCTCATTGCATTCCTCATCTCATCCCCATCATTTTGAGCTAGGTTACTTGTCATTTTTTCCTAAAAAGGAGCACACAAAATCAAGAACAATGGGCCAACCAAAGGAACAATTCAAACAAGGTAAATTTTTTGTTTGAATTAAACTAGGCTAATCTTGAGTGGTTGTTTGTGTTCTTTTTACCTTGCATTCCTTTTGTGATTTTTCATTTTAGAGTAGAAAAACACTTCCACACATTTTTGGCATGCCCGATGGGACCCACGTCATGGGTCTCTTTCAATTCTTCTTGTTGTTTCAAGTTTTGCAAGGTCATATTTTAGACCACAGAGGCGAATCCGCCCCAATAGGAAAATCCACCTGATGTAGGGGAGATCCTGCATCAACATGGGTGAATGTGCTCCCACCACTTTAGAGGGAAGGCGAACATGCAACCTATACCGCAAACCTAAGTTTCAGAGGTGAACTTGTCTTGACCTTTACAAATAGGAAAGCTTGCAAACTAAAGTGGCGATCCTGCTCAGAATACAGAGATGATTGTGCATATGCCTACTCTACTAAAAGGCAATCTCAAATCTACCTATCCAATAGAAAGGCGATCTTGAATTCTAGACAAAGGTGAATTCACCCTACATAGGGGTGAACCTAAGGTAATCCAGAACGTTAAATTTTTTATTTACACTCTCATTTTATTTTGGATTTGGACACTAATCGGCTAACTTGTTTGTTTGTGCTTCTCAGCTTTCACTAACATTTGTTTAACTTATCATACATCCAAGATCGGAGGCCAAACTAATAACTAGCTAGGCACACATAGATTTAATTAAAGGGTCAATTTATATTTATTTGTCATGTTTGGGAGTTGGTTGTTGACATATAATCTCCCCTTGCATCGTACAGTGAGCTTGGGGATCAAAAATCACAGCTTGTTCTAGTCTAGTTGAGTCAACCTAGGAGTGATAGTTTGCGTGTATGCTATCCCCTTGTGCTACGTGTGAGCCAAGGCATCGATAATAGGGTTATTCCTATTTAAGGTGTGAAGGGTTGGTCTGAGTTACTAGTACCTCATTAGGGATCCTGATCCATTATTGTGATGGGATGGTGTTCATGGTTGTGCCTTACACACCCTCTTGGTGTATCGAGGAATCCTTAGAGAGCTTGTATAGCCTAGATAAGACCCGTGTTAGTTGCAACTTGTTGTAGTGTAGGGATTATAGAAAACACCCCAAAGTTTCTCACAACATACTCCCTTGGGTAGAGATAAATCCTTGTAGTGAACTATGATAGTTCCCAAGTGAGAGAGTGAAAGTGAGCCCATTGCATTTTTTGATGACCTTGAACCATTGAATCTCTAGCTATTTGCATTCGCAACAAAGGGTGATCCAGAGAACCACCCCGATATCACAAAGTATTAACCTTGGGGTACCCCCACAAGGTGGTGAGCCTACATTAAGTTTGTAAACCCTTTATCACTAATTTTAGGCTTGTGTTGTCTAGCGTGTTTTCTTGTTATATACCAGTGCTTGTCATCAGTCCAAGTCAATCCTAGCCCATTTCTTATTGCTTGTTGTTTTTTTCCTTTTCCATAAGTTGTTCCTACCCTCAGTGGTGATTTTTCTTCTTATAGGGGTGAATTTTCATTGTGAATAAGTGATCCTACCCTACCAAGGGTGAATCCATGTCAAGTCCAATCCGGTCATCCTAATAGGAAAACTTTCTTTTGTCAGAGGAAAATTCATTGGTGGGTCTATTAGATAGGTGGCATTGCATCTGCATGTTCCTTAAATAAGTGATCCTATTCACAATGTAGGTGATTATGTAACCAATTTTTCTAGTCCATCTGTAAACCTCCTAGAATAGGTGAACCTGCCCTCCATAGGGGCAATCCTGTGTTGATTCCATACCATCCTCATTTGTACATTTAATTAAATAGGTGGTCTTGCTCACTCTAAAGGAATTTTCATGTAATTTTTGTATAGCTAAAGGGAGGGGAAATCCTAATATCTAGATAGGAAAACCTATTTACCTAAAAGGTAATCCTACATACCCTTGTCTGTACCACCCAATATTTTGATGAACCTACTACTAGTTTTGGCGATCCTATGAAAACTTGATCGTACAACCCAAGATATAGATGAACCCATAAGTCCTAGATAGATGCACCTACTTCACATATAGGAAAACTCGTTAGTGTTTGGATAGGCGATCCCATGTTTTGGAAGGGTGAACCTGCATTACATAGAGGCAAATCTGCATCTTATATAAAAAACTTGAGAGTGAATCATTTGGACCATTGAAAAACTATCATTTCCCAAGATCATCCTTGTGATCAAATAATATTTATCACCATCCATCTATTCATAATCATCATTTTCATGCATTTGCATTTTTAAAAATGCGTTGAATCCTTAATCAAATCACATAGGTTCATCTTAGGACATCCTTAGACTGCATATCCATTTATGGAATTTTTGTTCAAATTAGGTTAGGAAACTGACCCTAATCACTATCATCCACACTTACTTGGGATTTTCATCCATCTTGAGTCAGTAATCCTTTTTAGCCTTATCAATTTTCTTCCATATCTTTTTTTCACTCAATCTAATCATCAGCATCCTACATCATCTAGTTGAACTCTTGAATCTAGTACAAAGTTAATCCTATCAATTCAATCAATCAATCCAACCCGATCCTATCCAATTATCAATCCATCGATATCCTAGTAATCATCTAATCAATCAATTTATCTTCTTAGTAATCCTTTAATTCACCATCTAGGTTGTCATCACTTAAGTGCATCTTAGGGCTTAGAGTCATCCTAGTCACATGGTCACTTTCATTTTTATGCCCGTTACCACATGATCATAGGCAAAGAGACTCATGGAACTACAAGAGTCCCAAGGTGGTCAACCTCAACACACTCTAAATCAACCCACTAATGGGGGATCTTTGCAATCCAATACCGAATTTCACCCTCACCCTTCTATTGAGGAAGGCATGGTCAATCAACCTGAGTTGAGTATTGATGAATATTTCAATGATCCTACTAATGTGAAAATGATTGATCATCTTCTTGTTGAGCAAGGTGACAAAATTCTTGCTCAATTGCTCATAATGGGTACCAAGCCTCCACCAAGGTTTGATATGCCACAATATGTCAATATTACACCTTGTCCTCTAATACAAGATCCACAAAGCTCTCAAGTCAATCTAGGATCATCAATCCCTCAAGTCCCTCAAGTTACTCTGTAGGGTAAACCCAAATTTGGTAATGATGTATGTTATCAAGTCCCACCCTCTCTGGTCTAGATTTTAGCTATGGGTGTGGAACCTGATCCCAACAATACTCAAGGTTCTAGTCCTACCAATCCTTAATAGTATACCAATCTGCAAGTTCATACCAATCAACAAGGTCCTAGCCATCCTCAGGGTCTCGGTCCTGGTAATTCACAAGGCAGTAATCCTTAAGGTCCTACCCCTACACCATCTAGACCACCTCTTCCACCCAATCAATCAATTCAATCATTAGGGAACATTGGGGAAAATTCATATAATCCTTTTGATTTTGCACCTCCTCACATCCCTCTCATCTGCACACAACTATTGCCACATTAAAAAAAATTTCCCAATCCTAGAAACTCTATCCCATAACCACTGCCTTACCAACCACTCCCACATCAAACTGAAGGAAATCCATCATAGCCTCCTCATCAACGAAAAATCACTGCACAACGAAAACCATCTTATCATCAACCCCCACACCAACCTCGGGGTAATCCATCAGAACCTCCTCACCAATCACAAAAAATACCCTCACAATCCAAGGCAACCCTACAACCCAATATCAATATTATTTGCAACCTCCACCTCACCATTTTTCACCACATTACCATCAATTTCCTCTGAACAATACTTATTATAAACCACCTCCTCCACCACATACTGCATCCAACACCAACCCTAATCCTAACTATTCCTACTATAATCAAAATCCATCATGCGATCATCAGCCACCTCACATCAACCCCCAACATTCATCACAAAATATCCACTAACAACCTAATTTGCAATGACATCCATACGTATCCCAACAAAAACCCACATATGATTACCATACTAATCCTAATTATTCATATTACAATCAAGAGTCCTCATCCTAGCAGTAGGGTGTCTCCTTGTCATCCTACCAAGCACCACCATCATACTAGAATCAGGTATACACCAATCCATAGTCCTCCTACATTTACCAATATGAAAAAATATCTCCATATCCTCCACCATCCTACGATCAATCCATTCTACCTCCACCACTGCCTTATCAACAATATGCTCCTTAAAAAAGTCCAATCCAGCATTTCCTCCCCCATTGACACTGATCAATAAAGACTGAGAGGACATTAAAGTTTCTTTGAAGGAATTGCAAGCAGATACATTGAAGAAATATTTCAAGTTTGAGTACATTTTCTCTTACCCGTTTGATCCATCCATCTCTATAATTCCCTTCCTGAAACATTTGAAATCCCAAAATTTGGCAAGTACAAGGGGAGGATTGATCCACATAATCACTTGAAATAATTTTATATGCATTGTTAGGAGGTCTTACACAATGATAACTACCTCCTACAATTATTCCCTAGAAGCCTAATAGGGCAAGCTTTAGATTGGTTCATGGGTCTTCTGCAGGGGTCAATTTCTACCTTTGTTGATTTGTTGAAGAATTTTTTCACCCATTTCTCTTTCAATATTAAGAAATGTATGGACACCTTAGACATCCTAAAGGATAAACAATTTGATGGAGAAACACTTGCAAACTACTTGCAAAGGTGGCGAGCTCTTTCTAGTTGACTCAAATCTAGTCTTCCTGAGAAGGAGTTAGTAAGTATTTTTGTTGCAAACTCCCATCCTAAGTTTTCTCACAACTTGTGTATCCATTACATCACCACCTTCATAGAGGTAATTGAGAAGCGTACCACTATTGAGAAATCCCTCATTGCAAAATGGCTCATCAAAAAATTTGAAGAAGATAAAGATAAACAAACTAGGGACAAATCATGTTATTGGAATAGAAAAAAAAACTGTTGTTAATGATGGTGTCACCAACACTAAGCATATATAGGTAGCTAACACCTCTCAAAGATTGAAATATGTCCCTCATCCACAATCGGTTTCTAATTTCATATCCATACCACAAGGTGCACCCCATCCTTCTCCACAGTCGAATCAAACCAATCATGGGAATAATAAACGCACATTCACTCATTTGGGAGAGTCCCTAGATGATGTTTTCAAGAGTTTACTCCAAGAAAATTATGCATTCACTTATGCTATGATAAGGCCTTTTGATGAGTCAAAGCCAAAACCCACTTGGTATAGAGAGAGAGAGTATTGTGATTATCATAGGATTAACGGTCACTCCACTAACAAATGTCAAGGGCTTAAAGGTTACATTTAGGACCTCATTGATTGAGGAGACATTGTAGTAGATGCAAACCAAGATTCCTCATACGATGCTAAATTATAAACATACCAGAATGCCTTTCCCAAACATAACCAAGGTCCTAACACATCAAATGCAAATACTAGGTCTGACAATAACAACCAAAATAACAACACAAATAATATTAGCTATAAAAATGTTCCCTATAAATATGAGAATATTATTACATGCATCACTCAAGGGGAGCCACATGTATCCATGATCCATTTCAAAGGAAAAGATCCCAAATTTTTTGCTACCACTCACCGCACCTGCATATCAAGTCTTAGGCCTTCCACCTCATCTCAACCAGCTCTTGTGAGCTCGTAGTACAATATCCTTGATCACCTTGGTAATACCCCTGTTGGTTCTCAAAAATGTTGGTTAAAACCATGAGAGGTTGCCAAGATCTCACAACACTTTTTGTCAACTAACAAGGCCAATTGATGCAATTGTACCCTCTACTCTTTAGGCTCTACAAAACCTAGGCGGGTGCACCTATCTGTATGTTGCAGATTTAAGATGTATTTCCCGGTGAAACAATTTATCCACAATGGAAAAGGGAAGTGGATAGATGAGATTACTACAATTACTTCTACTCCTACTGCACAAATGAAAGGCTTTTTGAACACATTGTTTGATAGGGTTTTGTATCTCTGGGTTGTGGAAAATCAGTGCCTTCTATCCACATGGGCAATGGAGTCAAAATGATATGTGTTTCCTCCTATTGGCTTAACTCTAGTTGTTAGGAATTTTGAAAATTCTATGGATGGCATAAAAATTCACTAAGTCTATGACTTGCATAAACAATGTTGGAATTTTCCTTTATCAAGTTCTTCTTTAACTATCCAAAAGAAATCTCAAAACCACTGTGATTTATCAAGAGAATTTAATTCTGACTTGTAGACACCAGTTTAATTAAATCACACAAAATGAGAATGCATTTCGATAAACCAGGTATATACTTGATATGCTGATTTAAATGATTAAAAGATCCCAAGTTGGAGACAACCAAAAATAAAGAATATGAATTTTATTTATCACAACAACTGAACACCAAAAGAAATTTACCAGTTTAACATATTTTCTCCATTCATTCTGTTTCAAGAAAGTCTATCATTATTTACATTCCAATCCCCTCTCGGTAAAATTCTAACTCCTACAGTCTAACTACTGCTTTTTTATCTCCTTTTCTCTTTCAGATTTTTACAAATATTTATACAATACATGCTAAGGGTCGTGACCCTTCAATTTTCTAGTTATGACCATTTGCATTCTTCATAGTTAAATAAAATATTTAATTAATTACCTTGTCGGAAAATTAAATATTTCATACAATAGTTATGCCTTTGATTTTAATTTAATACTTCAATCCCTTCGTGTGTTTATTTCTTTTATCGCTCTTGATTTTGACAGGTCCCACCAATGACTGTCACGGCTTCCATCATTTCTTATTGCGCTACCGTGGGCTTTGACTTTTCTCCCACGGTATGGCGGTGTCCGTTCTTCAAGCCGCAAACTATTTTCCCATCTGCCTTCATTGTTACCATGTTACCACGGTCACCATGTGAATCGGTGGTGGTACCATGGTAACCGCTACCTCCAACTATCATTGACTACTTACGGTTTACCATGCTACCACGGTCTTCATTGGAGCCCCCCGCGGTATCGCAGTAACCTTATTGATTGCTTCCTTTTCCTCTTACAAACCATCCATCGCTTAACTGTCACCTCTGTCCTTCTCTGTTCACTGTGCTACCGCGGTCAATGGCCTAACTGCCAATAGTACTATGGTAGCTATCATTGCTGCTACCTTTGTTGTTGACTGCTGACCTCCGACTGTCTTCACTCGCTCACCCACTAACCATTACTACAGTCACCGCGGTCTATGTTCAAACCATGCACGGTATAGCGGTAACCACTCATCGACCGCTACGTTGCCACTGCCTGCCAACTGCCAGACTGTTTACTACACTACCGTGGTGTATGAGTTAACCGTGTTTGGTAGCGTGGTAAGCACTTTATGCCTACTTGTTAACCACTACCGCCATATCGTAGGCCCATTCTATAAGGCCGCAGTAAAGCGGTAAACACATAGAAATGAAATATTAAGGCAGCGGTAAGGTATAAAATGAATAATGAAATGGATGGGGATTAAAATAAACCATTTTTATGAAAAGATAAGCAAATAAAATAAAATCCCTTAGGATATTTATGGATTTTTATGGAAATTTGTGAGAGAACCTTAGGGTTTTAGATGGAAATTTTTAGTTCTAATAGTGGCTTCTATTGGGGATGAGTGATTGTTCAATCACTGCAAGAATCCAAAGTATCTTTGGTAGAGCAGACCAAGCTAAGATATGAAAAATTGAAGGCAATGGCAAATGGAGGGAATGAGAAAGTGAAGGACATGAAAATGGAGCAAATGGATGGAATGCAAAGGATCCTAAACTACTATGCATGGAAGAGAATTTTTAAAGAGGCATTGCTAAGAATTGTCCATGCACTGACAATCCTTAATCATCTGTACCTACTATGGTTCAACAAATCAAACCACAAGGAATGGCCCCAGGCCACCCCAAAAAGAAAAACCTGCACTTTCCTCTGTCATAGAGTTTGTTCTTATTAGAGCTCATCAGGTTTTGTTTGAAACTATCCATTCCTCCTGGCCTGCAACATGCATTACCATTCAAAACCTTGAGGAAATCATTGTGTTCAATCTATTTGATATTCATTTCATCACTCTGCATTTCATCATTCTCAGTATCATATAAAACAAATTTATCACCCTCAGTATACAAAGTGTATCCACATTCAACAAAAAAATCATAGGCATGTTCACTGTCATATGTTGTTGAATGTGCCTACAACTGCACTGGGACCTAAAAATCTGAACATTCCTTATGGCAACCAAAAAATTCTATCTCATCAAGATCTTTTGAAATAATCAAATCAAAATTACTTCCCATTTCCTCTTTATCACCAGTTGGCCTTAACACAGACCTTTGATCCATACAATCATCCTCATACATACTTGAATCAACAAATGTTGGAAATCCATCATCAATAATATGCAAACCAATGTCATTTTCTTGTAGGCATAAATCATTCAATTCACATACCTCTTCCTAGACACAAATAAATTCATGATCAGCTTCAAAATTTTCATCACTGTGAGGGATGGACATGGAACCACTTGAATCACTACACACATTATCTTCACTATCAAATCATATATAGGTTGGGACCAAAGTCTTGGAACCATCTTCATGTGTATACTTCTCATATTCAAGAGTCAGTAAATATGAAACTTGCTCACTGCTAAGTGAGCAGGTCTTTACTTCCATATCTTCTGCCATGTCTCTAGCCTCTTCTTGATCTTCATAGTAACTACAAAAATCATCTTGTTGAAGATCAACATTCATCATTTCATCTTCACAATCTGGATCACAATTTGTTATGCAAGAGAGACTCTCCATATGTTCATTGTTGGATGGCACAACATCTTCTTCTAATTCAACTTCTGAAAATTTTTTGATGTATTCCCCAGATGATGTGTCCCCACCAATATCAGTAATGCTGCAATCACTTTCAAAATCTGAAAAATTGTCATTAGAAATCCCAATGATAGATTTATCCTCCTTTGGCTGCATTATTTGATCATTCATGATATCACTATTAGATTCATCATTTCTAGTATCCATGTGTTTTATCCCAAGCATGAAATCAAGAAATTTATTTACTACATCCAAGGCATGCCGCTTTGATGACTCTGACCAATAAGTTGATTCAGGCTCCCATGCTCTTGCAAATTTTGCAAAAAATGTGGGTCTTGTAGGCCTATGATGAGGAGGTAATTGCATACAAATGTCTACCATCCTGTTGTACAAAGAAGTTGCAGACTCTCCCTTATATCTCCTCATGTCAAAAAATGAATGTAAGGGATAAATTCCACATTTTGATTCTGTAATGAAGTCTTGGTTTTGAGTATGTACATCATCATCTTCTTCTTGATCATCATCTTTTTCCCCATACTGGCTCAAGAATATTTCTTTCAGATCCTCCCATGAAGATATGTTTTGCATAGGCAAACTTATAAACCATTCTCTTGCACTATCCCTCAAAGATCTTGAAAAACATTTCATAATGACATCCTCTAGATAAATTTGAAAGTTGACGATAAAATTCCAGAATTGCTCCACATGTTCATAAGATGATTCATTCCATTCTCCATGAAATCTAGGGATATGCTTTAGCAATTCTGTCAATTCACAAGGATAGGGATTTGGGTAGCCTTGAACATTACTATAGTTAAATGGTTTATCAAGAGAGGCAAAGCTTGGAGGGCCATAAGGGTTTTGGTAGACCATTGATCTTGTTTCGGGAAATGGAAGATGATTCATTTGAGGTAATGGCTATGGTGTATAAGCGTTCTACTGCGAATAGCGCATATTACCTTCATTGTCAATTTCAATTCCCTCTTGCAGCATTTTTTGTTTCAATTGTAGTTTTTTTTGTTCCCAGTATAACACTTGTTGTTTCATTTCTTCTAATTTTTTCCTTGTTCAGTGTCTTCTTTGTCCTTCTGTCATCTTGACAAAATGTTACTACTCCACAATATTTATGCATTATATAATCAAATCAAAATAGAGTCACCACCTACTTTTCCAAAAAGTAGGAAAAAGAAATAGATTATGATATTGCTTTGGTTTGCCCCCAGCGGAATCTCCAAACAAAATTTGAAATCTTTGCTGACTCTATAAATGGAAAGGCTGAAAATCTTCTTGAGTAATTCCCCAGTAGAGTCGCCAATTTGTTGGTTCTCAAAAACGCTGGTTTAAAACATGAGAGGTTGCCAAGCTCTCACAACGCTTTTGGTCAACTAACAAGGCCAATTGATGCAATTGTCCCCTCTACTCTTCAGGCTCTGCAAAACCTAGGCGGGTGCACCTATCTGTATGTTGTAGATTTAAGATGTATTTCTTGGTGAAACAATCTATCCACAATGGCAAAGGGAAATGGACAGATGAGATTACTACAATTACTCCTACTCCTACTGCACAAATGAAAGGCTTTTTGAACAAATTGTTTGATAGGGTTTTGTATCTCTAGGTTGTGGCAGATCAGTTCCTTCTATCCACATGGGCAATGGAGTCAAAATGATATGTGTTTCCTCCTATTGGCTTAACTCTAGTTGTTAGGAATTATGAAAATTCTATGGCTGGCATAAAAATTCACTAAGTCTATGACTTGCATAAATAGTGCTGGAATGTTCCTTTATTAGGTTCTTCTTTAACTATCCAAAAGAAATCTCAAAACCATTGTGATGTATCAAGAGAATTTAATTCTGACTTGCAGACACTAGTTTAATTAAATCACACAAAATGAGAATGAATTTTGATAAACCAGGTATATACTTGGTATGCTGATTTAAATGATTAAAAGATCCCAAGTTGGAGACAACCAAAAATAAAGAATATGAATTTTATTTATCACAACAACTGAACACCAAAAGAAATTTACCAGTTTAACATATTTTCTCCATTGATTTCATTTCAAGAAAGTCTATCATTATTTACATTCCAGTCCCCTCTCAAGAAAATTCTAACTCCTACAGTCTAACTACTGCATTTTTATCTCCTTTTCTCTTTCATATTTTTACAAATATTTATACAATACATGCCAAGGGTCATGACCCTTCAATTTTCTGGTTATGACCATTTGCATTCTTCATAGTTAAATAAAAATTTTAATTAATTGCCTTGTCAGCAAATTAAATATTTCATACAATAGTTATGCCTTTGATTTTAATTTAATACTTCAATCCCTTTGTGTGTTTATTTCTTTTATTGCTCCTGATTTTGACGGGTCCCACCAATGACTATCACGACTTCCATCATTTCTTACCATGCTACCATGGGCTTTGACTTTTCTCTCGGGGTATGGCGGTGTCCGTTCTTCAAACCGCAAAATATTTTCCCATCTGCCTTCACTGTTATCGCGTTACCGCGGTCACCATGTGAATTGGTGGCAGTACCGCAGTAACCACTACCTCTGACTATCGCTGATCGCTTACAGTTTACCACACTACCACGGTCTTCATTGGAGCCCCCCATGGTATCGTGGTAACCTTATTGATTGCTTCCTTTGCCTCTTACAAACTGTCCACCGCTTAACCATCACCTCTGTCCTTCTTTATTCACCGCACTACCGCGGTCAGTGGCCTAACTGCCAGCAGTACCGTAGTAGCTATCATTGCCATTGCCTTTGTCATTGGCCACTGACCTCCGACTATCTTCACTCGCTCACCCACTAACTCATTACCGCAGTCACCACAGTCTATGTTCAGACCATGCGCGGTATAGTGGTAACCACTTATCGACCGCTACGTTGCCATTGCCTGCCAACTGCCAGACTGTTTACCACGCTACCGCAGTGTATGAGTTAACCGTGTGTAGTAGCACGGTAAGCACTTTATGCCTACCTATTAACCACTACCACCATACTGCAGGCCCATTCTGTGAGGCTATGGTAAAGTGGTAAACACATAGAAATGAAATATTAAGGCAGCGGTAAGGTATAAAATGAATAATGAAATGGACGGGGATTAAAATAAACCATTTTTATGAAAAGATAGGAAAATAAAATAAAATCCCTTAGGATATTTATGGATTTTTATGGAAATTTTTGGGAGAACCTTAGGGTTCTAGATGGAAATTTTCAGTTCTAAAAACCCCCACACAAATATCCATCCTGGATTTGTTGAAGTCTTCCCCAGTCCATCAAGAGATCCTTACAAAATCTCTACAGGATACACATGTGCCAAATTACATTGATCCTACTTAATTCCAAGCTTTATTAGGACACTTGTCATCTACCTACCAACTAGGTTTTAGCCAAAATGATATGCCACCCATCGACCCATCTCACAATCGTGCCTTACACATCAAAGTCCTTTTCACTCGGCATAAGGTTAAAGGGGTCTTGGTAGATAATGGATCTACCCTCAATCTATCCACCTTAAAGTTCATAAAATAGGTAGGGTATACTCATGTTGACCTAGATAATCATACCATTACAATCGAGCTATATGACAATACAAAAAGAGACTCAGAGGTTATTATTTTCCTTCCTATTTAGGTCAGTCCTTGTTGAAATGCACAAGACAATTGAGAGGGGGGGTGAATCAATTGTTTAAAATCCTTTACTTCTAAACTTAATCTTTTCACTTTTACTCAAATATGTTATTGAGTGTAAACATGAAATACAAATAACAGAAAGAAAACACTAGAGACACCAGATTTATGTGGAAAACCCAATGAGGGAAAAACCATGATGAGGATTAACTCACCATATAATAGTAATGCAATACTGGATACAAAGGCTCACTACCAACAAAGGAATCACTATCCAAAAGGAGACTCACTTCCTACAAAAATAGAAAAGATGGATGAAAATCCACCACTAGGGCTCCACACATTCACAACCTGATCAAAAGATTATAGACACCATTAGCTCACTGCTTTCAGGAATCTAACACCTTAAAGTATTGTTGCCTCAATTTTCTCTTCCACTCTCTTCTTTTTGCACTTTTTTGCACACTTCACTTACTTTCTCGAATCGTGGATGGATGGATATGAAATTCACCACAACTTGATTTTTTTTTTATACCATCTTCAACCTTAGAATCATTCTCCAAGGTCGGCTATACAATTTCATTTAAAAATTCATACTAGGTCGGCTACTCAAAATTCCTTTAGTGGATAAGAATGAGAGAGGACCAATTACATATTTAATTTAGGACCCAAAAAATATCTTGGATCAATCACACACTTCCTCAATTCGATGTAAAACTAAATATAATGTGTAGACACTAGGTTGGCCAAACCTAATGAAAACACCAATGATCTTTGAATTACATGCATCTCCAGCAAGATGATTACACTTGGATCACTCAACACACTTCACTAGAAATTTTACCATCTCTGAGAATAACTCAAGTATATCTGCAACAATTATAACACACTTCACTCACAAATAACTCTTCAATAGTCCAACTGGACCAGCTAGCAAAACACAAGAGCTCTGGAGCAGGTCTTTCAGAGTACCAAACCAAAAGAATTTTTTTCAAAACATAGAAAAAATTAGTAAGAATCGTCACGCAGATCCAAAAGATATAAAACCAAATATCAAAATACTATGGAGTCAAAAAATTTCTCCCAATCCATAAATAGACAGTTCTGCCAAACTAGTTTACACACCGGTGAACATTTCGTTTACTCTTCGTCAAACCAAAAGCTAAAACTTGGGATATATTATCTATTGAAGCTCATGAACACACTTATAGATCCAAAAAATCATAGGATCAACATAGAAGAAATGCATAGCACAACAATAGAGCACACTCAGAACACACACTTCAACACTTCCTTCATTATTTCTTAAATTTTCTCAAAAGAACTTGGCAAAAGAACAACTATGACTTCATCAATATAGCTCCATGTACTCTAAGCACTTTTATCGTATCTCAACTACACAAGGACCATCGATACTCAACCTGAATTGTGTTGACATCAATGACAACACCATCAAACACATCCATACTTATAACAATCTCCCCCTTTGTCATCGATGGCAACACATGATGTGAAAAAACATCAAAGACAACATACATGATTTTCAGAAGTGACAACCTACACAAGCATAAAATTTTCACGTGATTCTCTCTCCCCTTTTGACATCAATAGAAAAGGAAATTATTTCCATATAAAGCTCTATTCACTCCCCCTTAGGAGTAGACCCACATCACATACTACAACAATGCACTTCTCTACTCCCCCTAAGGAGTATACCTCAATCATCGATCTAGATCAAAAAGAGTCCGTGAATCCACTAGACTGATGCACCTCCATGTGCACTTAGTTCAAAGAAGGAGGGGTAGTAACCCATAACTTCCCTTTGAGATACTCAAAGGTATCCTTTAGAAGGGGCTTAGTGAATATGTCAATAATTTTTTCCTTGGTAGGTACATATGCAAGTCTAACTTCATTCTACAATAGCTTCTCCCTCAAGAAGTGATACTTGATAGATATGTGCTTTGTTCTAGAATGCATCACTAGATTTTTTGAAAAATTTATAGCACTTGTATTATCAAAAAATATAGAAATAGGTTCAAAACTCACCACACCTATGTTCATCAAGGTTTGCTTCATCCAAAGTACCCATGTACAGTAGAACGTTGTTGCAATATATTTTTCTTTTGCAGTGGATAGAGAAACTGAATCATATTTCTTACTCAACCATGAAACTAATCTTCCTACAAGGAAGAATGCACCACCACTTGTAATCTTCCAATCATCTACACAACCAGCCCAATCTACATCATTGTAGGAATTCAATGTGAAATCATTGTCCTTTAGATACCATAGCCCATAATTTGGAGTTTTCTTAAGCTATCTGAATATCCTCTTCATAGTTGTTACATGTGCTTCCTTAGGTTCTACTTGAAATCTTGAAACTAAACATACTACATGTATGATATCCATTCTAGTAGCAGTAAGATACAATAGTCCACCAATAATGGATTTGTACATGCTTTGATCAACTTTAGCAGTTTCATCATCCTTACTCAACTTGCATCCAGTTACCATAGGGGTACAAACCAGTTTGGAGTCATCCATTCTAAACTTCTTTAAAAATTCCTTAACATAATTGGATTGTTAAATGAATATCCCTTTGTTAGTTTTATTTACTTGAATTCCAACGAAGAAATTCAATTCACCAATCATAGACATTTCAAATTCTTTGTGCATCTCTTCAGCAAATTTCTTACACATAACTTCATTTCCATGAAAGATGATGTCATCAACATATACCACAACTATCAACATTTTGTTTTTCTCAACCTTGAAGTAAATATTGTTGTTTGCAAACCCTTTGTTGAATCCTTTCTTTTAAAATTATCTATCCAATTTAGCATACCAAGTTGTAGGAGCTTGTTTAAGTCCATATAATGCCTTCTTTAACTTAAAAACCATGTATAGTTTGACTGACAACTTAAAACCTTTTGGTTGCTCCATATATACTTCTTCTTCTAATTCTACATTCATAAATGGAGACTTGACATCCATCTGATATACTTTGAAGTCTTTATGAGCTGAAAATACCAAGAACATCTGAATGGCCTCCATTCTTGCTACAAGTGAAAAATTTTCTTCAAAATCTATTCCTTCAACCTGTGAATATCCTATACATACTAGTCTTGATTTATTCCTTACCACTTCACCATCTTCATTCAGTTTATTTCTAAATACCCATTTTGAGCCAATTACATTCTTGTTTACAATTCTAAGGACTAGTTCCCATGTCTCATTCTTCTACATATGTTGTAGTTCCTCTTTCATTTCTCTAACCCAGCTTTCATCATTACATGCTTCACTCACAATATTAGGTTCTATCTTAGAAATTAAACACAAGTTTACCTCAACCACTTTGCTTCTTGTATTCAATCCTCCACTTTTGTCTCCAATTATTTGTTCCTCCAGCTGATTTCTCTATACATATTTAGGAGTATTAGGTGCAAGTTCCAGAATCTCCTCTTCATTACTTTGTTATTTCTCTTCCTTTTCTTCTTCTTGTACTTTCCCATAGATAGGATCATCAAGTTCAACTTCATTTACCTCCACTAGTCTATACATAGCTTCATCAACCTTTACATTAGCACTTTTAATTATTTTTCTCAATCTCTTATTAAAGAATCTATATGCTTTGTTGTTATTAGAATATCCAAGAAAACTTCCTTCATAACATATAGCGTCAAAATTTACAATATTTTCATCATCTCTTCTAATGTAGCATCTGCTTCTAAATACCTTAAAGTATTTAATAGTAGGAGTATTACCAGTCCATAATTTATAAGGAGTCTTAGTGTTCTTACCTTTGATCTGAACTCTATTAAGAATGTAAACAACAATGTGGATTTCTTCTCTCCAATACACATCAAGAACATTTGATTCTTTCATCATATTTTTGGCAGCCTCTTGAATAGTCTGGTTCTTTCTTTCCACAACTCCATTCTACAAAGGGGTTCTAGGAGAAAAATAATGTCTCTTTATGCCATGTTCTTCACAAAATGCATTGAACTCACCAGATGTAAATTATCCACCTCTATCATACCTTAAGCATTTGATTTTTAGGTTTGTCTCATTTTCTACTCTTGCCTTAAACACCTTGAATCTATCAATAGCTTGAGCCTTTTCTCTAAGAAATTTAACCTATGTCATCCTTGAGTAATCATCAATCAAGAGCATAAATTACATGTCACCATTTAGGTTTCCTGTTCGTGTAGGACCATAGAGGTGTGTATGGATTAATTCTAGCATTATGGTAGATGATTGTTCATTTCCTTTAAAACTGTTTCTTGCTTGTTTTCCAAACTGGAAACTTCTACAGATTGAATTTGAAGGCCTTGTAATTTTAAGAAGATCTCTAGAAACTTCCTTAGAACTTATCCTGATCATATTAGCAAAACTCACATGTCCCATCCTCTGGTGCTAGAGCCAACTCTCACTAATCTAAGAAAAAAAACACTGACCATCACCACCATTAAGTTGATAGATGTTTACATGAGTTCTTCCAGCTGCTACCATAGATTCAGATCCTTTTTTGATCTCACAAGTGTTATCCTAAAACACAAGCTTAAAAAATTTCTACACATTTGTCCAACACTTAAGAGATTGTGCCTTAAACCCTTTACATAATAAACATCATTTGTATTATGTTTTCCATCAAAACTAATTGTTCCTTTACCAACAATCTTAGCACCAGAGTCATCTCCAAACATAACTATTCCTCCACCATACTTGTCAAGTTTAGTGAACTTACTCTTATCTCAAGTCATATGATTTGAACATCCCCTATCAATTACCCAAAATTCTTCATCCTTTCTAGCATGAAAATAAGTTACCAGAGTACCTTCAGTTTCATCCTTCTTGATCTCCGAACTAGATTCCATTGCACATCTTCCATGGTTAGTAGATAAAGCTTTATTTTCTAGGGCTAGAAATAAAAATTCATCTTTATCCTCCTCAAATTTAGATTCATCATAAAAAATTCTTGCATCTTCTTTGACATAATACAATTTCTTGAACTTCCTATCCCTTTTGTCTTTGTGATTGTTATTTTTATCCTTATTCTTCTTTTGTGTAGCTCTATTAGGACATATTGATGCATTATGACCAATATTTCTACAATTGAAACACTTAAAGGCAACTTACCTTTGTATTTACTAGTACTTTTTTTTAATCTCCTTGTGAAATTTTCTTCCAAATATTTTCAATCATCATCGTTTGAATCATCTCCTATCTTCATTGCTTTAAAATTTTTTCCAGTCTTCTCCTTATTCCATTCTCAACTTCTCAAATTTTGACTTAGTAGTTAGTTTCCTTGACAGCTTTACTCCATAAATTGCCTTCAATCTTGTCCACTTCATGAGCAGTAGCTAGAGAAATAACTTTTGTTCTTTCAGTTTTAGATAAAGTGTTGAAGATATCATACCTTTCCCTTTCATTCTCCTCATAAATTGCAATCTTATCAATAGAGGAAGGAACAGTTCCCGGTATCACATACTTTGTCTCCATAGCCTTCCAAGTATTGAAACTAAGTGAATTCAAATAACTTCTCATTTATTCTTTCCAATCATTGTAATCAGCTCCATCTAAAATAGAAATCTGCAACTTGTGCACCATTTGATCTACCTCAAGTGGTTAAGATTTTCATTGAGGAACTAGAGATCTGATATTAATTGTTGAAATGCACAAGACAACTGAGAGGGGGGTGAATCAGTTGTATCAAATTATTTACTTCTAAACTTAAGCTTTTCACTTTTACTTCAATCTGTTATTGAGTGTAAATATGAAATGCAAATAATAAAAAGAAAACACCAAAGACACTAGATTTACGTGGAAAACCCAATGAGGGAGAAACCATGGTGAGGTTTGACTTACAATATAATAGTAATGCAATACTGAATACAAAAGCTCTCTTCCAAAGGGCTCACTACTCATTGTCTAGAAGGAGGCTCACTTCCTACAAAAAAAGAAAAGATAAATGAAGATCCACCAATAGGGTTCCACACATTCACAACTTGACCAGAAGATTTTAGACACCATCATCTCACTTCTTTCAAGAATCTAACACCTTAAAGTACAGTTGCCTCAATTCGCTCTTCCACTCTCTGTTTTTCACATGTTTTCACACATTTCACTTACTTTCTCGAATCGTGTATGGATGATATGAAATCCACCACAACTTAATTTGATTTTATACCATCTTCAACTGTAGAAACATTATTCAAGGTCGTCTATGAAATTTCATTTACAAATTAAAAATAGGTCAGCTACTCAACATTACTATGGTGGATAAGAATGAGAGAGGAAAAATTTCATATTTAATTTAGGACCCAAACGACATCTTGGATCAATCACATGCTTCCTCAAGTTGATGCAAGACTTAATGTAACATGTAGACACCAAGTCAACCAAACCTAATGAAAACACCAATGATCTTTTAAGTACATGCATCTCCAGCAAGATGATCACACTTGGATCACTCAATACACTTCACTAGACATTTTTTGATCTGTGAGAATACCTTAAGTACATCCACAACAATTACAACACACTTCATTCACAGAGAAATCTTCAACAATCCAACCAAACCAACCAAAAAAACATAGGAGCTCTAGAGTAGGTCTTCTAGAGCATCAAACCACAAGAAATTTTGTCAAAACATAGAAACCATTAGTAAGAATCATCACCCAGATGTGCAAGATTTGAAACAAAATATCAGAAGATTGTTGAGCCAAAAAATTTCTCCTAGTCCATAAACAGATAGTTCTGCCAAACTAGTTCACACACTGATGAACATGTCTTTTACTCTCCATTGAACCAGAAGCTAAAAATTGGGATATATTATCTGTTGAAGCTCATGAACACACTTACAGATCTAATAGACATAGGATCAACAAAAAATAAATGTGGAGCACAATACCGAAGCACACTCAGAACACACACTTCAACACTACCCTCATTATTTCTCAAAATTTCTCAAAAGTACTTCGAAAAAGCATAACTACAACTTCATAAATATAGATCCATGTACTCTAAGCACTTCTACAGTATCTCAACTACGCAAGTAACATTTTTACTCAACCTAAAATATGTTGACATCAATGACAATATTAATGACAACTCTCCTTCCCACACTCACGATATTGTCTAGGAATAGAAGTGGGGAATCCTCAGACAAAATCCTTCATTCCATCATCCATTCCAACCTCCAATCCATCATCCAATACATCCTCCACTCCATCCACTACATCTGATTCCACCATCACCAAGGTCTAGATCATTGACAAGGGTTGTGGAGAGTATGAGATGTGTACAATTCTTAATGTGGAAAAAATTCACCCATATTCCCACACGTATGGCCAACTGTATCAATTTTTACAAAGGGAGGAATCAAATACTAAAGCCATTAGTTCCAAGAATATGAATTCGACAACATTCCAATCTTTTGTCACACTACAAGATCAAATGGATGAAGATATTAGTCAATGGTTTTATGGAGAGGAACCTGAACCTTTGCCTCCCCTCATTAAGTACTTTCAAGAAGTCTATCTACATGCTTCTAAATTAGTAGAAAAATATATCTATCAAGGAGGATGGCTTTGTGTTGGATAACATGGAAGGATACAACCCATTGAAACACTAGTGCAGCCTAAACATTCGTGGCTAGGCTACAACAAGAAACAAAAGGGTCCCGCAACATCTACTAGAAATTTGAATAACGTAAATTCAAAGGACAATTTTCTTGAGGACATACTTGAAGAAGAGGATATCATAATATTGTACAATTTTTTGGATCTTCCTTCCTTATTTGACTCCACCTCTATCTTTTCCATTAGCCTTTCACTCTGCCATCCTAACCTCATTGATTGGGACTTACAAGGGAGTGCACCAGTTGACATATTTCCTTTAGAATAAGCATATGTACACCTTATGGGATTGGGGGAAGATGAAAACCCTAACAACAAAAAAGAAAAAAAGAAAAAAAAAGGAGTCATCTAGTGAAAACCTCCTTGAGGCACTTCTTGATTCATCAAAAGTAAAAATAAAGGGTGTATCCACTAGTGAAAACCTTGATGAGGTGCTAGAGGATGGGGGTGTTCATCTTCCCCTTATTAGAGCTCACTTATTTGAATGATCTTTGATCCTTATTGAGGAAACATGGGATGTCAATTTAGGCATAGAAGAAGAACCTAAAATCACTTACGTGGAAAAATCCTTGTCCGAAGAAGAGTATCCTATCATTGTCAACCTGTTGAAAGAAGGCATCATCAAATTTGCATTGTATTATTTTGATATGCTAGGTTTGGATCCCACTTTGGTGGTCCATCACCTTGACATGCATCCTAACGCAAAACCAATCAAGCAAAAACTCAAAAAAATGCACCCGCAAGTGGCATTGCTTGTTAAGAAGGAGCTGGAAAAACTATTGGCAACTGGATTTATCAAGTTGATTGATTACTTATATTGGATATCAAGCATAGTACCTGTGGCCAAACCTAATGGGAACTTTATAATTTTTATAGACTTTAGGGATCTCAACAAATCTTGTCTAAAAGATGACTTTCCGCATTCCAATATAGACATGTTAGTGGATCTCATAGTAGGGCATGCCATGCTATCCCTTATGGATGGCTTCTCGGGCTATAATAAAATTAGAATTGCATCTGAATACCAACACAAGACTAATTTTACAACCCCTTGGGGTACATTTTATTACAATTGTTGGCAAAACAAGGATAGATAACTGAGAGGGGGGGTGGATCAATTACAGAATTTAAAATTATTTAACCTTCATCAAAATTTAATCTCAAATCTAATAATTAAAAATGAAAGCATGAATCAACAACACATGAACACCAAGATTTTATATGTGGAAACCCTATTAGGGGAAAAACCACGGTGGATGTTAGTCCACAAGATTATACCCTATTAGAAGTATAATGAAAAATGAATAAGGAATGCACATGCATTCAAGCGCACTAACTAGAGCTCATTGCTCAAAGGGAAGGCTCACTTCTCTACATAAAACAATCAAATTAAATCCATCTGATGAGGTTGAATTGAGAAATTAGCTTCTTCAAAATACTAATGGCAATTTTGGTTAGGCACAAAAACACTTCTTCACACTTTGCTCAATCTTCTTCACACTTTGCTCTAAAATTGAATAATCTGATCTTTATTCGCACATTGCACATTCAAACTTTGCATACATTCACCGAGTATACTTCAAAATGAGGAAACGATTTCTCTTATATATCTGCTACATGAATTTACATCAACTCTGTCGGCCACAAATAAAGTATAATGAGTTACAAACTGTCAGCCTAATTCATGAAAAAAATTCAATGTGAACAAACCTAAGTCAGTCACATCATAATAAAGAAATAAATCAACATCCTCGAATATGCCAAACATTAAAATATTATTCCATAAGGATCTGCAACACGCTACCACCATCATCTCGACCAAGAACATAAAAAACTCAAACACACAAAGGAAAATATTCAATCACAAACACACTGATCAATGCAAACATACCACAATGATATAGTACAATCTAGAACCATCATTGAAACTCACAATAGCATACACAACAACTTAATTTACCAAAATTTCATTTTCTTTTTCCGAAAACACCTACTACAGTAATAGAATAACTGTAGGAACTCGAAAACTCATAACTTGCTCCAAACTTGATGCATACCATTGAAACTTTCGGACAACATACTAGATAGGCTTAGAAACAAACCCTTTAATGTGTGACATTTTACTATCAACTTATAGAACTTTCCACCATTATGATCATCATAGCTCCATAGACTGCTTGCTACATATTTATTCTAATTTTCTCAATATCCTCGACATATACAACCTTCAGAATCATCAATGCTAATAGTGTTGACATCAATGACAACCACAGATCAGCAACACAGCCAAAACATCCAACAATCTCCCCCTTTTGCATTGATGTAAACACATGATGTGAAAAATACCATCAACACAACTAGCTCTTCTCCAATAGTCTCCTTCTTCTTATTATGTTCTTCTTCCTCTTACATCACTCTTCTCCCATTTTTTTCCTCAAAGGTTTCTCACATTGCTCTTCTCCCCCTTTTACATCAATGGAAAAGGTACACAAGCTCTGAACCACATATCTAAATCATCTGACTACTCCCCTTGAGTAGCAGCCACCACAACATCAATCTAAAACAAGATCTAACTATAATTGCATGGATTGATGCAAAGACTTGCATCTTAGTTTAGATTAGGAGGGGAAATCACCCCTAACTTTCCTCTAAGATACTCAAAAGTATACTTAGGCAACGGTTTAGTAAAGATGTCTGCAATTTTTTCCTTAGTGGGCACATATTCCAATCTGACTTCTTTATCACTCACTTTGTCTCTCAAAAAGTGATACTTGATAATATATATTTTTTCTTTGAATGTAGCACTAGATTCTTGGAAATTTTTTATGGCACTTGAATTATCACAAAATATAGCAATAGGCTCATTATACTCAATTCTAATATCTCTCAACATCTATTTCATCCATAATACCTGAGTGAAATTTGTAGCAGCAATATATTTTGCCTCAGTAGTATATAAGGAAATGGAATTATGCTTTTTACTTAGCCAAGATACCAACTTCTTCCTTGAGAAGAATGCACCACCACCTGTACTTTTTCTATCATCCACATCTTCTGCCCAATTTGCATCTATAAAGGCATTTAGAGTAAGATCATCATCCTTAGGATACCAAAGATCAAAATCTATGTCCCTTTCAAATATCTAAAAATTCTCTTTATTGCAGTCACATGTGATTCCTTCGGATCAACTTGATATCTAGCCACCATACATACAACATTCATAATGTTTGGTCTAGTCTGAGTCAAATAGAGTAATCCACCAATCATTAACCTATACCTTTTTTTATTAGCTTTAAGAGAATCATCATTTTGTGTTAACTTACATCCGATTACCATGGGTGTTCCAACTGGTTTTGAGTCTTCCATGCCAAACTTTTTCAATAACTCTCTTACATATTTGGACTGAGATAGGAAGATTCCATCCTCTAACTAAGTAATTTGCAATCCCAAGAATAATTTTAGCTCTCCAATCATTGACATCTCAAAATCACTCTTCATTTCATCAGAAAACTTCATACATAAGTCATCATCACCTTCAAAAATAATTTCATCAACAAATATTTCAATAATCAACTCTTTATCCTGATCCATCTTGAAATAAAAATTGGTGTCAACAGTACCTTTATTGAATCTAAGCTTCAACAAGTATTTATCCAGTCTTGCATATCGGGCTCTAGGGGCTTGTTTGATTCCATGCAGTGCTTTCCTTAATCATAAAACCATGTCTTTTTCATCAGTCAATTGAAATCCATCTAGTTGCTCAACATAAACTTCTTCTTCTAATTCACCATTCAGAAATGTTGACTTCACATCCATTTGATAGACTTTTTAGTTCTTGAAAGTAGTATAAGCAAGAAATAACCTTACATTTTCAATTCTAGCAATAAGGGAAAATGTTTCTTCAAAATCAATACCTTCCATCTATGAGTACCCTTTACATACCAGTCTTGCTTTATTTTTTACCACTTCACCTTGTTCGTTCAACTTATTCCAAAAGACCCATTTGTTTTCAATCACATTTTTATCCTGAATTCTAGGAAAAATAATCCATGTATCATTTTTCTCTATCTGCATCAGTTCTTCCTTTATTGCTTCCATCCAATATTCATCTTTACATGCTTCATTAACATTGCTAGGCTCAATTTTGGAAATCAGGCAATATTCTTCTACAATTCTTCTTCTAGTCTATACACCTTTGTTCTTATCTCCTATAATATAATTTTAGAATGATTTAGCTTTGTATACCTTGGGACTTTGGGATTCCCTCTGAATTTTGGGTTCTTCTCTTCTCTCTTTTGCACTTCCACTAGCTTCTCCTTCATGATTCCCTTAATTCATTGGAACAATTTAAACTTGATTCTATGTCTATACATTCTTTCCATTATCTATACTATCTTTTTGATCATCTGAGTCATACCCACAATATCTGGATGATCTAATAGTGTCTTCATCAACTTTGACATTTGCACTTTCAACCATTTTCTTTAATCTTCTATTGTAACACTGATAAGCTTTACTCTTAGTAGAGTAACCCAAAAATATTCCTTCATCACTTCTAGCATCAAACTTTCCAATTTCTTCATCTCTCTTGATATAACATCTACTTCCAAATATTTTTAAATACTTAATAGTAGGCTTAAAACCAAACCACAACTCAAAATGAGTCTTACCAGAATTACCATTAACGTTTACCTGGTTGATAGTGTACACAACAATGCTTACATCTTCTCTCAAGTAGATATGAGGAACATTACCTTCCAACATCATAGTTCTAGTAGCATCTAGAAATTTTTTGTTCTTTCTTTCAACAGCTTCATTCTGTTGAGGGGTCCAGGGAGCATATAACTATCTTTTCATTCCATGCTCTTCACAAAATGAATTGAACTCGCAGGAAGGGAATTCACCAATTTTGTTTGATCTTAATAATTTAACCTTCAATCCCATCTCATTCTTTGCCATATCCTTGAAACATTTGAACTTATCTAGTGCTTCATGTTTTTCTCTCAAGAAAGCAACCCATATCATCCTAGAGTAATCATCAATAATCAGCATAAAGTACATTTCTCCTTGTAGACTTCTAATTCTAGATAGACCACATAGATCAATATTTACCAGCTCTAGTACTCCATTAGAATGATGTTGTTTCCTCTGAAAAGAAATTATTATCTTATTTCCCATTTTACATTCCTTGCATATAGTGTTAGTAGGATTAACTAACTTAGGTAGATCTTTGACTACTTGAGTGGAGCTTACTTTGATAATGTTATCAAAATTCATATGACACAACCTCTTATGCCATAACTAGCTTACATCAACTTGAGCAATTAGATAACTTTCATTAGAAACACTTAAGTGAAAAATATTACCTCTTGTCTTTATACCTGAAGCAACTATATTTCCAGAGCTTCCCAATATCCTGCACTTACCATCTTTGAACTAAAGATTCTATCCCTTGTCTACCATTTTTCCAACACTCAACAGTTATGCTTCAATCCTTCAACATAAAGGATGTCATTAGTATTATATTTACCACCAAGATAAATAGTGCCTCTACCAAAAATCACACTAGCATTGTTATCTCCAAATCTTACAACACCACTGTCATACTTCTCCAAGCTTAGAAACTTGCTTTTGTCACTAGTCATATGATGTGAGCATCTATTGTCAATCACCCACTCATCTTTTTCATCAAGTTTGGATGCAAGATCTTTCTCAATATTTTAATTGTTAGCAGACTCAGTGGACACCATACCATTTTCCTTGATAGCAATGAATACCCATCCATCTTCACTTCCAACTTCTTTATCAGATTCATCATCAGTAACACCTTCTTCAGCATAATAAAATTTCTTTTGAAATCTAGACTTGTCAAGTTTGTACTTAGAGACTCTTTTAGGACACCTTGATGCAAAATGACCTATCTTACTACAAGAGAAACATTTAATAGACAAATTTCATTTATACTTACCATGTCCTCTAGCTTCTCTTTTCACAATCAATGCTTCCATCTCTTCTAGCTCTCTTTCTTCATCTTCAATATTTTTCATCTCATCTCCATATTTGAATGTTTTTTTTTTTTGGAACTTTCTCCTAGATCATATATGTATTGGTTTTTTTTGGATATAATAGCTTTAAATGAAGATTCTATCTTAGGAGTAGAGTCACCAAATTCACTCAACTCAAAGGCAACAATTTTACCAATCAGCATGTCTCTTGTCACATTTGTTATTGTTCTAAGTTCTTTAATAGCATGAACTTTCATTTTGTAGGAAGTAGGCATTGGTCTGAGCACTTTAGCCACAATCTCATCTTCTTCCATAATTCCTCTGGCACACCTAATACCCATCACTAGTTCATTTTCCTTCTGCATGAAAGCAATAATGTTTTCATCTTCACTCATCTTCAAGTTCTCCCACTTGCCTTTCAGACTTGTTAGCTTAACAATCTTCACTTGTGCATCTCCTTCATACAATGTTTCCAATTTCTTCCAGATCTCATGTGTTGTTTTCAAACCTATCACATTTTTTATCTCTAAATCTATCAAAGCACTTAGTAATGATTCTATAGCCCTAATATTAGTTTCAACTTCTTTGATCTCATCAAGAGTAGTGGGGCCATTCTGAGGAATATTATATTTGTTCTTTGTAATCTTCTAGAAAGGTTCACCAATGCACTTAAAATGACACTCCATTTTGACCTTCCATAGGGAGTAATTTGTACCATTGAATATAGGACTATCCTTCTTGTATGATGCCATCTCGGATCACCTCAAGCTATTAAAATTATTTAGAGGAACCAAATTTGATACCAATTGTTGGAAAAAAAAGGATAGACAACTGAGAAGGGGGGTGAATCAGATGTTATAGAATTTAAACTTATTTAACCATCATCAACCTAATCTCAAATGTGATAATGAACAATGAAATCATGAATCAAAAAAACATCAAAAACACATGAACACCAAGATTTTATACATGGAAACCCCATTAGGGGAGAAACCATAGTGGATGTTAGTCCACAAGATTATACCCTATTAGAAGTATAATGAAAACTGAATAAGGAATGCAAATGCATTTAGGTGCACTACCTAGAGCTCACTGCTCAAAGGAAAGTCTCACTGCCTTTCATAAAACAATCAAATTAAATCCATCTAATGAGGTTGAAATGAGAAATTAGCTTCTTCAAAATCCTAATGATAGTTCTGGTTAAGCACAGAAACACTTCTTCACACTTTTCTCAATCTTCTTCACACTCTTCTCTAAAATCGAATGATCTAATCTTTATTCACACATTTCACATTCACACTTCACATACATTCACTGAGCATACTTTAAAATAAGGAAACAATCGCTCTTATATATCTACTACATGAATTTACAATGTGAACATAGAAATTCCCAAGATCCCTTTGGGTAAGTTTATTTTGCCTAAGTATCAGTCGTGCCCTCTTTTTGAGAAAAAGGTAAAGTTGGGCTCTCTTTCACACATATCTATGCCAGTACTACCACCTATTAGCCAAGTACTATTTGTAGGGTTTTTCTCATGTTTACTTTCAAAATTTTGCGTCGGGTTTCCACATGTCAATCGTTCACAAAATTTTGAGCCTCTTTGCATCGCTTCCCTTTTGGATCCTGACCATCTTCCACATAGAATCATTTCGTACACATTTCAAGTTGGAACCCACCATTCAGCGTAGTCTATGAAAGGCCTCCATGTTTCTTCACAATGCAGGTTCTTCATTGCTCAAGGGAAATGATTAGCATCAGGCCCTGATTGCTTGCCACGTGATCTTTGAAGGATCCATTGTGAGGACAGACCAGGCAGGAAATAAATATCACCAATTGCCCCATTGTTATGAAGTGGATTGGCTCTAGTTTGTTTGGACCAATACCATCATTTCTAGGGGATGCATCCAGCCTTTGGGTGTCCTCGTTCATGGCCCAAATCTTTTATGTTACAATGGCTAGGGAAAATCATTGTTGAAACATCATAGCTCATGATCGAAGAATATATCTTATTGCTTGCTCATCAAGCTAGGTTTCCATTATAAATATTGCTTCTTAATTCAAAGCAAGGAGTTCCAGAAGTTCCAAGAGTTCCTACTTTTTTTTTTAGTGAGAGAATTAATAGAAGAACCAGGCTTTTATTTGCTTTATTATATTATTTTAAAAGAATTCATGGACTATGCCATTTTTTGGCCTTTCTGTTTTCTTCGATATTTGATAAGTTTTACTATGCCATTGTTGTATTGGATGTATCATTCTCATAATTAAATAAATTAATAAAAATTTCTGGTCTAGATCATGTCTTGAACTCTTCTATCTAGAAAATGTGTACGAAGTTTATTTTATGTCCTATAAGTGAATCATTCAGGATTCTATCTTTGTTTTTCCTTTCGGGAACACAACAGACTACCAACGGGCCCTTAAGTCTTATCCCTAAAGGTAGATTTACCGTACCTAATATCTAAATATTATTGTATTGCCCTAGTTAGATCATTTTATTTTATATTTTCTTCCTTTTTCCCATTCCAAAATGCTAGTTATGGAAGAAGTCGGCTTCTTTACAATTTGGAGGTCACTCAGTTTGGCGCAATAGGTCCCCCCTAAAACTGAGTTTCCCAAAAGAGGCTATTACCTTGTCAGCTTTTGGCATCAATAGTTTTTCGTTTTCTTGGAACGCTTGGTGGGACACAAAACATAAAAGAATCAAAAGGGTGTGTGAGCCATAATGTTAATCACAAACCAAAATTATGTGGCTTGGGACGCCGAAAGTCCTCTTGTTTCCCCAATAGCACTTTCCGTATGGGCTCCTATCCCGGTCTTATCTCTTAAAGCTATTCCAAAATTTACTGGAGATGGGTTGAGAACACCATCTGAACATCTACAAGACATTGCAGATGTGTGTCTGGTGCATGGAGTAATAGATCATAACATAGCGTTGATATTTCTTACAACTTCTTTCAGAGGAAGAGTACTAGATTAGTACCACACTTTGTCTACCAATACCATCAGCATTTGGGATGAGCTTAGAGACCCCTTTTACAACATATTTTCCAATGAAGGAGACAAATATTTGCTATATCACCAACTATATACAATAAAGCGAGCCCCATCCAAAGCCATGACAGATTTCAATGCCCGATTTCATACAACCCGACAGAGAATCCAGAATGCCATCCGACCGATGGCTGAGTTAGCATTCATGTTCTACCTAAATTCCATCAAGGCTGGAATTTCCATGATGATCTAGTCACTAGACAGAGCCACATTACCAAATGCATACAATATAGCGATGGAAGCAAAGAATAATTTGACCAACGCTAGGAAGCTGCCTCCTTGACCCATTATACCGATCTTCCTTGAAATATCAGCTTCTAATTAGGAGATGACATCTACTAGCACAACTACATTGATGAAACCATCTATGTACACATCTCCAAGCATGCAATCAAATGTTTCTTCTACATCTGGTGCTCTGAAAGATGAAATAAGCAACATAAGGGAGATGTTGCAAAACTTGACAAATGAAGTAACCACTATCAAAAGCAATTGTGTTGCTCCTCTGAGACCAACCTATCAAAGTTATTGGAGTAACATACTCTCCTACCAACAACAAAAAATATCAAGGGACCATGCGCACAACTCTGCCAACTCAAACAAATAACCAAATAGTACATGTACCAGCTCCATTGGGAACTACTCTAACAAGTACAAGTAGAGAAATAACCGTTGGGTAGAACAACATTGCCGAAGACTTCAACACTTGGTGTTATCCCTGTGGTAATTCTCATATGCCTTGAAATTTCCCACATGGAAATTTATAGCAAAAAAATTCCAAACAGTGCAGGCAAGGTGTAGTGACGAGATCGAGAGGGCATATATACACCTCTTCCACATTGGAATATATGGTTCTCACCTCATAGATGTAAGGAATGTCCCTAGAGCAAGAAGATGACATTTTTCATGATCATGCTCTCCTTTCTTGTATGGAAGTGGATGAAGCAGTGTTCACTTATGAAGCATCCATAGAGGTGACCTCGAAGGTGCAGTCCAATTACAACACTCGGTTAAAGAGAATATTTATAGGTGAGCTAGTCACTTCACAACCTAGAAGTATTTCACACCAACTCCCTAACCCTTTTCTAGTTTCTCTAGAGGCTCAAGTATGAAAATAAATCACTATCACCAATGTAAAAGAGAAAAAGCCTCCAAATCAATCACCCATCAACGTGGTGGAACAATTGAAGAAATATTCTGCTAATGTGTCCCTATGGGATATCTTATCTATTCCAGAATAAAATTATTGCTACAAGAAGCCCTGTACAAAGATACGATTGAACAACCACCAAAACAAGCTTCCTAAAAAGCCATCGACAAATCAGCTCCAACCAAAGTCCTTGTGAACATTACAGAAGAAGTTTTGTTAAAGGGAAAAGAGGAGAAGTGAAAACCTAGACCCTTCTTCCTAACTATCATTGTTGGGAAGAAATTATTGCATAACTCCATCATTGACTCTGGTGCTAGTACCACAGTCATGCCCAAGCAGATAGCTAAATCCTTAGGACTTAGCTATGAACCCCTAAAAAGGGGAGTTATGTAGTTGGATGGAAATAATGTCAAAATGGTAGGCCTCATTAAAGACCTAACTTTAACCTTGTTTTCCTATCCTACCATCACAATACCACAAGATACCAAGATCATTGATGTTCCCCCCATGTTCGGCCTCTGCCTATCATGAGAATTTATGAAAAAGATAGATGGATACCTTTCTTTAGATTGGTCTCACCTAATTCTACAAACCAAGTTCGGATCTAAGGTGAAGATTATATCAGAATCACTACATTCAGAGCATGTGGTCGATGAAGCCATGATCAACTATGAGGCTACTCATACTCCTCCCAAGAAAGAATAAATCAAAGCTCCTCAAAAATCTTATACAAAGGAAGAATTTTTTGATAGCAAGTCGAAGACAAAAGAGAGGGCGACCAAAGAAAAAGCCACTTTCGAGGAAGTCTTTTTTAGGAAAAATGCAGATACCAACCTTTTTGACAACTATCATGCTACCATATTGGGCACCTAGATCATCTATGATGAAGATCAAGAAATTCCAAGGATAGCAAGGGGTTCCATAGTCAGTTGAGCCTCAGAGCTATGGATGTTGCACTTTGATAGTGCAAGATGCAAAGTTAGCATTGGTTCTCGGATATGCCTAACATCCCCAAACCTTGAGCATATTTTCAAATCTTTCCACTTTCAATTTTCCTGCTCAAACAATGAGGCTTAATATGAGGGTCTTGTGCAAGGACTAATCCTCACGGAGCGCATGGGTATGAATCAAATAAAAGTGTTCAGAGATTCTAAAATCATAATCAATCAAGTTATAAATGCCTCTACTACAAAAATTTTTTGCATGCGATCTTATAAACATAGAGTATGGGACCTCATTGAAAATTTTGAAGCCTTCAACATCTACACAGTGTCAAGGGGGCATAATTTAGCCGTGGATCACATGGAAATGATGGGATCTCAATTTGATCATGTTTCTGACTTGATATAAAATGTACACTTAGTACCAGTAATCATCCAACCATCCATTTCAGACAATGATCAAAGCTGGAAAGTGTTTAAAAGTGATGAACACATTGCCTCATTCATTCAACAATCGGGTGAGTTTTTCGATCAGCTCTAGCCAAAGATAGAAGAAGCATACGAAGGATAGATTATTTATTTAAGGTCAAAAAAACTTCCTAAAGGGTTGGTCACACTCGAGAATATTTTTTACTGTGATGATGGAAGAAATGATAGGAGAAATTTTGTGGCAAACCAAGTGGACTATGCTAACCTTCAGGTCGGAAGCAGAAGAAGGCTGAAAGTCAAGAAAGAAGTCCCACAACATGGTAAGGATAAACTGATCCATCTCTATGACACATACAAAGGAGTAATATCCTGGTCTTATAACAACCTCAAAGGGTATGATCCTGGTATCATCCAATATACCATTGAACTCATAGAGGGTGGTAAACCTATCTGACAAAAACAAAGGCCTATCAATCCAAAGATTGAAGCCTTCATGGCACAAGAACTAGGAAAGGTGATCTATTCAAGGATCATATTTCCAACTAAACACAACACTTGGGTGTCTAACCTTGTGCCAGTCCAAAAAAATAATGAAGGCATTTGTCTCTATGTTGACTTTCACGACCTAAACATAGCATCACTAAAAGATCATTACCTGCTACCTTCCATGGAATCCATTCTACAGACCGTGGTAGGTTCAAACATGTTATCTCTAATAGATGGCTTCTCGGGCTATAATCAAGTCCTAGTCAAAGAAGAAGAACAATATAAAACTATGTTCACCACCAAATGGGAAAATTTTGAATATGCCAAAATTCCCTTCATCCTATCAAATGTGGGAGCTACCTTTCAATAGGAAATCAACATTTCCTTTAGCGATATAATCAATAAGATCATCCTCATATATTTAGATGACCTAACTATGTTTTCCAAGTCAAAAGATGACCATTTTGACCATCTGGAAATGGTTTTTAAAAGGTGTCAAGAGTCTGGGGTATCCTTGAACCCCAAAAAATGTGATTTCAACATACCACAGGGAAAGATACTAGGGCATGTGGTGTCAAGGGATGGGATTCCTATTGATCCCAAAAGGGTAAAAGCAGTCAAAGAACTTCCCCTTTCAGTTAACAAAAAAGGAGTTCAGTCCTTCCTAGGAAATGTAATCATGGAAAATGTACATTTCCAGTTTTGGCACACTTGATCCTAATCACTAACCTCATTTCCTCTGAAATCACACTCTCAGCATCTCATCGCAATTTGATCTCTTAATCTAATGAATCATTATTTATCTGATTAATTCTATCACCTCCTTTGATTAAATTAATCAATTTAATTTAATTAACCTTACATTTCTATTTAATTAAATAAATCATTTTATTTGATTAAATTCTCTAAAGTCCTCTTATTAAATTAAATAAATTAAACCTTATTTGATTTAATCTAACATATTCCTCTTTGAGTTAAATAAATCAAATCATTTATTTAATAAATCATTTCCTCTCAATTCTTGACTTAAATCAATTCATAAATTCAAGTCAAAATGGTCACATCTCCTAATTCTTTATTAAATTAATCAAAACCATGATTAAGTTAATCCATCTCATTAAAATCTTCTAGAGAATGCAAGTTGCACAATAAATCAATTACTTTGATTTATTTAATTCTCTATTTTCCCTCGCAAGGCATCAAAAGGGAATATTCCCTCATTTGAATTCAAAAAGGCCAAGTGGACTTAGTCCTTCCAACAAGGCATTTAAGACCTCTTACATGTCCTTGACCTTGAGCCAAGTGACATTAACTTCATTTCTCTTCCCTCTTCAACAAGTCATCTCACAATTTCAAATTCAAATTTATGCATTTATTGGCACTTTGGCCAAAATGTGCACAACCACTAACCATTCACATCTTGACATGTGGCATTCAACCATTGGATTGAAAGATAGTCCCACATTGCTCAAACCATGCTTTCTCTTCCAAATTGAAAGTTATAAAATGGAAGTTTCTCTCCTCATTTCCCATCCACAATCATATGCAAAGTTACTCTCTTCACATTGAGAGCCAATTTTGCCCATTTCAATCAACCATTAATCATCTTTCAAGACTTGCAACAAGGCTATGCTCAAATCTCTTTGGAGATTTGACCATTTCTCAATCACACACCATTGCTACTTAGGAATTGGGAAAGGGCCAATTGCAACACTTCATTGGAACCAATTCCCCCATAAGATCATCATGCTATTAGCTTAATTAGGATTGAATCTCTTTTATTTAAAGTTTATTATGTTCTTCATTTCCTAATTTAGTTTGAATAGATGGATTTTATGGGGAATCTCTCATACT
This sequence comes from Sequoiadendron giganteum, assembly GCA_007115665.2. Taxonomy (NCBI): domain Eukaryota; kingdom Viridiplantae; phylum Streptophyta; class Pinopsida; order Cupressales; family Cupressaceae; genus Sequoiadendron; species Sequoiadendron giganteum. The sequence goes on along the minus strand of CM021109.1, from coordinate 152,265,622 downwards.
TGTTTTCATGCATTTGATCTAACAACTAATGTGTTTTGTTGCTCTTGTGCATTTGCAGGTTTAGGGGTTCACATTTTGGTGCTAGAAGGAGGGCTAAATCAAAAATTCAATCACGTTTTTCAAAAAATTCTACAATTTTTGATATTTTTTTTGTAGACACAGGAAACACAACCGCGTGGCGCTATATTGCACCACTTTCAACACCATGGCACAATACTTCACCGCTTTCAGAGAAGCACCGCCATACTGACCCGTGCTTAATTTCCTAACCTCGCCACATTTTGTCCCCACCTATCATTTTTTCAAATCTCCTAACTTCACCGTGTTCACCCCCGCGGTGCTATACTACACCGCCTTCAGCATCGTGGCGCTATATCACCTCACGTTTTTTTTTTAAACTCCACCGCTCCATCTTTCCCGCCTAAAAAATTTAAATTTTCAAACTAGGCCACTTCCAAACTACGTTGCTTACCTCTGTTGCACTGCTTTTGCACTCTCTATTTCTATAGAGCATCGCCCAAAGTGAGTCATGTGGCGCTATATAGCATCGCTTTCACCCCAAACCATTTCTCTTCTACAAACTGCGTCGTGAAAAAATAGTGAGGTTTAAAATTAACATGTGCTTATTAAATTTAGGATTTTTTAATCTTTGATCTTGTTTTCTGTCTTTTTTGCTCTTTGGTTTTTTGTCATTTTTGCAGGTTGGAGCAAAGGAAGAATTTCATTATGACATCATGTTCACCAAATCCAAAGTGTTTCTAAACACTAAAGTGTTCTTCAACACTCTTTAAGAAATTTGTTAAATATCTTTGGCCTTAGGAACACTAAATTCACTTTGGGTTTAAAAAGAACAAGCCAATTTTTATTATGACACCATGCTCATTTTGTACAAAGTGTTTTTAAACACTAAAGTGTTTTTCAACACTCTTTAAGGAATTTGATGAGTTCACTGATCTTAGGACACTAAATTTCTTTTTGGGTTCTAAAATAAACAATCAAATTTATTTTCAAAAGTTGCTAAGGGGCTAAAAATAACCTTAGACAAACATACTAGATTTTTTTTAAAGGTTAACAATTGAACAAGGTAATCTCACATTTCATTTGGTGCTTAAAAAGAACTCACCATTACTTTGAGGAGTTTAAAATTGAAAATGTGTTTTTTGTGCTTTGTAATCTTTTTTGCAAAGTAGTGTCATTTAAAAGGGCGTATGCACTTCTCTCGCACTTCACGATGATCTTGAGAATCAAAAATCTTTTTGGTGACACTAAGTTGCATAAAATATTGCCTCCTAATTTCAATTTGGGCATTTTAAAATTGAACAAAACATGCGAGTGTGAGTAAACTTATTTTGAGTGTTCTCCCTTTGTTTTTAAACAAAGGTTGATCGAACTATGAATATGTTTATTCAATTTTGTTTATCTTAGAGGGCCTGCCTTGTGGGAAAAATTACTCACCCAAGGGAATGACCCAACCGAGAACACGCTAAAGCCAAGTGACTTCCAACTGGTATATAAGTGTGGATTCTGGAGGAAAGTTCAAGAATCACAAGGATTATTTTGACGAGATGGACAAAAATGTTCTCTTGCCAATGTTGGATAATCCCCCATGAACGAAATGCCTGCATTAGAACCCTTTGTTTAGAAAAAGGCCAAAACCTTTTCTATCTTGTTGGTGCAAAAGGCCATGTCCTTTGAAGCCGCCCCATGTTATACATGTGATTTTTTTGTATAAATGGAAGGTATGCCATGGGAGATTCATGGGTACTAATGCTTGGCTGACACAAGAAGTGTGTGTCATGGAGGGGAGCCAGTGTGGTCAAGCATTTAGCCATTCGCACAAGATATGTGCAGCTGGATTCATCCAAGTGGGAACCCAACAAGATATTACCTCATCATCCTAGGATTGTAAAAGTGCTTGGAAGGAAAGAACACATTGCTTGGTTCTCGAAAACACTTGAAAACTAACATTCACAATACCTTCAAATTGCAAACCCTTTGAGGAGACAAATACCTTTGACGAATTTAAGCACTCTTGCTTTCCCTAGGGATTCTATCCTTAGAGGTTTCTAAGTGATTGAATTCTATCATCATTTGTCTTCAATAAGGTTAAACATAAGAGACTTTTATCCTATTTTCCTTGATTTCCACATAATGGACCTTATGGGATGAGATAGAGAATGGGACATTAGACATATAGTTTGAAACATAAGCAAACAAGTGTCTTTGATAAAAAGGAATTCATTAAGCCAAGATAAAGAGACAAATTGAACCACATATGTGTTGTTCCCAATGATTTCCTGAAAGATCAAGATCCCAAAACCAAAGTTCAAAAGGATAAGTCTAAAATCCCATGAACAACACCTTGAAGTTAGAGAGAGACTAGTATACAACTTCTACAAAAAGGCTTCAAGGAATAATCCAACTTTGTATGTGTTCTACTATCAATAAAATCTCAAACTTTTTGAAAGGTTTGCTTTTCTCCCATAGGAAATCTAGCATGTTCTTCAACACTGAGGTTTTGTAAAAAGAGTTGTGTCTAAGATCAAGTCTAAGATTAAAGTTGTCAGCCTCATCCATCTCTCCATCAAACCGAATCTCATTCCATCAACAAAATTATTGGGAACTCTAGAAAAATCACTCATGCTCAACTTAAAGGGCTAAAACCAACATCACCCTATCTTGGCTTAACACACCTAGCCAAAATAGTCAAATCTCTTGGATGAATTTACCTCTAGGATAACGCAAATTCCTAAAGGTCTACTAGTTCACAAATTGCATTGGCTCAACACACCTAGCCAATTCATCCCCTTATGCAAGTTCCCCTGGGATAACACAACTTCCTAGGGACTACAACTTAACTACAATCTTGTTTAACTCAATACACCTAGTCAAACCATCATGATCAATCTAAGTCCTAACAAGTTTAGCATAACCCTTCAAAGGTTCTCCAAAAGGTTTCACTCACTCAATTCATCCATTCATCCCATCATCATTACCACCATCATTGATCTGTGGCTTCCCTAGTTCTCTTTTGAGCCTAAAAGGTTAGGATCAAACGATCCCTATTTTTTACGATTCAAACAAGATCACAATACAAGAAGAACATGGAGAATATCATTGAAATATCAACTTCCATTGATATGAGTCAAGTAACCTCCGAAATAAACCTTGCGGGATCAAGCAATCCCCCAAGTAACTCTTCTTTCCCATCGCAAAATCCTCAAGAGGAGAGTAATGAAGAGGACATCACAAACGAGCATAGGGGGATGACACAATCTGAAATGATAAAAATGGTTCAAAATCCAAAGAACCAAAAAAAATTTAGTGCCATGTTCAAAGACTTAAACACGTTAGTAGAAGGAGGAGTTCAATTCCCTTCTGACCTTGACGCAAGTAGTAGTATGGACATGCCTCTTACAAACGCATTCCCTATCTCGAATATCAATCAAGAAATGCTTCACACCACATTGACCATTGCACAACTTCACCAATGGTCAACAAAGGGGGTGCTATGTTTTGAGAGTTGCAACAGCATCACCTTGTGACCAACAAAGAGGTGGCCATCACCACCACACTGTATAATTCTGTCCCGATAAATCCATTACACCCATACATCCCACTCACATTCCACAATGTCATTGGTTCATCTTCATTTCATGCCTCACTAGCCTGTCAACCAAACATGAAAACTTCTCCACCACAAGGAGAAGGTGGTTTGTTTGGGACAACCAATGTTGCTAATCCTTTTTCTTTCTAGGGAAGCATACCATCTCTTCCCCCATTTCCATTTGAAACCACATCACCTCTTGAATTGGGTTTTCCCCCCCTAAATACCGATAGTTTCTCAGAATAGAGCAATATGAACATCACGTCAAATTCCCTCTTCTTGCCCATAACATCAGAACAAAAAGTGGCCACCATTCAGGCCACTACGTCAATCAGTCCTCAAATATCACAAAGCATACCCTCTCAAGGACCGAGCATGTCGACCACTCCCCCAACAACCCAAGACCCAATCACCACCATAACCCTTTCAACGGTCACAACGGTTGGCCTGATTCCCATTCCACCACCAATCCCCCCAAAAGCCAACATGAAAAATTCATTCACCACTCTAATCCAAACCCTTCAAAAGGCCAAACAACAATGAGTACTCAAGCAAAATCATCAAGCTCAAGCTCAAGCACAAGCTCTAGCCCAAGCGCAAGCACAAGCTCTAGCCCAAACATAAGCACAAGCTCTAGCCCAAGCTCAAGCACAAGCTCTAGCCCAACCCAAGCACAAGCTCTAGCCCAAGCACAAGCCCAACACCAAGTGCAACTACAAGCAATCCATCTGCAAGCATACCAACAAGCCCTTCAAGACTTTCAAGCATAGAAACAAACCAAACAACAAGCTTTATTAGCACAACAGCATCTTGACCAACAACAAGCTTTGTTGGCACAACAACATCTAGACCAACAAAAATATTTACTAGCGCAATAGCAGATTCACCAACAACAGGCTTCATGGGAACAACAATAGATGGACCAGTAACTAGCATTGTTGGAACAACAGTAGCAAGATCAACAACAAGCGTTGTTGACACAAATGCAGGCATACCAATAGGCTTTGTACACATAGTAGATCTTGCAGAAAATTCCCACTAGTACTCTTCCCACCCATCAAACAACTCAAACACCTCACAACTCATTCATTCCACCTCCCAACCCAAGCAAAGATGTCGCAACACAAATCAAACTGCTTTCATAGCAAGTGTATACAAGAAGGAAAAACCATGAGAACATCCGGCAACTTGTGCCCTTATCCTTTTGACTGAAGTCTCACCATGATACCATTCCCAAAGGGATTCGAGATCCCCAAATTTTACAAGTATAATGGAACGAGTAACCCTGAAAACCACGTCAGGGAATCTCAGGTGCATTGCATGGAGGTTGCATATAATGACATGTATCTAATGCGACTATTCCCCCGTAGTCTAACTGGTTCAGCCATGGAATGGTTCTCTTGCCTACCCACAGGCATTAAAACATTTGAGGAAATTGTGGAAGCTTTCCTTAAGAATTATGTGTTCAACATGGGTGTGAATGTTAGTTTGGAAGAACTATCAACACTCAAACAAAGAAAAGGAGAGTTCTTCACATCATTCTTGCAAAGATGGTGATCCAAGGCCAATCAAAGAAAATGGACCATGCCAAAAGAACAACAAGTTTGCACCATCATAGCCAATCTAGATGAAAACTTCGTGTTCTACTTGAAAATGCAATGCATCACATCCTATGATCAACTGATCCCAAAGGCGCTCAACATCAAAAGAGCCCTTACTGTGCAAGGAGACACATCAACATTCACTCCACCATAGAATAACTGCTCGTCTAACAACTACAATGATAAACCTCAAACATAGTCGAGGAATAAAAATATCATGAATGATGGCATGGTCGATGCTAAAGTGGTGATCAGTGCCCCCAAGCAGAACATCCAAACCCATCATCAACCGTAAAATCATAATCGCAACAATGTGTAGACTAATGCAGTAGTAGCATAGCAACAACCAATGCCCACCAATCAAATCAACAACTTGGGTAATCAAGGAGGACCACCTCCCCGAGGAAAGTATCCCCCTAAGAGGAAATTCATGGCTCTTGGTGAATTGATTGATTCCATAATGAAGAAGCTGGTCAAAGAGAATCTAATCAAAGTCTCTAACTTGGAGTAATATGCGGAACCCATGACCAAGCCTCCATGGTATAACGAAAATCTCCTTTGTGACTTTCATAAAGTCAAAGGACATACCACCGCAAATTGCATGAGCCTAAAAAACATCATCCAAGACCTTATCGAGGATAAGATCATCAATATCAAACAGCTAGCTAGAAACCAAGACTTGAAAATATACACTAACCCGATGCTAAATGACAACCAAGGGAAAAATCAAGGAAATAATCAAGGGAAAAATAAGAGAAAGCAAAAATATGCTAGTGCTAACCTAGTGTATGAAGAGATAGTTGGATGTGTCGATGAGATGGTCATGGTCATAAATGCCAAATTTTCCAACAAAAAATGTGGAGTCACCACATGTGGTGGAAAGGTTACCATTTCCAGGGCACCAGCTAAGACCCCCATTTCTAATACAAAAGCCATCCCCTATGATTACAATGTCATTGACCAGCTGAAGAGAACCTTCACCCAAATTTCCATCATGGAACTATTGAAAATCTCTGTAGCCCATAGGAAGATCCTTGATGAAGCATTAGCTACATCCATCGTCTCCACCACCCTTGACATAGATCAATTCCAGGCTATGGTGGGTAACATCGTTACCCCAAATCTCATTACATTCTCTAACCAAGATTTCCCCCCACAGCCATCTCATAACTGTGCACTCCACCTTCAAGTACTCATCCATAAAAATAAAGTCAAAAGGGTCCTGGTGGATGGAGGTATATGCCTTAACATTTTTTTCTCTAAAGCTCATAAAGAAATTGGGATTTGCCGAGGATTCCATTAATAAGAACAAAAGCATCATGATAAGGGTGTATGATGATCAAGAAAGAGTGTCTCAGGGCACTATCAAAATCCCCATCCAAGTGGGACCGACAACCATGGAAACCACCTGTAAGGTCCTCGACCTTGATCTACCATATAATATCCTCCTTGGATGCACGTGGATCCACAGAATGAAGGTAGTGGCCTCAAAATATCATCAATGTATCAATTTCTCACACCAAAATGAAGAGGTCACTATATATGGTGATTTTGAACCTTTCGCCTACTTTAAAAACTTGGAAGCCAAGTTTTATAAGATCCCCCAAGTACCAAAGAATGATGAAGGCCCGTCCACTTCATATATCGACCCAGCCAACCTCGCTTCCGATTATGCGATAGAGACACCCGCCATCCCTGACATATCCAAAATCAAAAACATGATCCAGGACAATGGATGTGGCGACTACAAAATGAAAATAAATGCATTTGTTGTAGGAGAGTTACCACAATCTCCTAGGTCGCATGGACAACCTCAACTAGTTGAAACACCTATCCACACTGTTAGGGAAGAACCTTCTGGATTCCACCATTGGGGGGATCTCAGTCGAGAGAATGTGGATGAGGAGGACATCTCAAACACATTATACCAAGATGGAAGGCCACCGCCACCCTACCCATGGATGAAACTAGCAGAGGACTGCAAATGATGTTTGGTATGGGCTATAACAAGAATGAAAGCCTTGGAAGAAATAGTGGACGACTAAAACCCATCATTGTAGAAAGAAGAATGCAAAACCTTGGCCTTGGGTATACTCCTCTGAGTATAACTGTACATGGGAGAGGTAATCCCAGAAGGGTATTTAGGTCCTCTCCTCAGGTAACCACAACCAATCCTAGACCACCTGTATGCCTAGGTATCCCACTTGATAACTTCACCTTTGACGTCACCGATGTTTGTGCCAGTAGTGACAATGATGATAGCATAGAAGGTCTTCCTAGGCTCTTTGACAATTCCACCCTGTTAATGATTAGTACCTCCATAGCTGAGTCAAACCAACAAACCCACTGAATTACCTAGTACACCTGCAACTCATCAATCACGATCAACAAGGACTGCTAATTATAGACTGATTCAAAAATGATGAGGTGCTCTCATAATTCATGAGACTAAGGGATATAGTTCCATGTGGGATCATAAGGCAGGCTTTAACATCATATTGGACACCCAAGCATATTATGGGGAGATGATTGAATCCTTCAGTCACAAAAGGAAAATATCAAGAATAAGCTTGGGGTTATTCAGTGAAAACCACATTGTGGCACTCTCTAACCACAAAATAGTAAAAATAAAGGATGCATCTGATGGTGAAAACCTCTCTGAGGCACTGGAGGATGAAGGATTAAATCTCCCTCGTACAACTCTACATCGAGAAAAGTCAGCAGTCCTGGTAGAGCAGTGCAACCCTGTCAACTTGGGAACAGAAATAGAACCACAAATCACATTCTATGCTCAAACACTTCAAACAAAGGAACAAGAATTTTTGGTGGCATTATTAAGAGAAAGAAAGAAAAACTTTCCATGGACTTATGTCGACATGCCAGGTCTGGATCCTAAGGTAGTGGTTCATCATTTGGCTGTTTACCCTGGAGCAAAACCAATCTGATAAAAGTTGAGGAAAATGCACCCACAAATAGCCTTGCTCATTAAGATTGAGTTGCAAAAGCTCCTAGATGTTGGATTCATACGCCCAATTGACTATCTAGAGTGGGTATCTAACCTTGTTCCAATCTCAAAACTAAATGGGGGCATCTACATCTGCACGGACTTTAGAGATCTAAACAAAGCATGTCCTAAGGATGATTTTCCGCTACCCAACATTGACATGATAGTGGACATGACGACCGGACATGAGATGCTGTCCCTAATGGACAGCTTCTCAGGATACAATCAGATAATGATAGTAAAGGAGGACCAACATAAGACAACCTTTACATATCCTTGGGGCACCTACTGCTAGAATGTCATGCCATTTGGGTTAAAGAATGCAGGACCTACATACCAAAGAGCCATGACACTGATTTTCCATGATATGATCCACAAAACTATTGAAGACTATGTAGATGACATATTGGCTAAATCAAAGAAAAGGCAGGACCACATAGCGACTCTAGGTGCAATCTTTGTTAGGCTGGAGAAATACAAGGTCAAACTCAGCCCAAAGAAATATGTCTTTGGGGTACAATCGGGAAATTTGTTGGGGTACATAGTTTCAATGAGAGGGATAGAGGTGGATCCCGCAAAATTAAAAGCAATCCTTGACATGGAACCACCAAGAAAATTAAAGCAACTCAGAGGACTACAAGGTAGACTCCAGTCCATTCGAAGATTCATAGCACAACTGGAAGATAAGAAGATTTCCTATTTCCGATCATAGGGAAACCATTGATTCTATACATCTTAGCAACGACAACTGCCCTTGGTGCCCTTTTAGCCCAACATGATGAAAAGGGAACTGAGTGGGCAATTTACTATGTCAGCAGAACAATGGTAGGGCATGAGCTCAATTACACATTAAAAGAAAAGGCTTGCCTAGCACTGGTATTTGCAGCCCAAAAATTTAGAAACTACATGTTAGCTCATCAAATTAAGCTAATTGCGAAGATAGACCCTCTGAAATATCTATTGTCAAAGGCAATGCTTATAGGCAGAATGGGTAAATGGGTAATGATACTATCTGAACATGATATTGAGTATGTCAAGTGAAATTGAGTATGTCAAGTGAAAGGCGATCAAAGGAACAATCATTGCGGATCAACTAGCAGAAGCTCCCCTCTACATAGACAACCCGCTCATATCATATTTTCCAGATGAGTCCCTTTTCAATCTTAGTGTAGCCGACCACTAAAAACTATACTTTGATGGCTCCCACACGCAACATGGATCAGGAGCCGGTGTGTTCTTTATCACCCCACAAGGGGACTGTATACCGAGATCTTACAAGTTGGCATTCACCTGTACAAACAACATTCTAGAATATGAGGCTTTAACCATAGGTCTCAAGATTGCAACACAGTGGAAAATCTTGGCATTAAAGGTCTATGGAGACTCGCAACTTATCATTAACCATGTAAACGGCGAATACCAAACTAAAGATGATAATATCACACCATACAAAAGGGTGGTAGAAAGCCTCAAGAAATCTTTCATTGACATCACTTTTGAGAAAATACCAAGGGAAAACAACAGAGCAGTAGATGCAATGGCACAAATCGGATCCTTGCTAGATATCCCTCACAACATCTCAAAACATGAATTCCTATTAGAGAAGCTTCTCGTACCCACTTTCAAGGTACCAGAATCGAAATATGCATGTGAACTCATTGGTCCCAATGATCTTTGGTACCATGACATCTACACCTATCTAAGATTAGGAGTTCTCCTATCTGACATTACCCCGAACCTAAAGTGAACCTTTGTCAAAAGGTCCTCATGATTTGTCATCCTAGGAGAAAACCTCTTCCGTAGAAGTGTTGATGGAACCCTCCTACATTGCTTAAAACCTGAGGAGACTTTGACTGCTCTAACTGAGGTACACAATGGCACTTACAGTTTGCATTTGAGTGGTATGACCTTGGCTAAGAAGTTACTGAGAACTAGATACTATTGGCCGACAATGGAAAGAGAGGCACATGACTTTTTCAGAAGATGTCTACAGTGCCAACAGCATGGAGATCTTATACACGCACCAACTCAAGAATTACATCCCATTGTTACACCTTCAGCCTTTTCCCAGTGGGGCCTCGATCTCATTGGTAAAATCTCACCCACATCATCTAATGGCCACAAGTTCATTATCACCACCACCGAATATTTCACAAAGTGGGTCAAAGCAATTCCCATGACCTACATCATGGGTAAACAAATATCCAAGTTCATCCTTAACTACCTCATTTTCTGATATGGTGTCCCTCAATCCATTATATCAGATAATGGGACACCCTTCAAGAATCAGGATGTATGTGATTTGTGTGAAAAATTCAAAATCAAACATCGCTTTTCCACTCCATACTACCCACAAGGCAATGGCCAAGTAGAAGCTACTAATAAGACTATCCTAAAGATCCTCAAGAAAATAGTCAATGACTTTGGTCATGACTGGCATCTATAGTTAAACCCCACCTTATGGGCCTACCGCACCAGCATCCACATGCCGACAGGTGCCACCCCATTTTCCCTGGTCTATGGATCAGAGGCCATACTCCCAATTGAGATCAAGCTCCCATCCTTGAGGATATCATTGGAAAACCTCATCATAGATGAGGAATACAGGGTTACAAGTCTGAATGAGTTGGAGTTACTAGATGAACGATGCATGGATGCCCTAAATCATCTACAAGTCTACCAGAATCACCTGAAATGGAGCTACAACAAGAAGATCAAGCAATGCACCTTCCAACTCGATGACCTCATGCTAAAAGAGAACCAAAAGAATGTGCCAAACCCGGATAGCAAGGGAAAGTTTGAGCCCAACTAGCTGGGACCCTTCATCATCACTGCAAGCTATAAATCAGGGGCATATCAGTCATTGACATGAGAAGGTGAACCTCTGCAGCAGCCCATGAACAGTTTGTACCTCAAAAAGCTTTATGCCTAGATCTTGCAATGTATAGAACCAGAAAATACAAAAACAAGAAGAAAAAGTCCTGAAAAAATGGCTACCTTGATGAAAACCTAGAAAACAAGCATCTTGGAGACAGCAAAAAAATCAAAAAATGCAAAAAATCCAAAAAAAATAGAAAAATGATTGAAAATAGTAAAGAAAATAATCATCCTCTAGTGAAAACCACTTTGGTGGCGCTTTGGACAAGTACCTTGGTGAAAACCTGGCAAACACATGCCAAGCGTAAATAAAGCACTCTCCATCCACCAAGATCTACATGAATCACTCATCCATTCCATCACATTTCATTAATCATCCATCCACCCATCTGGTCGCATTCATACCATAGCCTGAGTTGATGCCCATATCACATTCCACCATGGTACTACTTGGCATATTCCTAAAAGTCAGTTCATCTCACCTTCATCGAAGTAGTCCATCGCACCACGCTGGGGGCGTGTTCCTGTATCGGCATCTTGTCAAAGTCGTGTATATTCTTGAGATCTTCTCGAAACGTCAAAAATTCAAAAACATTCAAAAAATTCATCAAAAAATCCAAAAACATGTCGAAATATCGGAAAATATTCAAAAAGCTCATCATTGAGTCTTGTCAATCTTTCACCTTGTTGAACTACGTTGTCTCTGAGCTTGAACGTAGGAAATTTTGATCTTTGATCATCCCCGGAGATAGTAAGGTCAGTCCTTAGGCGTCCGTCGCATTGGCAATCCATTTTCCCATCTAGTGTGCATCTTAAGTCAGTCCTTTAAGCAATAAAATGGCAATCTATTTGTCCATCTTATCATCAAGTCAGTTTGTCGTCAGTCGAAGTACTTTGTCTCTATGTGTATAACGTAGGCAAGGCTAATCTATGGATCAGCTCCCGAGACCCCTAGGATAGGTCCTTAAGTTAGTCTGTTCATCAAAAATCTTGAAAATACCAAAAACATTGAAAAAGGTGAAAATATCAAAAACAGCCTCAAAATATCTGAAAAACCCAAAATGGTGCATCCATTTCATCTCGATTTCACCCATGATTGTCATCACTCATAATAAAATCAATCGTCACTTTCACCCTTTCGTGATTCAGTCAGAAACAAGTTTAGCAGGTTTCAAAGTGAATGCTTAATTGTCAAAATCTTAAGCCTAAGTTAGTAAGCAAGCAAGTTGGTCAACTCGGAGTATCAATAGCTTATCACCCAATCAGTCTCACCAAAACCCTAATCACTACATATCTTAGGATGAATCCATCCCACGATGGATTTAAGCATTAGGTACCCCACAGTAGTTAGTCTTGGCTATCGGTATGAAGAACATTAGCTTGTTTGGTTTGCTTTATTTAGTCTTTTATCAATTTATCTTATTTTGCGTCCATTCCAAGGACTTCTCGATGATGCCTATAAACAAAATAGGTTTAGAGAGAAAGGAATGGGGCAAGGATCATTATCTTTTTATCTGCTATGCTTTTTGGATACTCTTGTAAAATAACTTAGTCATGCGTACTTTGTTTGGTTTGTAGGGAGGATGTTTTAGATATCTTGTTGACCACATAGGAAAGCTTTCTTTCTTATGTTTTGGCCCGAGATATTTAGAATTTCCAAACTATATCCTAAATAGAATACGTATGCTAAGTGTGAACAAGAATACTCCTATTTATTTGTTAAGTCAAAGTCCATCACACTAGGTATCACGCCATCCTGGTCCTTTATACCTTGATGCATCGTACCTGTGTGTGTTATCAAATATAACGCAATTGACCCTTTGAGATCCCAATTCCTAGGAATGCAAAATCACCATCATCATTCTAACTAATTAATTCTAAATTCTTCTATCTTCCCTCCACACTAACATGGTAGCATAACAGTAATCAAAACATCACCAAGGCATACATCTTGCATCCACTAGATCATTAGCATCGAAATCACAATGCATCATATCATTATATTAAGTTATGACGAATAATATTAAATTTTTATTCTAAACATCTTAAGAAAGTATTACATCATTAAATCATACACAAGCATTTGCATCCATTTCCATTTGCATATCATTACACCATCATTAACATACATTACATCTATAAAGCATGAAAAATATACAAAAAGAAATACATCCATACATCACATTGCATAAGCATAAGAATAGGAACATCCCATAGCATCATAATAAAACTACATATCATACATATCATAAAAGGAAAATCATCTCATATATATATATATATATCATCAAAAATACTATTATGATACAAATCGGATCAAGTGTACATCGAATACATGGTACAATAAAGATAAAACAGTGTAGCCCATAAATCAAAAATGGAACAAACTATCCTGTGATCAAAAGGGCTAGCCCTACTAACTTTGGCCCTCACCCTCCCCTACCTGCCTCTCACCATGATCCTCTATCGGCCGCCTCCCTGTCTGTTGGGAGAAATCTGGCACTCTATTGGCTGATGGTATTGCCTGTCGATAGTGTTGCCGATAGTAGTCGGCCTTTCTAATGGCCTCTCTGTACTCCCAAATGTCAATTGATCGGCCCTAGGATGTGGAAGTGACACTCTCTAACTGTCTCTATCGGCCAATCTCCTAATCCCTCTCAGATCATGCCAGATCTCTCTCTGCTATAACTCCAGTAACCTGTTATCGGGCCTCATCTCGCTCAGCTGTTAGAACCTGTACCTAGCCCTGCAACTACTGAATCTGTGCATCCCATGCCGCTGGCTATGCTACTGGTTGTACTATCAGCTATATTACTGGTTGCTGTTGTGGGACTACCTAGGGCTGCCCATCCTGTCCTACTGCCGGCTACACCAGTTGTACACCTCCCCGATCTCTGCCTGCTGGCCTACCTCTGGGCCTCCGATGTGGAAGCACTATCCTAGGAATTGTCAATCTCACTGGTGGTCTAAACCATGCCCTATACGGTGTAGTCACCACTACATCTGCTAGCCCCTGATCATATGGCCACGACTGAGCCACTAAGTGTCTGAATGAGGAAACTGCCTCGTTTGCTAGAATAAATGGTCCCCATGTGGTCTTTCTAGTCGAGCACACAAATAGTGCCATGTACTGACCATCGAGTATATCCTGCACCTCACTGAACTGCCTGGATACCCTATCAGGAAGGTACCTCTTTATCATAGTGTGCTCCCAGCCCTGCATAAATTTTTCTTGGCAAGCAAAGAAAAGATGCTCAAAATCATCATACCATGGCCCTATACCCATCCATGGCCTCCATATAAACACTGTCATCTCATCCAAAATTCATCGCCAATGGGCTATACAAGTCGTACCCATGTGAGTGAAGCAAATCCTCACCCTGCCATTATGCCACACCACAGGGTCATCAATATCTACAATGATTGGTGTCACAATCGGGCGAAGCACTGGGATCTACTGCCATGCCCAAATGTGCAGAAGAGTCAATCCAGCCCCAAGAGCCCAACCATCCAAATAGGCGAACTCATGCAAATCTCAGTACAAGGAGGCCAACAGTACTAGTCCCTAGGAAAAGTATACTCAGTGAGTGCACATCTGCTACCATGCTAACCCCCAACCTGGACTGAAATATCGGCCACATCAATTAGGAGCTACAAGACCAGAAATAATGGCAGCCACAATCAGGCTGTAAATAGGGGCTATACCCCAGTACCTCTCCAAGTCTATTTGGCCATCAAGAAGGATAAGCTCATCAATACCCATAACACCAAAGTAGGCATCCCTACCCTCCTCCAAATCATAGATCACTCGCTCTCCATGAATGGGTAGTTGCAAGATGCGCTAGACATCCTTAAGAGTAATGGTAGCCTCACTAGTAGGAAGATGAAAAGATGATGTCTCACTGTGCCACCGCTCGGCCAAGGCATGCATCATACTCAGATGTGCTCAAACAGGACAGACATATGCAATGTGTCATAGACCAAGCATCCCAAGCTACTCCTAAAGGAATATGTGCATATCCTATAATCTCTCAAGTATCGGCCACCGGTGCTCCCTCAAATGAATGACCTCATGACTCTCCTACGCAAGGAAAGAAGTCGCGTCAGTTTCCCTAAAGAAAATCTATTGTCTGTATCACTTTTTGCTTTTGAAATAGCAAAAGTGACGCTGTTCTCAAAAGTAGCTCAGTTTGTAATGTTCCAAACTGTGCCACATGGTGGACTTTGACAACCAAATTTGGCAAACTAGCTCATGCGGTGCTATTTGTGCAAGTGGTCGAGTTTGCTGACCGACAATCCTAAAACCTAAACCATGCCACATGGCGCTCTATGCACAAGCGGTCCTATATAGGACCGCATGGCCTTGTTTGTGCATTTTCCATGCTATGTCACCTCGACCATACCTAAGACCTAATAAATGCACAAATAACGAGAAAACAAAAGGTCGAATAGGGGTACATATTGCGGGTCCTACGGTGACTGGTCGGTGATATACTCATACCTGCTCTGACACGTGCAAAGGAAGCTGTCGTTGTGCTATCCCAACCAAGTCTCGGAGCTCAAATGTCAAATTTTTCAAGGTTTAAAATTGTAAATGTATTGAAAATGACCCCTTGAGGTCTATTTAAGCCTGAAAAATTAGGGTTTTTTGACCTAATTTGACCTTTCGGCTAGGGTTTTGGTCCCCCAATCCTATTTTCATCCAACTGAGGGTCATATTACATCTTTTTTTGGCATCTTGACCTATTTCTAGATATTTTGGGGCATTTCTGGTCTATCAAACACCTTGTCATCTTTTTTTCGCAAGATCATCGAAAAAATCAAAATTTTCGTCCAATCTCTCGAGGGGGCAATATCCAGCATTATCCTTCCAATGGGGCAACAGTGGGGCATCTGAAAAAATTGAGAAAATTTCTTAACCTTTGATCACAACAGTTATTCTTTGAAACAATGCGGCAAGTACATTGCTTCAAATAGGGGCAAAATGTACACATGGAAAATGTACATTTCTAGTTTTGGCACACTTGATCCTAATCACTAACATCATTTCCTCTGAAATCACACTCTTAGCATCTCATCATAATTTGATCCCTTAATCTAATGAATCATTACTTATCTGATTAAGTCTATCACCTCCTTTGATTAAATTAATCAATTTAATTTAATTAACCTTACAGTTATATTTAATTAAATAAATCATTTTATTTGATTAAATTCTCTAAAGTCCTCTTATTAAATTAAATAAATTAAACCTTATTTGATTTAATCTAGCATATTCCTCTTTGAGTTAAATAAATCAAATCATTTATTTAATAAATCATTTCCTCTCAATTCTTGACTTAAATCAATTCATAAATTCAAGTCAAAATGGCCGCATCTCCTAATTCTTCATTAAATTAATCAAAACCATGATTAAGTTAATCTCTCTCATTAAAATCCTCTAGAGAATGCAAGTTGCACAATAAATCAATTACTTTGATTTATTTAATTCTCTATTTTCCCTCACAAGGCAACAAAAGGGAATATTCCCTCATTTGAATTCAGAAAGGCCAAGTGGACTTAGTCCTTCCAACAAGGCATTTAAGACCTCTTACATGTCCTTGAACTTGAGCCAAGTGACATTAACTTCATTTCTCTTCCCTCTTCAACAAGTCACCTCACAATTTCAAATTCAAATTTATGCATTTATTGGCACTTTGGCCAAAATGTACACAACCACTAACCATTCACATCTTGACATGTGGCATTCAACCATTGGATTGAAAGATAGTCCCACATTGCTCAAACCTTGCTTTCTCTTCCAAATTGAAATTTATAAAATGGAGGCTTCTCTCCTCATTTCCCATCCACAATCATATGCAAAGTTACTCTCTTCACATTAAGAGCCAATTTTTCCCATTTCAATCAACCATTAATCATCTTTCAATATTTGCAACAAGGCTATGCTCAAATCTCTTTAGAGATTTGACCATTTATCAATCACACACCATTGCTACTTAGGAATTGGGAAAGGGCCAATTGCAACACTTCATTGGAACCAATTCCCCCATAAGATCATCATGCTATTAGCTTAATTAGGATTGAATCTCTTTTATTTAAAGTTTGTGTTCTTCATTTCCTAATTTAGTTTGAATAGATGGATTTTATGGGGAATCTCTCATACTTGTTTTCATGCATTTGATCTAACAACTAATGTGTTTTGTTGCTCTTGTGCATTTGCAGGTTTAGGGGTTCATAGGAAAAGTAAATTTTGTAAGAAAATTCATTTGTGATTTTGCAGGGATAATTCGGCCAATCACTCTGATATTAAAGAAGGGCCAATTATTCAAGTGGAAAAAGGAAGCAAAAGAAGCCTTCAAGAATGTAAAATACACCATTTCCTTAGCCCCTGTGCTAGTAAACCCAGATTTATCCAAAGACTTCATGATGTATGTTTTTAGTAGCAAGACAAGCATTGCTACTATCCTGACCTAGAAACACAGTGAAGGAAAGGGAGAACACCCAATAGCATTTCACTCCTGGACCTTGAAGGAAGTTGAGGTGAATTACAACTTCGTCAAAAGATAGGCAACTGCCATAGTAAAGGGACTCAAAAATTTTTGACATATGATATGTTGCAACAACATGATCATCTATGTTGCACACTCCAGTGTATGTGAATACATTATGGAGGGAGAAATCACCAAAAAGAGAGCTAATTGGATCACTAAGATCCTAGAATATGACATTGAAGTTTGGCCCACAAATACCATCAAAGGAAGAGGGTTGTGTGAATATTTGGCATACAACAAAGAAGCAGAAATGGAAATAGAGCACGTGGAACAAATCTTGATGAATGAGTCAGAACCCAAGGGATGTTGGCTAACGGACAGGAAAAAATTTATGCACACTCACAAATATTCATTAGGCCTCCCTTTGCAGAAAAGAAGATTCTACCAATTATAGAACAGGTATGCACTCATTGAAGGGGTTCTTTTTAGGAGAAATTTCAATGGAATCCTACTACAATGTGTCACTATGGAGTAAGTGAAGAAAATTCTTGACACATTCCACAATAGCCCTGAAGGGGGACACTTCTCTACAAAAAATATCGCTTTCAAAATATTTCACGTTGGGTACTTCTAGCCCACATTGTTCAATGATTCCTATGAAATGATAAAGACCTGCAAGGAATCCCAATTCTACACAGGGAGGAGGAAAAATTCTACCATGCCTCTTAATCTGATAGTATTTGATGAACCATTCATGTAATGGGGACTATACCTCATAGGAATGATCAACCCAGCTTCTAGCACTAGCCATAAATGGATTCTCTTAGCAACGGATTATTTTACAAGATGGACCAAAGTCGTACCCCTGAAGAATGCAACTGAACAAAAAATTGTGGATTTTCTTGAAGGGCTAGTAATAAGGTTTGGCCCACCAAAGACCATCATCTTAGACAATTCCAAAGAGTTCCTAGGCTCTAAGGTTTTTTAATTTTCACTTACACATGGCATATTCCTAAAAACCTCATCAAACTATTACCCACAAGGAAATATCTTGTTTGAGTCTACTAATAAGAATTTAATGTGACTCGTTAAAAGGATCGGGTCTGATCATGAGAAGGAATGGCATAAGCATCTCTGAACAACATTATGGGCAGACCAAGTAACTCCTAAGCAAGCCTTGAAGACTTTACCATATGAGCTAGTATACGGAAAAGAAGCACTGTTGCCTATCTCTATAGAGATACTTGCACTGCAATTACTCAAGTCTTTAGAGATTGAAGAGAATGGAGAAATGGAGGTTTGGTTGGCTGAATTACTAGAGGTGCAACAAAAAAGGGAGAAAGCCCTAATAACCATTACTAATTATCAGTAGGTGGTTAAGAGCCGCAAAACCTAGACAACATGGAAAATTTGACAAGCTGTGGGAAGGCCCTTTCAAAATAGTTCAGTACAAATAGAATTATGCATTTAAATTAGAAAATATGCAACAATAGCCACTTGGGATTCCAGCCAATGGAATTCACTTAAAATTTTTCAATTAGGCTACAGTTGTTTTATGCAAATGTAAATTTGTAAAAATGTAATTAGTTTTCCTTTTCGTGTTTTTTCGTTCGATTCTTTTATCACATATTTTATAGTTACATGACAAGCAAGGAGAATTTCATGAGGCTTATTATTACAAGAACGGAGAAAAAGCATGCCACTCAGATTGTAGAATTAAAATTAAGATGTGAAAGATTCAGCCCATGTCACAAAAATAAAAGGAAGAAGACAAAGAGGTTTAAACATAAGCAAGTATATCTGATATATATATATATATATGTTGTGATAAAACATTGTCAAAATGACCCTGCGGCCAAATATTCAAAAGGTATAACCATATACATGGCATTATTACATATATATATATATATATGTAAGCCTTCTTTTAGGCATATATATACAAAAGAAAAAATAATATCAAACTTCATATCTTTGCATTACGAGTATTGTCTTCATCAACTGGAACATTGTCAATAGCGACGAAAAGATTATCAGTAGCAGCAAGACCTATTGTGGAAGCAACATCAACACCCATGACAAGCGGAGAAGGGAACACATGGTTCGTAAAATTATTATACCAATCCATTTCATAATACAACACGATGTTGTAGCAACACAGCGGGAAATGGCATGCGTGAGTGGCTTTTTTACAATGCTTTGTGAGTGACTGAAGCCGAAAACCACTCAGAAATGGCACCCACAGAACCATTACATCTTCTTCAACATGATTCCTTAGGTCACTCGCAATGGGAAGTCCCAGGCCACAAACCTCATTACTCACCACCTCGCCAAGACCCCCAAGGTACTTCTTCCAGAAAATATGAATTACCAAATGAAGAATCATAGCCTTCGAAGCCTAAGCATCAAGTAGCGAAGCAATTAAGTGTGAACTGATATCAGTTTTAACTCAAAATTTGTCCTCATACTCAATGCAATCTCTACCCAAGACCCACTTGATGGCTATTATAGCTAGTGAATTTTTGTTCTTTGTCATACATTTTAGGTGCCTACTCAAGATCTCTCCCTGGAAAGCCGTTTGAGCCTTGTTTTATGCTAATTAGATTGGGATTTTCATTATGTTAGCCTCTGCTCAGAACACTTACGATTATTGCTATGTGAATTTAAAACCTATCCAATCAACCAAGGCTATTCCTCTAAGTATGTTCTCGCTACTAAATGAACACTCATTTATAGAAATATTTGAGGTAGCCAACATACAAAGCATGGGGTTAATTGAATGTTTACTCAAAAATCCCACAAAAAGGCCAGCTCAATATTCCAACCTTGTTGTGTTTGAAGGTATGAATTGCTACATGAAATCTTGAGAAATGATAATCAATCAATGCAAGATGGTGGCAGTCCTAGGTGATGGCTCATACAGACAAAGGCTAGGTGGCATAGTGCAAGCTATTTCGAGCCCCAAGGGTGAACTCAAATCTTTTCGAGTACTCATTACGATTTTAGCTTGATCATGTTTTAAGGGATATTAATTGCTAAAGTAGATGAGGAAATGACAAGCATTGCACCGGTGGCTCAATTTCCCATGAAAATTGCACCGAAAGGGTTCTATTACCAATACAATTATCAATCCTTGTATTTTCAAAAAAGGCAAGAAGCTTATCTCACATAAGCTAGGGAGCTGGAAGTACATTCTAAATTAAATTCAAAAGGCAATTGTTACCTACCAGTTTTAATGGAAGAAATTAAAGAAATTACAAATGTCGCAAGCAAAAAAGCATGACTAAGCATAAAAACTTCTCCAGCACACAAAGGGAAATTAAACAGGAACATAGCTATCAAAGGAACCAAGTATCATGTAATTTGGAGTGGATGGATTTGAGCATAATAAACTACAAGCAAATCACTACCCCGGTGTGAATTAAACCTAAAATGAAAAGTTGCCTAGTGTTATAGATTAGGGCCTTACGTTGTGTTTTATGTTCTATTCATACCGCTCCAGTGTGCTTTCTCAGGAAGGAATTTTCAAAACAATGGCGGCTGCTCAAGGTTCTCATGTAGAGTTGAAGGAAGGAGGGGCACGAAGCTTGTTCAACATCATGCATGCAACACCAAGAACCTACATCTTCAAGGACATCCCTTATTCTGCAACTAGAATACCAGAGAATCCAACCTTGGTAAACACTTGAGTTGTAGAAAAAGGGAGCCTTCACAAGGAAAAGAAATGAATTCAAGAAGAGTGGGAGAAAATTCATGACCCCATTCTTGCAAGGAATCCCATGTCCCTAAGGGAGGCGGCCTGCGAGAGAATGAAGAAGAATAGTGACCTTGATTCTTTGGCACATAAGTGTTGGAACAATGGGCTTCCTCAATAAATGGTCCCTCTAGTGCACCACTACCTTGAATTGGTTGATGAATCCATCAAACATTACAACCTAAAGACCAACACCATCAAAGCCTGAGAAGTAACTATGAACATATGAAAACAAGCTAGTTGGAATATGCTTTGCATCCCGGAGCAAAGCTTCAAAGTGCAAAAAATAGAACAATTCACTCCAAAAAAGAGAGAGTCCTATTAGAGAGGTAGAGACCTCGCAATGAATTTCTACAATAAGGAAACTCAGAGTAGGAAAATGAAGATCTCAACTGCACATAGGAGCTTCCATGATTATATGAAGGATGCATTCTAGATGATGGCATTCATTTGTCGACTAGATTTTGACAAGGAGGTCCAAAAGTTTCAGCTAGGATTGGGATTTCAATTGTGAAAGCAACATTCTCTCTTTTGGTATGATTTTTCCAAATTTCTCATGCAGGAAATGCTCAACTAGATATCTGAATACAAGCTTCAATGGAGGTTTAGTTTCCCATCTTTCCTCGCACATATGTTCTTGCACCATAATCCTAACTTCTTTTAGAAGCGCTTTGAGCTCTCCATCTTTGATGAAAATCAAAATAGGAAGCCAGTTTTTGTATGGACCCCCCTTATCTCTACGACATATGACTATTATGAATTTTTTAACTATTTCGTATATCCAATTTTGTAGGATTTAAGAGGGGATAGCACCGTCTTATAGTTGAGCTCTAACCAAATTGATTTCATGCAAAACTTTGTTCTAAGGTGCGACTAGTTTCTAGGCAGGGACTTCACATTCATCTGATTGCACGGATTCACTAGAGAACCCTTCTAACTTCAGTCATGTCTTACAGAATGGGTACTGGCCCTGGATTTTTTCCGCTAGGTTTCAATAATTGATGACCCATTTTGCAGGGGGAAGGCACGTAAGAAGGAATTTTTCTATCATCTAATAAGCTTCAAGACTTTGGTCGTGGCTAAGAGGAAGGCTCGTGACATATTGGAGGAAAATTTGGCTCATCTTGGGTTGGTATGGATATGTGACCAATGGAAATACAACCCTAAAAATAACCTACCAAACAAGTATATCAAGGTAATGCACTGTCCCTGGCCCTACTAGGGAGAACATCAAAATCCAGTTTCAGATGCAAATGAATGTATCGTCAACTTGGCTTACATCCTCGCTAAATATGGTCGATCGCATTAGTTGAGGTTCTACTACAAGACTGGGCAGTTTGAGAAAAACCAAAAGGTTCAGAGAAACCATATGCAATAATCTGATCAACAATTAAAACTAGAAGGAGGAAAAGATCAATAACTTCTGGATATACCACTAAGAAATATGACAGACTGAGACTCCCTATAATAGCCTAGAGATGGATGACAAGTTTGATAAATTTTGGAACACCGAGCATCCATATTCTGACAAGATCAATGAAAAGAGTTCCAGTTCTGAGGAAGCCAACTCACAGTCAGATGGAGGGGCTCAACTAGAAGCAAAAATATAGGAAACCTCTACATAGCAAGGGGGAAAATAATTTAATCAACTTGCTAAGGTTTCCTCTAACATACAGGCTAATATATCAAGTGCAAATTCTTCACTGACTCACACCCAGATAGCAAGGAGAACCCTGGAAACCTCATTGAAGCAAGGTGAAACCGTAGCAATTGATAGCACACCACCAGAAAAGCAATAGTGATTTGAGACACTTTCAAGAGAATGTTCACAGGAACCACACTTGAAAGAATATCCCACAATAGGTCAAGAACCACAATCATCTGCACCACAGGTATCTTTTGATCCCTCTTCTCTAATTTCACAAATTTTGGTCACCCATGTTGTATCCATGACAAATCTTGTTGCATGCACTACCTAATTCACTTCGGCCTCCACTTCAACAATTGTAGGAGGTTTTGTGCAATTCTCTCATACAGCCCCATTAACCTTAACTCCTCCATGAAATCTCACTCCTTTCACCTTGGCCCACTCCACACCCCAAAGCGTAATGTACTATGCTCCTGCTACCTTCATTGATACATCCCCTAGTACAACATTATTTGAGCTGATCAATTCTTCCCAGCAAATGGAAACCACCATGACTCCACTCTCATCAGGCCTTCTTGGTTCACAATTTGATTATTGGAGTATTCCCCCTTTCTCACCTTAGACTATCAAGATTCCAAAGAAGAAGTCACCGGGGGTTGATGTCCTCTCGTTTCCTTTCTCTCTTCCTATTGGTGCACCTTTTGCAAGAAAAATCATTAGATCACCCACCGAATTCTTGTCAGAAGGTTCCAAAACCAAAAATGCATGAGAAATCATAACCCAAAAAAGAAGAGAAAAGGATTCCAAGAATCCAACATACCCAAAATTACATACTATTTTTCATGAGACTCAGCAGTCGCTTCATTTCACGACAATGCTACTGACCATCAGCAAATTGCAATGGGAGATGAAATCAAATGACTACAACATGTATGTTGTTGGGCTTGACTTAATCAAGGCCTATTCATTGGATAAGGTGGAACTCATGGAAGAAATGCAATGGGTAGTTACCACTGACTTTCTTAAGTTTGGTCGCTAGCTTAGGAAAAAGGAAGAAGAGATTAAAAACCTCAAGGATAGAGTCAATAGCTTGGTCTCTAAGGAAAATTCTATGGAGGTTGAATTTAGGCACCTATCATAGCAAAGGGAAGCTAAAGAATCAAATATCTAAGAAAATTTGGTGGGACTTTAATTGGTTGATCCTAATCTGGTCATTGAGTTGTAGCAAAAGAATCATGAATATCGGGACCAGTTGACAAGAGTGGAGCAAAAAATGCAGCAAAAAGATGCAGATTTCCAACACCATAAAACTCAATTGGAGAATGAAATCACAGAGCTCAAGTTTTTAATAGAGCAATAGGTGACAGACAAAGATTGAGCCGAAACTAGTTGGCTCATGGAGTCACAGAAGTTGCAGGCGTAACTCATCACGAAAAACCAAAAGAATGTCAACCTCATGCATGATATAGAACAAAGGAATTAGAAGATCGCCTTATTAAAGGACTCAACCTTATGCTTGGCCAATCAGACAGATCTCCTACAAATATCCCAATAGTTACACATCTCATATTGGGAAAGAGTGAAGGAATTCTACCTAACTCTATAGCCGACACTCCGCTTTGTGGCAGAAACAACAAATCTTGGTAGAGGGGTTCGTGAGGAAATCAAGAAAATTCCTCAACCCATCATGGAGAGAGTTCCTGAGGCCGGGGGATTATTAAATAGATTATATTAGGTCTTAGACGAGATCTTTGTAGATGCGGGGATTGAAGACCAAGCCACTGCTAAAATAGCTAATAGGGTAATCCACTATCATCCAGTTGTCCTTCATGCTAGTGAATGTGTCACTAGGCTAGATCAGGCCATGAATAGCATAAGGGCCAGGTTCTCTCACCTAACTTAGATGGGATTACCTTCTCTTTTCTTGAGGATGGATCAATGGCCACAATGGAGCATATTGCAAAAAAGGTCAAGGAAAGGCAATAGGATGTGCCTGCCTTACGGAGTTTCAGCCAACCCCTTACCATAGAATATTTTGAGAACATCACTCAGTCGATCACCCATATCCTTTTTTAATTTGAGTCTTGGACCGATATGTCTTCGGTGTTGCCTTACAAGCAAGTGATCAAGCTACAAGGAGAACAAGAGAATATCCATTGCTTATTTCCCCCATATAAAGATGAATGGCTACCATTTTAGACCACCCTCTCAAAGGTCTAAACTCACTACCCAATGGATAAGGCTTTGGTCTAAAAACTAGAAAATTTTGGGTTCCTCATTCCACAAGAAAAACACCCCTGATAAGTCACCAGAAGATATGAACATAAAAATTCTCGAGCTCCCTTTGGGTAAATTTATTTTTCCTAAGTATTGACTGCGCCCTCTTTTTGACAAAAAGCTAAAGTCGGGCTCTCTTTCGCACATATCTATGCTAGTACCACCACCTGTCAGTCGAGTGTTATTTGCAGGGTTTTTCTTGTGTTTCCTTTTAAAAGTTTGTGATGGGTTTCCACATGTCAATCATTTGTAAAATTTTGAGCCTCTTCATGTTGCTTCCCTTTCGGATCTCGACCATCTACCACATAGCATTAGTTTGCACACATTTCAATCCACACCCCACCATTCAGTGCAGTCTGCGAAAGGCCTTCGCGTGTCTTCATAGCATAGGTTCTTCATCACTCAAGGGAAATGATTAGCGTCAGACCCCGACTGCTTGCCACGTGATCTTCGAGGGATCCATTGTGAAGATAGACCAGGCAGGAAACAACTATCACCAGGTGCCCCACCATTATGAAGTGGATTGTGCATGTCCAAGTGCTAGTCTTTTGGGACCACTACTATCATTCGTAGGGGATGCATCTAGCCTTTGGGCATCCTCGTTCATGGCCCGAATATTTTCTATTGCAACAACCATGGAAAATCATTGTTGAAACATCATTGCTCATGATCAAAGAATATCTCTTGTTGCTTGCTCATCAAGCTAGGTTTCCATTATAAATACTACTTCTTAATTCAAAGCAAGGAGTTCCAAAATTTCCAAGAGTTCCTACTCTTTTTTTCGATGAGAGAATTAATAGAAGAACCAAGCCTTTATTTTCTTTATTAGATTATTGTAAAAGAACTCACAAACTATGCCATTGTTCGACCTTTATGTTTTCTTTGATATTTGATAAGTTTTACTGTGCCATTATTGTATTGGATGTATCATTCTCAGACTTTAATAAATCAACACAAATTGTTGGACTAGAACATTTCTTGAACTCTTTTGTCTAGCAAATATGTATGAAGTTTATTTTATGTCCTATAAGTGAATCATTCAAGATTCTATCTTTGTTTTTTCCTTTCTGGAACATAGAAGACCACCAACGAGCCCTTAAGTCTTATCCCTAAAGATAGATTTACTATGCCTAATATCTAAATCTTGGCATATCGCCCTAGTTAGATCATTTTATTTTATATTTTCTTCCTTTTCCCATTCCAAAACCCTAGTTACAGAAGAAGTAGGCTTCTTTAAAATCTAGAGGTCACTTAGTTTGGCGTAATAGATCACCCCTAAAATTGATTTTCCCACAAGAGGTTTTTACCCTTTCAACTTTTGGCATCAACATACATCAACAACTCTGTCAGCCACAAATAGAGAATAAGTGAATTACAAACTATCAGCCTATTTCATGAACAAATCTCAATGCACACCAACCTACATCAGTCACATCATAATGAAGACCTAAATCAACATCCTCAAGCATGCTAAACATTAAAATATTAATCCATAAGGATTTGTAACATGCTACCACCATCATGTCGGCCAAGAACATGAAAAACTCAAAGACACGAAGGAAAATATTTGATCATGAAAACATCGATCAACGCGAACATACCACAATGATATAGTATGATCTAGAACCATCACTGAATATCACAAGAGCATATGCAACAACTTAATTTACCAAAATTTCATTCTCTTTTTTCATAAACACCTTCTACAGTAACAGAATAACTGTAGGAACTTAGAAACTCATAACTTGCTCCAAACTTGATGCGTACCATTGAAACTTTTGGACAACATATTAGATAGGATCAACCAAAAACCCTTTAATGCACGACTTCTGATTATCAACTTACAAAAATTTCCACCATTCTAATCCTCACAGCTTCACAGACTTCCTACAACATATTTATTCTAATTTTTTGAATATCCTCAATTTATACAGCCTTTAGAATCATCAATGATAATAGTGTTGACATCAATGACAAACACAACATACAACAACAATGTCATGCCCTTTGGTATTAAGAATTTGGGGGCAACATATTAGTGTATGATGACAGTCATCTTCCATGATCTTATCCACATTATAATAGAAGATTATGTTAACGATCTACTAGGAAATTCAAAAACTAGGGAAGATAGCCCTAAGGTCCTAAAGAAAATATTTAAGCGATTGGAACATTACAAGCTATGATTAAATCCAAAGAATTTTTCTTTGGCGTTACATCCAACAAAATCTTAGGCTTCATTGTATCTAGAAGGGGTATCAAGGTTGATTCAACAAAATTCAAGGCTATAATGGAAATGCCCCCAACAAGAAATCTAAAGCAGTTGAGAAGCCTACTAGGAAAATCATAGTCCATCAAGTGTTTCAATACCTAGCTTGAAGATAAATTTCAGTCATTCACTCATCTCTTGTGCAAGGATATCACTTTCAAATTGGATTTTTCATGTCAGCAAGGCTTTGATAATATCAAGGAGTATCTCGCCAACTTGCCAATCTTAATGCCACATATCCTCGATAAGCCACTACTGCTATACATTTCAGCCACTTTAGTTGCACTGGGGGCATTGTTAGTCCAAGGTGAAATCACAATACTATGTCTCACTTTTTTCCCAAGATCACGGACATTTAAATCAACATTTTTAACTAAATATTCATCTTTTGAGAAATATGATAGCTAAACCATTAAGAATTTGAAGTTGATGTGAAGTAGTAATTTGTGTGTAGATTCTAAATTTTATTTTATTTTCAAATTTCCTGAAATAAATAATGAATCTTTCAACATCTCATTTACTAAGTAGTTTTAAATAGAAAATAAAAAAAATTAGAAAGTAACATTTGTGTCGTACAACATAAGTTTTTTTCTATAAAGGATTAAATTCTAATTTTTGAAATATAGATTCTCAACACTGATATCTAGGGAAAGGATATTTTTTCAGAAAAATTGTTGCATATTTTTTTTTAAATTAATTTTTGAAGTCACTGTAACTATAAGTTGGACATACGTTTGTGTTGTACAACCTAAATTGTTGTGTATATATCGAAATCCTTTTTTTTGGGTGAAACAAGGAAAGGGTATTTCTTAAATTTTTCTTATATTGGTTTACTATTTTTCCACCTCTGCACAACAAGGAGCTTGATGTTTGGAGAAAAACCTATGCTTATTAAAAATTAGAAAGTAAATATAGAGAAAATGAAAATATATCAAAACTATACTTGTTGGAAAGCTTGTTTTGAGGGGAACAATCTTGCAAAATAGAATTTTTAAATGACATTATTTAATCCCTCGAAAGGTAAAGAAAAAGAGGTTTTTTGCTAGCATTTTGATAGGTGCGAAGGAGACTCCATTGTGGGTATGATTTAATACTAGTGAGGTTCTATCCAAGGGGATTTTATCTAAGGGGGTCTTATCTATCTCTCTTTAATTAAAACCCTTTATATGGATCCTCTCAAGACTTTAATCATTATTTTTTCTAAAAATAGTGATTTTAGGAAAAAATTGACACATCCGAAAAGTGATACACTATTGTGGCAACACCCCTCAACATGATGAATCTTTCAAAGAATGTGCCTCTACTAAATCAGTCATACACTTGTGGGATATGAGCTTAACTACTCGCCATGGAGAAAGCTTTCCTAGTAGTTGTTTTTAGTTCACAGAAGTTGTATCACTATATGCTCAAGCATCCAATCAAACTGATATCCAAGGTTGACCGACTTAAGTATCTATTATCAATAACTTCATTAACTAGTCATATGGCCAAGTGGTTTATGCTCCTTAGTGAGTTTGATATAGAGTACATGGACTAAAAGGCAATCAAAGGACAAGTCATAATAGATAAACTGGTTGATGCTCCTCTTGTAGATGCTATCCATTAGTGGCAAAATTCCTTGATGAATTAGTCTTCACAGTCTTAGAACTAGATACATGGACATTATATTGTTATGGTTCATACACTCAAAATGGGGTTGGTGTATGTATCCTTTTTTTCACCCCTCAAGGTGAATACATCCCAAAATTATTCAGGTTGGTATTCCCATGCACAAAAACATTGTAGAATATGAAGCTTTGATCATAGGTCTTAGAATCACAATTCAATGGAATATAACCCACCTTCATGTTTTTGGCGATTCACAACTTATAATCAAGAAGGTCAATAATGACTTTCAAAATAAGGATGACAAACTCCCCCCTTACAAGCACATGGTTGACTCTTTCCAGAAATACTTCAGCCATATCCAATTTGAGCAAGTTCCCATATTACAGAACAAATGTGTTGATGCCATGACCACAATAGGTTCTCTTATTGGCATGCCTAAAGATTAAATGGATTATGAGTTCCTAGTAGAAAAATTATTAATCCTAGCATATGAAATTCTATACAATAAAATGGTGTGCGACATCATGGGTCCTCAATCACCATGGTATCATGACATTTACATCTACCTCCATGACAACATCTTACCACCCGATCTCACCCGTAACCAACACAAATCTTTCATTCAATGTACCTCTCGTTACACAATTATAGGGGGTATGATGGCACTCTCCTTTAGTGTCTAAATGAGTTTAAATCCCATGTTGGGTTACACAAAGTGCATAGTGGTGTTTATGGGGATCATTCTAATGGGATGGCCTTGGTGAATAAATTTCTCAAAGTAGGATATTACTGGCTAATTATGGAGCATGACGCTTGTGAATTTTTTAAGAAATGTGTACCATGTCAATAAAATTTGAATCTAATTCATGCTCCTTCATAGGATCTATAACCTATCATTTCACTATGGCCTTTCTCACAATGGGGTTTTGACTTAATCAACAAGATTTATCCTCCCTCATCCGATGGCCACACCTTCATAATAACTACCAGTAAATATTTCACCAAGTGGTGGAAGCAATTCCACTTCCATAAATCACTGGAATTCAAATCTCTAAATTCACCCTCTACCATATTCTTTGTAGATATGGTATCCCCTCCACTATCATCACTGACAATGGCAAGCCTTTCAAAAACTAGTACATGAGACACCTTTGTGAAACCTATCACTTACAACATCGTTGGTCAACCCCCTATTACACCCAAGGTAATGGACAAGTTGAAGCCACCAATACAACCCTCATCAAAATCCTTAAGAAGCTTGTCAATAACACTGATCAAGATTGGCACCACCACCTTAATCCTTCCCTTTGGGAATATTGTACATCCATCTACACACCTACTAGTGCCACTCCATATTCCCTTGTCTATGGTATAAACACCATCTTGCTAATTGAAGTTGAGATCTCCTCACAAATATATTTCCTTGAATATTTTGATCAGTAAGGAAGATGCTTGTGTTGCACAGCTAAGTTAGCAAGAGCTCCTGGATGATAAGCATATCAAGGCCTATAATCATCTCCAAGAATATCAACATCATCCCAGAAGAAGTTACAATAAAAATTTGAATCCCTGTCAATTCAACATTAGTGATCTAGTCCTAAAAGGGAATCAGTGTACCCAATAGGATCAAGAAAAGAAAGGTGAGTTTGAAGCAAATTGTTTGGGTCCTTATGTCATCACTAAAAAGTATGGTTTTGGGGCATACCAGCTTGCTAGACCTAGGGAGAACTCTTGGAAGAACCCATCAACATCATACATCTAAAATGGTTCTAGACCTAAGTCAGTTGGGTTACCATACCTTGAAAAATACCAAAAAAGGTAAAAAAACATGAAAAACACAAAAAAAAATAGAAAAGTCAAAAAAAAAATAGTAAAGAGAAACAATCCATTCTATAGTGAAAACCATCTTTGGTGGTGCCTTGGACAATTACAATTGGTGAAAACCTAGCAACAAGTACCATTCATAGATGGATTAATAATTATCTACCTTGTGTCCCATTTCCTCATATACTTTCACTCATACTATCCTCATATCCTATGTTATCACTATATCGCATCCATTTTCCATCAATATCCTATCATCCACCACTTGGTATATATTTATTGAGCATTGGATGGTTTAGACTTGCTATCCAAAATCCTACACTTTCATCCCCAATCCTAATCTTTTCATCACTTGTATATGTTGTTGTTTCGTCGGTCTTGTGTCCTCATCTAGGATCCTTCCATCGTGTCTATCATCATTAGGTCTCATGTCATCCTTCTTCTTTTGTCAAAATATGTTGCATCTACACTTTCACGCAGACAAGGTCATCTTTGATTAGCCCTCAAGGCTTTTGTCTGTCTATCTATGTCATTCTTCATCTTTCATATGAGTCTCCATCATCCCCTTTCCGCTTTTATCCATGTTCAGTCATCAACCTTTTTATTGAACTATGAGGGCTTTGTCCTTTCACGTAGGCAAGGCTAATATTTAATCAGCCCCTAAGCCCCTAGGTCTATCCTTAGTGCGTGTCTTGGTTTTGTGTCATGTCATCAATTATGCCCTTATCCAACTGATTCTTAACAACAAATTCCATTATTATTGTGAGGTACAATTTATTTTTGAGCATCCTATGTCATGTTGATCAAGTAATCTACCCTCCATCTTTTGTCTTAACAAGATGTATCCTTCCTTTAATCAGACCGCATCACTCCCTTCCACCTATTGGTCCTATAACAAAGGATATTTGAAATTCGTTGTGATCTTTTAGTTCTTTTGTATTATGTTATCATTTGAGCTTCCTATTATACCTTGTCAAGGTCGCCATAATCCATCATATCATGGTGCACTTTTGCTAGTAAAGATAGGGACATATCTTTATTTTTGGTGTGATCTCATCTTCTTGGTTGTATTGTGTATTACCCACCAAGATCTTTTTGGTCTTGTGTTACATTGGGGAATCCTTTGTGCTTGTGGTTATTCCAACATCAGGTCCGACCAAAGCCATTGCATATTTGGGGTGTTGGGATGGCTTCCTTGTTCGATTTGTTTGTCTTATGAATTTGACACTAATCAGCCTTGGTTCTTCATACCCTAGCATATCAATTCCTATGCTATAGCAAAATATAGTGGTCCTAATATGGAAAAATGGCATTAGATTTTCATTTCATTTAT
This sequence comes from Sequoiadendron giganteum, assembly GCA_007115665.2. NCBI lineage: Eukaryota > Viridiplantae > Streptophyta > Pinopsida > Cupressales > Cupressaceae > Sequoiadendron > Sequoiadendron giganteum. Next base: position 152,233,329 of record CM021109.1, on the reverse strand, counting down.
CCTCCCATTGCATTGTATTTATCCCCATCCATTTTCCCCTAGCCTATGGTTATTGGTTTTTAGTTATGCAAAGGTTATTCCCCCACTCATTCTTCCTATCAGGGTTCCTATGGTTTTGACAAGCGCACTATCACATCACCATTATTCATTTCACTGTGCATGTATGCTATCATTTAAATTCATTACATTGCATTACATTATTATTTCTATTCATTTCATTATCCATTTCAGTTTCATCACCTTAGGTTGCATTAATCATGTCATTATCTTTCACACTTAGTTCATTGTCCATCCATTAATTCATTTCATAGTCCATTTCATTATCATATCATCTCAGGGTAAGTGCATGGACCTCTGACATAATTTTGGCTCTTAAGATGCCACTTTTTTTCTGAAATCAGAAAAATATAATTTGCACAAGAAAATGTAGTTATGCCTAAAATTTCAAGATGTAGAAAGAACAAAAGTTGAAGTTCTCCAATTCTATTTTCTAAGTTACTAATTATTTTTGAAATTAATGAAGATTAAAGGTCTCAAAAAGGGGGGGAACAGGTCCTATTTTTATCAAAAAAATATCATAGCGCCTGAGGGCTTCCCCCTTTTTGATTAGCTTTTTTTTACAATTTGAAAAATCAAAAAAGTGAGTAATTAGCTAACACCATGTAGTTTATCCTTGTTCTTTCGGATAATTTTATTAATGAATATATAATATTTTATGAATTTTCGAAGTGGGAACATCCTGAAAAGCTGAAATTTGAGTGTGCTCCCCCCTAAATTTTTGAAAAATAATCAAAAATTGAATTTTTTCCATCATGTGTAGACTGGAGTCTAGTTTCAAAAAATGTGATTTGTTTTGTGTTTGAATGAATGAGTAAAAATCTATCCTACAACTAGAACATGTTGGTTTTTGACCAAAAATAGAGGCATTTATAATAGAAGCTATGGATCAAAACCTTAACTGAATCAAAACAAACAAAGAATTATATATTTAGATAGTTAAGAGAGAATTTAACA